>JARFJB010002014.1:1447500-1552500 GCA_036346205.1 Vesta saturnalis | reverse complement strand
TAACACATTAAATCCCCACTTAAAACTTACAGTACAAATAGAACCTGACTGTAAAATTCCATTTTTTGATACGTTAGTATACATAAAGGGTGATAATTTACTAGGTTTTGATATATAGAAAGCCTGCGCATTTAGGTCGGTATATTAATTTTTGTTCAAACCATTCTTTTAACCACAAAGTTAATACTATTTCAACATTAAAACACAGAGTTGAAAAAATTGGTGAACCATAATTTTTAATTAAAAAGAATAATGAGTTAATAAAGATATATCTTAATAATCATCTCAATTTTCGAAAACCAGAAAAAATTGTAGAGATTAAATACAGAAAACTGCCTTTTACTAAACACGTAATACCACTTTTAACAAAAATTCTTAAACAACCTTATATTTTCATAGCAAACTGATATGATAACTCAACACACCGTAATCTCGCCAAAGTTGGTAAAAAGTTTTGTGCTCTATCGAATCATCTTCACACCACATCTCATACAGCAAATTTTGAAGAAACCAAAATACTAGAAATAGAAAATTATAGAAAAGGGTTATTCTTAGAGTCATACTACTTTAATAAAAAACAAATCATTTTAAATAATAAACAAGACATTGATAACCTTAATATGATTTACTCTTATTTATATCATTTTAATACACAACAAGACATTGATAACCTTAATATGATTTACTCTTATTTATATCATTGTAATACACAACAAATAGTTAACAATATATTTGCGGTGTGATTGTAATTTTTTGTTAACTTATCACGTATCCTGATTTATAGGACATTTTCTTGTTTATAGTTTGTTGCACTTGTTTGTTTATTGTTTCAAGTAGAGTAACTATGACGTTGTCAACTGAATAGTGTAGAATGCCAATGACAATGTAACGATTTTGGTAGTTTTAGATAATTTTAGACTGAATTAATGTTGAATTACTTTGCCTTTGTATGTGACAGACTCTTCTTTGTATTATTAACTGTAGTTAACGGTTAATCAAGCTGCTCTGTAAGTAACAATACTTTATCAATGTTTGTAATTTTCTGCTTAGTTCATATTTTAGATTCTTGAAAATGATTTTAAATAAATCAAAACGTAAAAGTGTTAGCAAATGATTTATTTTTAACTATATGTTTCGAATGATTGTATCCCAAAATAATTTACAACTTGTTATTCTTATATATATATATATATATATATATATATATATATATATATATATATAACGCATTTGAAATGTCTCGTAATTTTGTTTTACAAAATTGAAATTGGTATCGCTTATTAATTTTCAAAGACGAGGACGACTTAAAACAATATTCACGACATATGAGAGTTGCAAGAAAATCCAGCAGATCATTCCATCTAACAGTGTTGAATAACAAAGTAATTTAGGACAGTAGAAGTTATTTTTATTAGAAATGGTCAGATAAACCCACTGGGGTAATAACTGGTGTAATATAAACAACTGGGTTTGGTGTGAGCAAGAAGTGAAATAGGTACACATGCTCTTTTATATAAAAGAGTCTCCTGAGAAGACGTGTGCTTCTGATTCATACAAAGTCTCAGGTTGTACCTGTTTAAGGCGTTAGTAGACAGCATTAAGAATAGACCTGATATCGCAGTTACAAAGATCAAATACAAAATGGCTAATTTCAAACTTTGAGGTGCCTTGTGTACAGCTCAGCCGAACATTCGAATGGGGCACGATTTTACATCTGGAATTTTTTACTCCAGAAATAACAGCCAGCTTTTCGTTAATTTCGGATTCTCAACCCTATATGAAGGTTTCTGTGAGAATGGGAGGAATAGCAGTAGAAGAATGAACTAGGGATAAAGGAAGAGCGAACGGCAGGCCTTACCGAGTTCAAAAAATCGGAGAGCCAACATTAAGCCAATATTGGTTATGACCCTCAAAGGTTTAAACATATATACCATTCATGTGCATTTGAAGAAGTACTTAAAATTATTACTCACGTATGTACGAGAAAACCAATTTTTCAAATTTTATTAGCGAAATACGCTCGTGAAATTATTGTTTTTAAAATAAGTCACAAATTAATGTCACTGTAAGTTTCTACCACGAATGCTAATTTAGAAAGCGAGACACCAAAAATTAGATTATCGAAATATTAATTCTGCAAAATCAGTAACACATCAAAGTAATTTGTAAACATTATTGTTTACTCAACACAATAATTATAAAAACGTAAACCGTTAAGCTCAAGAGTTGTATGTGCTATGTACTTTTATTATCAACAAACTGATTTGTATGTGAAACTGTCTGTATTTCAAGTTAATAATATATAAAAATAATGCCTGTGGTTCATAATCTTTAACCTAAATGAAAAGTAAATACGAATAAATTAGAATTTACATTAAGGTTATCTATATATAATTCTAACTGACGCTAAGACACAATATCAACGCTGTAAGAGACACTGATACATCTTGGCAATGTCAGTTGACGGATCAAACAAGTAAACAATGGTTAACAGTTATTATATTCAAGTTACACACATATATAAAATTACAGAATACACAAGTAAGTTATGCTAAAATTGGTTCATTTAATCAATTCTCAACATTGTAGATAACCGTACAACTGACATAATAGCTACAGCGCTTCCACATGTGCAAACAGGCAGTGGATCGGTGTATATAATTGGTTACCTTAAATTGATTGCTTCAAAAACTAGCTGCAATGATTGAAATTGTGTACTAAACGTTTCGATGCATTCAATGAGATGTATGAAGCCAAAGGTGTATACCGGAAGTGTGTATATAATGGACATCTTATCTTACATTATATTCCATAGCGTAATAACCCCCCTTAACAATTGTAGCAACATGTAATTAATAAATCATTGAATGTAAAAAAGCTTGTAAAAGTTAATTTTAACGGCGGTGTAAAGCACAAAAAAAAACAGTTATTAGTATCACTTATCTGCGTTAGATGGTGATAAATCCACGTGACATAGACGCACCAGGTATGTCGCAAAAGATTAGAGTTGAAAATTATGTGTTAGCGGCCACTGTCCTTGACGTTGCAGTTGTAGAAACAATGATACGGCGTAGGAATTTTAATTTATTTAATTACTTAATGAATCCACTGTAGTCATCCAGAAACCAAAAATAAGGGTGCAGACGCACCACCTAATAGAAAGTCCAATAAGAGGAGAAACCAAAAACAAACATTAGAATATTGTAAGCGATATTAATGAAAAAGATTTATTATACATACGTTCTGGGATATGGCGATTTACAAAGCAATCCCTTTAAAAGGAAAATAGTGACGGACGTTTATGCAATTATGCAGTCATCCATATCACTTTTATTTGTTTAATTATTGTTTGATTCGGTAGTTTCCGTTATGTAGGATATTACAATAATAAACTGGTATAATTGCACGAATAACCAAAGAACGGTTCGACTTCGAGGTGCGGCGTATATTAAATTCGAATAGCAAGTGTCCGCGATAAGAAACAGGTATCGTATGTTAAACATATTGCATTGTTTGGATGCGGTTGAAATTTAAATTAAGGCTGCGTTTACACTGTGAAGAAATAAAAATGTAACATGAGTAATCTTGAAGTTACACAAAAGGGTCCAGAAAAGGAAAAGTAGAATTAAAAGTAAAAAGTCCTAAATCAATTCTAGATACAAGTAATTAGATAAATGTGTAAAACTAATTTACTTTCCACATTGAACACATATGTTGATATGAAAAACTTTATTTCCGAGATTCTATCATCGGAAATAAAGGGCCTCTATAAAGGACATCACTAATGTTCTCACAAAAGACCTCTAACTTCATCACTGCGGTGTTATCAATTCCCTTACTTTTACATACTGTCCACGATACTCTTGGGCATTTTTTTATATGGAAGATAATCGTAGGGAGGTAGTGTATGCATTAGCGTAAAATGAAAACATGACCTCGTACACGTCTTTACAGCCTTCAGATGGAACAACGTTCGTCTGCTTTGCATTAAAACTGAACGCTATTTCACTTCCACTGTAAATACGGGAGAGATCAGAAACAATATCAGCTAAACTCTTTTTCTTAAGGCATACTGCAATTTTTCCAAGCAGCATTTTGTGACTTTTTCAGACACCTGTCCATTATACGTATTTAGTGTTTCTGTTTTTCTTAATCTAAGGTTTCGATGCCGTTGCAAAGATAGTAAAATTTTTTTTTTCCTTAAAGTATCAGGAAAATCGTTCACGACACTAACATGTCCTGTTTGCATTGCGGATATTCATAATCACCAAAACATCTTACTCAGATAGTGAGAAAACTGGTGCCGGTACATGTCTACACTTAATGAATTTGCTTAAAAATTTATGCAGGGTACGCCAAAGTCGACGGCTTATTAGAAGTATCTAGAGTACAGAAAGAAATATATTTCTGAACTTAAAGTACTGCTATTTGATGCTGGGATCTTGCTGTTGAAAATATTTTTACCAGTGCGCTGTTGCCAGATCGTGTGATACTGAACCCAACTTTGACACTCTATTTATTATTAGATTTTTGAATTCTACGTGTGATTCTGGGCATATTTGCTTTAACATGTCCTATAGCTATCTCTTGCTGTTTTTGACATAAGAATTAATTTTTAATTTTTTCGCCAAAAACATCATTACCATGAAGTGCGATATTTTTTTCGCCAGTACTGACACAGTAAACACTTAATTATATGTCAAATGATATATGTTCCTATATATGTCTTCAACGGTTTTTCAATTATACGATATTTTAGGTGAAAACTGAAAAAAATACGTTAATATTATAGTGGGTCAAGAATCAAATCTGTCAAACATTAATAATTTACCCTGTTAAATTGTAATATAATAGAATAGCTGATAAATGTTCCTGTATTAAAAAAAACAATTATACATTATTAAAGAAACCATTTGATTTATTCAGTACATTTGGAATTGTAATGAGAAAACAGATAAAATTAGAATGATTAATATTTAAATTGTTTAAAACGTCCTCCCTCAGGTTTAAAACATTCAAGTATATCTTTCATTATATGATCGGATATTGCTACTTGAATTTCATAGGCACCCAAAGACAACAAAACTTCTCTTGCCCAAGTTCTTTTTTACAAATTGTTGACGTACTGTAAACCCGTTCCTTTATCGTTCCCCAAAGATAAAAATCTAACAGAGTAAGATCTGTCGGCCTTGGAGGCCAACTCCATAGACCCAGACGCAGAATCCATCTATCCCCAACAGATGTGCAAGCTCTGAACTCACTTCATTGCTGCAGTGAGCGGATGCACCATGGATATGGATTTTCTGAAGCCAAATAGAGCGAATTTCTCCTATTAAATATGCCTTCTCCAGTGAATTTACTTTTATCTATTCAAATAATTCTACTCAAAAAGTTGGACCTTCCTGTACACTTGTTAGCATCATCTCACAGTATTCCACACGCTTTGGTGGAGCATTAGGAGCGATTGTTTGAAGGATAATAAACTTATAATTATGGATTTCAAATTTATGTAAAATTCTTTCTCAGCAAAATAAATCAAAGAATGGGGAAATGTCAAAACATTTACCTCATTTTCTTCTTTATCCGTAACTGGCTTAATCTGAACCTTTGGCTTCTTTATGGTACCGTAATTAATTAAACTTCTTTCTACCCTCCTAAACCTTTTCTCGTCCATTGGAACCGCGTCTGGATAAAAATTATTGAATTTCTTGCATGTCCTTGATATTATTTTGTTAGACGGTCCACTAGTGCAAAATAAATTTAAGATTTGTTCATTTGTATAGTAATTCACCATCAGAAACGCTATCAAACTATTTGGCACATAAACAAAGACAACCTTGTCAATTATTAGTGTATGATACAAGTTACAGATTATCATCGCTTACTATAGTAAATATTAACGTAATTTTAATTTTTCCCGTTTTCACCAAATATCGTATAATTCAAAAACCGTTGAAGATAGGTATAGGAACATGTTATATCATTTGACAGAGTGTTTCATTTAAAAAAATCGACTTTTGCAATTTTCTTTGTCGGAGTTTAATTCGCTTTTTTTCCACACCCTGTATAACATTAGACCAATGTGCGTCAGTATTTATAAAACACTTATGTTGTAGGAAGAGAAAAATATCGCACTCCTTGATAATGCTGTTTGTGGCGAAAAAATTTCGAATCATATGTAAAATTAATAGGTGGTAGGCATGTATACTCCATGCCAGCCGGGGAGGTACCACCACCCTTACCATAGGCTCCTTAATATTGGGTCTCCGATTTTCTGAGCTCGGTAAGCGCTGCCGGTTACCTTTTCCATCATCCTTAATCTATTCTCATCCTTATCCTTTCTTCTCGCCCTCACTGTCTTCCTATCGGATTAAAAGTCCCAAATTAAAAAATACGATGGCTGTGGTTTCTAGGGTTATAAATTCCGAACGTAAAATCCTGCCCCACTCGGATGTCCGGGAGGACAGGGCCCAAGCGACCTCGGTCATCGAAAGTATTAACTTTCTGATTCACTACTGCAACATCCGCGGTATCAGGTCTAATCTTAATGCTATTCACCAACATCTTGAACAATTACAACCTGATATATTGTTTCTATCTGAAACACAAGTCTCCTCTGAAAGCTCCGAGTCACCCGACTTGCAATTTCCTCAATACCATCTTCACTCTAACTTTCGATATAAAGGAGGCGTATGTGCGTACATCAAGGACAGAATTGCTTGCAAGAGGGTTTCTTCCTTAGAAAATAAAAATTTTTACGTGATTTGGTTTAAACATTCTGGTCCTAATTTTGTGAAATTCTACTGTTGCATTTATAGGTCTCCTAATGACAGCAACTTTCAAGACTTCTTCGATTACCTTAGTATGAAAGTTGACTATCTCCTGTCTCAGTTTCCATCTTGCGATATCTCATTTGTAGGCGATTTCAATGTTCATAACTCTAATTGGCTTCAATTTTCATCTACTACAAATCCTGCTGGTCATAGTGCAGAAACATTTGCTATTTCATGTGATCTACACAAATGATTTCTGAACCCACAAGAATCCCTGATAACCCTAACCATACTCCACATCTTCTAGATCTCTTTCTTACAACAAACCCTCTTGTTTATAAAACTTCCGTTCTTTCGCCTTTAGGTCTTTCCGACGATTGTCTAATAAAAATCATTTCTACTGTACCTAATTCCACTGTTGTTCGCAAAACCGATAGAACCTTGTGGTGTTTTAAGTCAGCTCGATGGAGTGATTTACGGGATTTCTTTGCAACCTTTCCATGGCGTGAATATTGTTTTAAGTCGTCCTCTTCTTCGGACATCGCTCTTTCAGTATCTGAAGTCATCCTCATGGGAATGGAGTTATGCATTCCCAAAAAACAGTACCGTGTAGGTCATTCACGTTCCCAACCCTGGTTCAATAAGGTTTGTGCCGATGCAATATCTTTAAAAAATAAATGTTACATTAAATGGAAATCTAATAAATCGGTTGACAGTCATGTAGAATACGTTGGTGCTAGAAATATCTGCAAAACTGTCATTACTAAAACTAAAAAGTTGTTCGAACAACGAAAATTCAATGCACTAGCTACATCTCCTTTAGGCAATCGTACATTTTGGTCTTTAGCAGAAGTCATTAGTAAAAACTTTCGAACATCTTCATTTCCCCCCCTGACATCTATTGACGGATCGGTAGTTGCTGATTCTGTAGACAAAGCCAACGTTTTTGTGGATTTGTTTGCATCAAACTCGTGTCAACTTTTCTTCATACGTTATGAAACCAATTCATTTTCGGTACAAGCTCTTGGAATCGATCATCAGTAGGCTTGATCTCAATAAGGCGACTGGCCTAGACGGTATCCCAGCTATTGTCTTAAAGAAATGTTCCCGCGAACTAGAACCAGTCCTATCTAAGCTCTATACGATTTCTATATCTTCTGGGGAATTCCGGAAGTTAGCAAATGTTCAACCTATTCCCAAAAAGGTGATAAGACCGATCCTCAAATTACAGACCAATTGCCATCACTTCCATTTTGTCTAAAATCATGGAAAAGCCATCAATCAGCAACTGCCACGTTCCTTGAAACTAACAAACTCATTAGTGACCACCAATATGGGTTTAGGCAAAGTCGTTCAACAGGCGATCTTCTTTCATATGTGACCCAAGTTTGGAACAATACAGTAGAGCAGTCCGGTGAAACAGTTGTAGTCGCTTTAGATATCTCAAAGGCATTTGACCAAATTTGGCATAAGTGTTTACTTGCCAAACTCACCTCGTTTGGGTTAAATGATACGCTCATCAACTGGGTTTCTAGTTTCCTTGATAAAAGACGAATACGTCTCGTAGTTGATGGCTTTTTTTCAAAAGTAGTTAGCAATAACGCGGGCGTACCACAGGGATCCGTTATAGCGCCTACACTTTTTCTGCTGTACATAAACGACCTTATTTCTTCAACAACTAACCCCGTCCATTGCTTTGCTGACGATAGCACTCTTCACTGTAGTTCATCTCAGTCTACTCATAGTGATAATCCACCTTCTATGTCAAATCAAGAAATTAAAGCTGAAATGGCAAATTCAATCAACAAAGACATTCAACGTATTCTCGAATGGGGAATCAATAATCTAGTTAAATTTAATGCTAACAAAACTCATTGTTGCCTTATGTCCGCCAAAAAAGATCGATCATTTCCTGTTATAAGTATGAATGGCTCAGTTCTTAAGTTTTCAGACTCTATTACTCTGTTGGGTATTACTGAATCTTCAAATCTCTCATGGGTTGACCATCTTCTGTCAGCTACCAAAACAGCTGCTCGTAAAATAGGCTTTTTGTACAGATCTAAGCAGTACTTTACCTCTCGACAACTCCTTCTGCTGTATAAGGCCCAAATTCGGCCTCATCTGGAATATAATTCTCACCTTTGGGTTAGTGCTCCCCAATACGCTCTCGATATCGTTGATCGTATTCAAAAGAGAGCGATTAGACCCGTCCTTAACTTCTTACATACAGTCCCTTGAGAATAGAAGGATGGTTTCAGTTCTTTCTTTGTATTATCGTTATTACAACGGCTATTGTGCTGGTGAATTACATTCTTTGATACCGTCTCCGGCTATCTTTACGAGAAACACTCGGTTCGCTCATTTACATCATCAGTATGCAGTACAAATCTCCACTTGTCGTACCAAACGGGCGCAATCCACATTTTTCTACACGGCTTCTAAACTCTGGAATGATGTCCCTAGTTCCTGTTTTCCTCTCACTTATGATATGAGAAAATTTAAGGTAGCTGTTCATAGGCATCTATTGGCAATTTATTATCCCTCTATCCATCCTCCTAAGTGTTCCTTAGTGCTTTAGCACGATAGGCCTTATTTAGCCTGTTCAGGTCCACAATCATAAAAAAAAAGCAGTAGGAGCTAGCTATAGGACATGTTAAAGCAAATATGCTCAGAATCACACGTAGAATCCGAAAATCCAATAATAAATACGGTGTTTCATTTGAAATTTTAAAGTTGGGTTCAGTATCACACGATCTGGCAACAGCGTACTGGTAAAAATATTTTCAAAAGCTACATCCCAGCATCAAATAGCAGTACCAAAAGCTTCAGAAAAATATTTCTTTCCGTTCTCTAGATACTCCTAATAGGCCATCGACTTTGGCGTACCCTATAGCAAGGTCTAACGTGAAACATTGAATGTTTTGACAGAAGTTTTTGAAATAAACATTTTAAATGAAAATGGTATCTTTACCTGCATATTTCATATTACGAAGTTATGAATGCCAGTAATTGATGTTATTACAATTTATGCTCATCTAAAGTACGAATCTCAATCAAATGATATGAATGGTAATAATGAATGAATAGTATGCAACTGTCTTACCTTAATAATATAAGGGTTGGTTTATTTTAGACATAACATTTTTGTATGCGTTACCAACATTAATACAATCTACCCCTGCTGTTCTGTATCCTGGTAGCATCATCACGCCAATAACTAGTTATTGCGCGCCCCATTTTGATCATGTAGCGAACACTGATTTAGATAGTTTTAATTTTGTCATGAGCGGCCACTGGCTGGATGTAGCGTCTAGGTATAATAGGTGCTTTACGCTATGGGAACCATTGCAAAAACATTTTTTTTTATAATCGAAGATCCTAGAGATGTCTAGAAACACAGTTTGAGCGATGTTGTTTTTTGGTGTGAACACAATACTTTCTCTTCGTACATGAGAAATTAAAATATCTTTATGCCAACATAAATGTGTAAAATTGGAATTAACAGGAAATTATATTAACAAATTTAAACTTCTGACATTCAAAACGTGAAGGATTTTTATCAAATAATTCAAAATTTTAATAGGCCACAAAAGAGCAACTGACTTAATTTCAAGCGTTTTAATGCAGTTAAGCTAACATCAGCGGAAAAGCCAGTATAAATCGCTATCTATCCAAAATTGATTGAGTATGAAAGCTTGATTGCAAATTACTTATTTTACAGGTAAAGAATATAAAAGCTTCTACGTTAACGTAATAAAAGTTTCTATTCAACTACTTAAATAAAATATGCTTTAAATGTTTTACCTTTTTCTTAAAACTCAAGACATTGTTAACACATAGTTAACAATGACAATCAAAATGAAACAAGTTTCAACTAAGTCGAAACTTACATTAAACAGTCCAGGCTGCAATAAAGTGAAACAAAAACTTCAATTGAGAGCTTAGGTGCTATTTGTTCTAAAGAAATCTCGCATCACTTCACAAGTTAAAAAATGTACTTTTACTACACTTGATTTTATCGGTAATGATGTATAAGTAAGTCCTTCATCACTTTAAAAGCATTATTAAAACTAAACATTTCTAATGAAAGGCGTTCCTAACTCACAGTTGAAAAATAACATACCTATCTTAAACTTCGCAATTTTTTAAAATTTAAATATAAGTATATATTTTAAATGACATCGAGTTTTATTTTGTACCTGGAATATCACAATATCACATTTTTTTATTTAATCAAAAAAATGGTTCTCAAGTTTCTATGAAAAATTGGATATTTGGACAAATATACAAGTTTAATTATCTATTTTTCGAACAGATCACATATACCTACATAGAGGACAAAAACTCCGTCACCCCTCCTCCTTTAACTTTTGAACGGTAACAGCTTTTATCGTGCAATTTGGTGTGTTATTATAAAAGTAAAAAAAATATTTTCTGACGTAAGTTTAAAAATAGCTGCCCACATTTTCAAATTTTCTTTTTGTATGGGAAGGGGGGTCGGACACGTTATTTTAAAGGTACTTTCATTCTTAAATCAACCGCCGAATTTGAAAATATTTGAATAACTCGTATTCGCGAGACGCCCAACTTCATTTTCAATCCCCCGTTACGGTAATACACACAAGAACTGATTCTGAACGTACTACAAAATGTGACAGTTAATTGTTGCATTGATTTTTAGACTCTGACATTTAGTTGTCAAGGTATGGAATGTATGAAAATGGCAATGTCTCATTTTTTAAACGAAAAACTGAAGCAGTTATCGTCTTTGGTAAAGCTATAATCGAAATTAACGAATGCAAAAATGTAAAGAAAGGATCACTACAATTTTAATAATACACATAAAAAAATATTCCAACACATAAATAACATTAAATTCTTATTTTAAAATTTGTTCAAAATGTTTGCCTAGCATCCCTTGGTAAATAAACATTTGGTTGGAGAATGCTTCCCTGAGGTTCTGGAGAATTTCTGGGGTTACTTGTGCACAAACGTCAATGGTACGTTGACGAAGTTCTTCGAAAGACTCCAGATTTGTTGTACAAACTCGATATTTAGGGTAACCCCATAGAAAGTAATCAAGAGGTGAGAGATCCGGCGACCGCGCTGGCCACTCCGTAGGACTAATCCACCTATCCATATAAGTAGCGTCTAAGTAATTTTCCACGTCTCTAAAGTGATGTGGTGGGGCACCATCTTGTTGGAAAATGACGTCCATACTGAATACTTGGGGTTTTGAGCTATGTTATTAATGAGACGAGTAATAATTCTCTCTTCCAATAATTCGAGGTACATGGCGCCATTAAATTACCATCTAAAACATGGGCCCTACAATGTGATTATGCAAAATGCCCGCCCAAATATTTAACTTTTGGGAAAACTGTGCATGTACTGTAGGTATCAGACCGCGAAAATTTTAGTATTGTAATAAACGTTTGTCAAATCGCAATTCTTACCACGAGAGAAAAGATAATTAGTGGATTTTTAATATCTTGATAATACGTCGTAAATTGCTAATGTTTTCAAAATATTTTATTTAGAAATGTTATGTAAGGAGTGTAGGATTGTTTGTACCTAATATGTATATAAACACATGTTAGGAAGTGAGTGGCAGGTGCACGCTTGAAAATGCTTTACTGAAGGGGCGTAACGAATCATTGTAATTTCTTATGGGCCGATTCTGAAGGGAAAAATGTCACTAGCTTAATAAGTAAGTGTCGGTACAGAGCGCGATCAAAAGATACCTTTGTTTGTTACTTGAAACTTCTAGAGGCATGTAAGGTTGATACAGACGAATGTATATTTTCAAAATTAACATGTCGTGCAATAATGATATGAAACTGCTCCAACTCAAATAAATGTTTATTTTTTTTATTACTTTTGGAAGACGGGGTTGATTTCGGGACTAATGATAGTTAGGTTTGAATCGGGGGAGAATGCAGTTACAGTTAGAATGTCAATCGAGCTAGATCAATTTTTGGGTTAATTAAATACCTTCATTATTAACAGTTTGTCTTTAAGATTGCGTCATGAATTCGCCAATACTAAGCTGTCTTTTCTTTCGGGCTTAAACCGCATATGTTAACGATTTGTGTCTGTGATCAATTAAGGGAATATTTATTCTAGTGTAAGTATGTATTCTTATATAACTGAAAGCTCGCAGACAATTATTTTACCAGCCGATGTAACTAAGAACCAATCATTGCCGTGCGAAGGTATCGTATTCGTACGCGGAGTCATTAAGCTGAAATATGCTAAAATGAAAGATAGTGCAGGGCCCTCCCACTCTGGTATTTGTACGGATAAGCATTGTTGGGTGGTTTTGGTTTAATGAGTTCTTTTGTCAGATTGTTGAAGTAGGATTATTTGCCTGCGAGCTAATTTCTCTTTGTATGTGCTTTATTAAGATGTGACTTATGTATTTTGTGCTTTAGTTGTCACTAAACACTTGGGTACTTGTAAATTCCTTGTCTGTTTTCTTTTGTCCTCGACTTTACCTTATTACCTGTGCAATTTGACAGTTATTGTATTTTATATGTACCGTAATTCGCTTTATTGCTTTATGTGCTTACTTACTTAAAGGCCGGCATGATTTGTTTTAAAAGGGCCACATGTTTCGTGTTACGATTACAATTATGATTTCCTATTTTGATTATTTATGACCCAATTGTGCGTGTGACTACATGTGTTTTTTTTTATTATTGTGTTTCTGTGTAACTAACTGCTTTTTATTCATGTTCTCTTAATTTTATAATTTTGTACACACTTTAACCTGATTTAATGGTGTGTTGTTATGTATTTATCCCTTTCGTTGTTTTTTTTTCATGTTATTTGATTTATTAATGTACTTGTGTAGTTACTTGTTTATGAATAAAGTGGGTTTTATTGGTGGTCTTTCCCACAACAGTAGATTAACGGGCTGAACCACCGTTGCGCAAAGTTAGTTGATTTTAATTTGAGTAGCTTCATTTTTTTACCTCCCCCTTATGATGCAACACGCACCTCATTCAGCCTATCTCATTTAGATAGCACAATGTACCTAACACTAGACGGCCACTTCGTTTGATCAGATTTGAGGTTTGCGAGTAATTAAAGTAAATAAATTCTAATGTTTTAATTATTGCCCGGAAAGTCAAAGTAAGGCAGGCAATTAATTTGAGTGATAGTGGCATTACTGTCAGTCAAGTCAAGATCAGTCACTTAGGGATTGCTTTGTTCTTGAATTTGCATTATTGCAAGTAAGTTCAAATTACGGTTTTCAAGATAGGGTACCAGAGGGACGCTACAGTACTTCACGAAATACATGTTGATTTTTATCACTCCAGTATCTGCAATTTTGACTACGCTCTCGTCACTGAAACAAACATTTTAATAGTCAGGATTTCTTACGTCCCTCTTTGACATAATCTCGCAAAACTCGAGTCGTCTACCAAAATCATCTTCTGCTAATTTATAAAAAAGTTTCATCCGCTATGGATGAAATTTATACTTTTTCAAAATTCGCTTGACTGAAGAACGGGAAACATTACATATACTCGTCACCGCCTTCGTACTTTGTTCAGGACTCATTACTATTTCAGCAATTACCTATATTTAACATTTTTTGCAATGCTGCTCCCGGATCTTGGTATATCTTTTGCCGTCCCTATTGATCGAAATGTTGACAGAAGCTTATAAAAAACTCTACGTATTGGCTATTGCTGGAAGCGTTCATGGAAGATGCGGACGGCAGCATGGTAATTGCGATTAGCTTCACCAAAGATGATAACGTCTTCAGTTTTTTTCGTTTAAAAGACCAACATTGCCATTTTCATACACTTTATAATTTGACAACGTCATAGTCTAAAAACCATAGCAGCAATTAACTGGCACATTTTGTACTACGATCAGAATCAGTTCTTGTATGTATCACTGCAACAGGGTATTGAAAATGAAATTGGGCTGTCATGTTTACGCCAAAAAATATTTTCTTTACTTTTATAATAATAAACCAAATGGCACTATAAAAGCTGTTACCGTTCAAAAGGTAACTCAAAGGGGGAGGCGGACTTTTGGCCCTCAATGTATAATAATCTACTTAGAGTGTGTGATTCAACATTTTGCTGAATTTTATTTTTAATTTGGCGTTCTGTTCTACATTTTAGTTTGTTTCGAAATTAGCACTACCGCTAGTATTTTCTACATTAGTGTCACCATACCATCATCGTCATTGCTATTGAATCCAGAGAATGTATCATAATTTTCTCCGAGGTCAACGTCTTATACATCATTATCTTTTATCTTTCAAAATGTCAACGTTTCCATAAGGTAACTCGTTTACTGTTCTTGTAGAATACTTACTCAACAGGCAATTTTGATTTCGACAACTGTCATCCTACAAATAGCCACTTTAATGTTTTAACGATTATAACCCTTAAGTAAGAAAAGTATGAGGAAAATGCTTCATTTGTGGGAACAATCTCAAAAAACACAGTAATAGGTGCGAATCACCCAAAAGATATCCGCCAGTGAATAGCTCGGCGCCTTTTTCTACACAGTGTTGCCACTATTCTGTGTTAAGTTATTTACATAACTGTAATCAATTTTTGGCACCTTTATACACCACAAATCACCACCAAATATTACCCTTCCTAGGATAATGAATTTTCCCATGTAATTCAATTAGCTTGGGTTGTCGTTCTTTTTCCAATTTTTTGAAAAATTGTGAATCAAGCAATACACTGGTTTCGCGTATACGTATTGTATTGTCGGAACTCAATGTTTGCACCTTTACATACCACCGATCACAACCAAGTTACACCCTTGGTAGGAGAAGTCATTACCTTATTGAAATCAATTAGTTTTGTTTGTCACTTTCTTTCCAAGTTTTTGAAAAAAAAAAATCAAATACTGTACTATTTTAGTTTCGCGTATATGTAGTGCATTGGCTGAAATCAACTTTTGTCACCTTCATACACCAACCATCACAACCAAATTTCACTCTTGGTAAGACAAGGTATTACGCCATTAAAATCAATTACATTTGTTTGTTACTTTCTTATTTTCGATAATCCGTATGTTTTAAATTAGAAGTGAAATAAGAATACAAAAAATCGTAGAACAACATGGCGTGCGATATACGAAGTCAATTGATGATGGCGACCCCAGTGTTATTTCCAAAATTCAAGAAAAGGTATCATACGGCCGTGAAGTAGCGGAAATAGTAAGTGTGAACCATCTGATCAAGAATTGCATCAAGCGGTTGCACAATATTAAGAGTTACAAAGAATATATTCGTCGGTAGGTATAAATCTGTTTACTTGCAAAAAAATTGAAGAACTGACTCATAGTGCCAAAAATAATTTTGGCAAAACTCTCATCGCGATCCTAATATATTGACAAAGGACTTAATGAATAGCGTAATGCAGTCCTTTGATTCACATGAGAATTGCGAGGAGCATTACTGTTAGACATCTTCAATTGTAAAATACCCTTGTATTATAGCCAGTTTAAGACATTCTGGCTTATATTCTGATATTTATGGCGCCTTAGAGGGTTTAATACTAAAAAGGGAGCATTAAGTTGCAAAATTTAACGTGGGAAAACGAATAAACTTATTACAAAGAGGATTACTTGCGGCATTAAGTTCTAAAAACCTATATGCAGCACAAAACACGAACTCACGCAGCAACTAAGTGTTTATTAGGACGCAACAATGGTAATCATAACTTACGAAATATCGGACCTAATAAAACAAATTTAATAAATATTAAGGACAAGGGTTATGGCCTTAATGCAACATAACCAGTGGTTGAATACCAGAAGGTACAAGATGCGTGTGACATTAGATTGAGTCAACTCCAGGTATCCCAAGATGAACAGACATATCTTGCCGAAGAAACAATTGGACAATTCGATAATTCAGATCTGTAGGAGGCCTCGTTATTTGAAGTGGTTTCCAAAAGAATAGATTGTAACATTCCCTACCAACGGTATCGTTCTACTACCGGGCAGAGCAAGCACTGATTTAGCATATTTCAAAGAAAAGGAAAAAAACACATAGCTGTTTAAAACTAAAGTTAGAAATAAAAATATAACCAGGAAGTTGTTACTACAATCCTTGAAAAATGTGCTGTATAATATAGTTAAAAAAAAAGTACTACTTGATTGTCGAAGTTAAAGGCAACTTGAATCTCGAATATTTAATAACAAGTTGGATTCAGAAGGTACTTATATAATATTTATTTTTTCTTTTTCTCTTATATTTTTAATTGTATTACCGTTAATACGATATCCATTCCTGGACCCAGTTTATTATGAATTGCCAACACATTACAGGAATGTCTTCACCACCTATCTGTCTGCCCGTAGGTGGTTTTTAAGCGGAACGATTTGACGTAGAATAATGCGGTTTTCCTTAGAATATTCATTAGAACCGTAATAATTAGGGCTACTAAATAGTTAACCTGGGGGTTATGTGTCAAGATCAATATTTCAAAAACGCTTACAGACGCACATTACTCACTAACCATTTCATGTAGAAATACGCGATTTGTGGCCCATTCTAGAATGCGATATGCCAATGCTCAATAAGTGGACATTATGCATTTTTGAGGATTACATAGAGTTTGACCAGAGATGACATAATCGTTATGTATGCAAATATTTCGGAGGAAAAACGTCTATAGTCAATGTCCAATAAATTGATTTTATATACTACATAGATGGGCCATCTTCCGCGGAGTAAGAAAGTGTTCACTTTTATGATTGTTCAATGTTGGGAGAGAGGTTAGAAAGGCGGGATTTTTAAAACATCATAGTATTCTAACGAAAAGTGTGGAGTGGAGTGTTTATCCACAATTTTTTATCTCTTCAAAACTTCTATAAGTGAGATCCTAAATGGTAGATCATAGATATGTCATGCGACAACTCGTTAGAAACTTTCAACAAGCCGCATGAAACTGTGTCACTACAGCACGACCACCTTCGGCCATTCCCATACTCCTCCACGAGTAAAAAAGATTAAACATTTTCGACGGATTTAGTCTCCCAAAAAAAATGGAGGAGTGGAGTAAATTTTACATAAGGAAACCTTCATGGTACTCAAATGAAAGTCCTCGACGGAAGAAGTGTCTTTTTCACCAACTCGCATCCCTTCCGAACCTCTATGAGCAAGATCGGTCCATAAGTCCGGACATAGATCTTATATATATATATATATATATATATATATATATATATATATTTAAATAAGACAATTTTTCTTTAAAACTTGTGTAAATAAACGTAAAAATTAATTCAACGTTTCGGGAACGTCCTTTGTCCCCTTTGTCAAGAATTTATTTGACAATTACAGAAATTGAAATAAGGTAACTATTTTTAACAAGTACAAAATATGAAACAAGGTAACTAATTTAAATTTAATCTGGACGAGTATGTTTGACTTCGGGTAGTTGGTCTAGTACGTGATGTAGAAGGTGCAGAAGTGGGGACGCCAGGAATAGTCGCAGCATAAATGTTTGAAATTTCTGGAAGATTTGGAGTTGGTTGAAATGTAGAATCAACTTGTTTAATGATATTCTTCCAAATTTGTGGCATTCTAGAAGTGTCATCTCGTTTATTGAGGGCGTTTGGTCTTCTTTCAATTTCAACTGCTTCTCTAATAATTCTATCTTGTAAGGTGTATATAGGTGCACTTAAACGGATATTATTGGTATTAATTTGGTGTCCTGCATCTAAATGATGTGTAGCTAAAGACGATGAAGGATTGTGCTGCTTAATTGCTAGTTGGTGTTCATCGGCTCTCGCATATAATATTCTGTTAGTTTGTCCTATATAAGTTCTTCGACAGTTGTTGCACGGTATCTCATACACTCCTTGGCTTTCGTTAGGAATTTTGTCTTTGGGGTTTCTTAAAAGTTGGGACAAAGTTGAATGTGGTTTGAATACCGGTCTGAAGTCGTTTTTGGGAAATTTCTTTGCTATTTATACCTTATATAAAGGGAATTACAGACAGAATAGCAAAGAAATTTCCCAAAAACCGACAGAAACAAAAATTTGAACGTCTGTCTCATACATCGCAGGCAAATAATGTAGAACCGTTAAGGACAGTACACAATTTAAGTGACAAAGAACTTAATAATAATATTCTAAATGTTTTAGGTAAAGGGTTTAATTTTGCCATCACTCCTAAACGGCATCCCGTAGAAAACATCATCACCAACGTAGAATACGCCTTAAAAGATACAGAATCTACGGTAGCTGACGAAATTAGACTCAACGTAGCACACATTCTTCAGAACTGCAAACTTCCCAAACAAAATATCACCAAACAAGACCTCCAAATGTTACACCAAATCAAAAATGACGACCAAATATTAATACTACCCGCTGACAAAGGAAACGCTACTGTCATTGTCAACTCTAAAGACTATCACCACAAGATGTCTGAACTGCTAACTTCTTCAAAATATAAGAAAAATCAGTACAATCCTACCACCTACATAGAAAAAACAACAAAATCTATCATTAATTCTACAAAATTAGACAAAGAAACAAAACAGAAACTAATTCCAAGAGAGAAGAGTTCAAGAATCCCCAAAATATACGGACTCCCAAAAATACATAAGGAAAACTGGCCATTACGCCCTATCGTCAGTGCATTCAATTCTCCGACTCATGACCTTGCTCGTTATCTAGCCAAAGTTATTCAACCGATTTGTGAAAATGCTGTATCCTGCATCAAAAACTCTTATGATTTTCTACAAAAACTCAAAATTGTACCCTTGGCTCCAAATGACATTTTAGTTAGCTTCGACATAACGTCACTTTTCACCAAAATACCTATTGAAGACACGATGAAAATTCTAGAAGAAAAACACTCAATAAACCAAGACATACTCAAATTGATAAACCACTGCATGCACTCAACCTATTTTACACACAAAGGACAATTCTACAAGCAAATTCGAGGAACACCTATGGGCTCGCCACTCTCTCCAGCTTTTGCGAATGTATATATGGAACATTTTGAAACCATTGCTTTAAATTCTGCAGATTTAAAACCTAAATGTTGGTTTCGTTATGTTGACGACACATTTGTAGTTTGGCCCCATGGAAAAGGAAACTTGAACCATTTTCTAGGACATATTAACAACATTCACGACAACATCACATTTACTGTGGAAGTTGAAGAAAATAATTCACTCCCTTTTTTGGACACCATAATAACAAGACTTCCTAATGGTAAATTTACACACAAAGTTTATCGAAAACCAACACATACGAATAGATACTTGAACTCTCTCTCGCATCACCATCCTGGTCAATTACGTAGCGTTATGAAATCCTTGATATACTGTTCTTACCACTTATCTGACCAAAATTCTAGAACGGAAGAGATGAAGACTATTAATAAAATACTAGTTCAAAATCGATACAAAGATCAAGAAATATTGAAAATTACCAACAAAATAAGAAGACCAAGAAATAATAACTTGTCAAACAATGAACGAAAGATTCCTGTTATTCTACCTTATATAAAGGGAATTACAGACAGAATAGCAAAGAAATTTCCCAAAAACGACTTCAGACCGGTATTCAAACCACATTCAACTTTGTCCCAACTTTTAAGAAACCCCAAAGACAAAATTCCTAACGAAAGCCAAGGAGTGTATGAGATACCGCGCAACAACTGTCGAAGAACTTATATAGGACAAACTAACAGAATATTATATGCGAGAGCCGATGAACACCAACTAGCAATTAAGCAGCACAATCCTTCATCGTCTTTAGCTACACATCATTTAGATACAGGACACCAAATTAATACCAACAATATCCGTTTAATTGCACCTCTATATACCTTACAAGAAAGAATTATTAGAGAAGCAGTTGAAATTGAAAGAAGACCAAACGCCCTCAATAAACGAGATGACACTTCTAGAATGCCACAAATTTGGAAGAATATCATTAAACAAGTTGATTCTACATTTCAACCAACTCCAAATCTTCCAGAAATTTCAAACATTTATGCTGCGACTATTCCTGGCGTCCCCACTTCTGCACCTTCTACATCACGTACTAGACCAACTACCCGAAGTCAAACATACTCGTCCAGATTAAATTTAAATTAGTTACCTTGTTTCATATTTTGTACTTGTTAAAAATAGTTACCTTATTTCAATTTCTGTAATTGTCAAATAAATTCTTGACAAAGGGGACAAAGGACGTTCCCGAAACGTTGAATTAATTTTTACGTTTATTTACACAAGTTTTAAAGAAAAATTGTCTTATTTAAATATATATATATATATATATATATATATATATATATATATATATATATATATATATATATATATATATATATATATATATATATATATATATATATATATATATAATCATGAGACTACCTTAAAAGCTTTCGACAACCCACATTGAGCAGTCACTCCAAATGCCCCCCCGCGAACCCCTTTACTCCTGATAAGCAAAAGTTAAATATTTTTATTGGTGTTGGTCTTTCCATAGAATGGAAGGTTTGCCCATTGCACTCTAATGAAAGACCTCGATGATTGGAGTATTTTTCCTCTAACGCTAATCCCCCAACCCTTAATAAACTTTCTAAATTTGGTATGCTTTTACAAAAAAACCTTATTTTTGGAAACACATTGCTTCAAAAGATAGCCAAGCAGATATTCTCACTTTGAGTTCGTCCCCCAAAATTTTACTTAATTTTTTTGTGTGGAGGCAAGGTCCTAAATTTTCAATTAATGAAGAAATAGAAAAGTGAAAAAAACGCCTATTTAAAGAGAAACTTGAAATTTTACATAGTTTAGAAAACCAGTACTTCATCTGGATGCACCCAAAATTGATACCTATCCTTGCTTCACAAAACTTTTATCGTTTTTCCATCTACACAGATCGTTTGTATATTATTTTAGATTTATCCAAAAACTCCTTTATATCCTTTCTTCTTCAAACTAAGACCTACAAGAGAAAAATCCCAGAAAATCAAAGTTTTGCCAGAATTACTCAATTACACATTCTTACGGCTTGCTGCCAGTAGGTGGTCGTATCACGTGTGGTTAAAATGTATTAGCGAATATTTTTTTCGAACTTTAAGATACTTATTAGCACGCAGTCTCGGAAATGGAGTGTAGACTATTAAAATTGGATATTCGACTCGAAATATTGGAAGCATTAATTTAGTTACAACTTTTCACTCTGTTTGGCGATATATGGAGTTATTACAAATTGGAGTAGGATATGGCACCCAGTTTGTGTGAATGACCGTTTGCTTGTTGTTAATAGATTGAAGTTTTTAAAGTAAGATTTGGTTTACACGTTGACATTGGTATATTAGTAAAAAGTGATTTTATATGAGAGTTTAACATTTTTTGTAGATAATGGTTAATCCTATTTGTAAGTAATCGTTAATTGAGTTAAAATTACATAATTCGAAATTGTTATCGTAGTTTCGAAAGGAATTTAATTTCAAGATGGATGAAAAGTGTTTTTAAGTAACAATGTTTGGGAATAAAGTGTTCGTACTGTTGATAATGAAAAGTTCAGTCGTGGTCATATAGTTCCTCATTTATTTTTAGTTTACCAGTTCACTTATATACGGAATTGTTGTTAGTGGAATTATAGAAAATTTATTTGAATAACAGGTTTTCTTATTGAAAAACAGGGTGTAAGTATGTGACTTAATTTTAGATACCAGCTCTTTCTTTCATTGTCCACTGTGCATTATTTGGGCATAGAAATTTTTACGCGATGGTTACAAGGATGACGTGATTTTGTGAGGAAAGGAGAGACTTGTTTTTTGGTTCAGTCGAAGTTAAGATGTAGAAGAAGTTGGAACGCCGCTCGCGAATATTTTAAGCGCAGTTGAACTTATTTATATCCTGCCGGGGGGTTTAATTAAATTTTTCGGAGAGAAAGTCTTCCGTTCACCCTTTGGGGATTTTATGAATAATATTCATTCACACCGATAGTGTTATTTTGTGTATCATTTGTCCGAAGTGACAGTTTTACGTGTTCATTAAAGAGGAAGTAGTGTTTAATGGTAGTGCTGTTCCTTATTTCTGGACGATTTATCACATTTTTATGCGAATTTTATAATGTAAGTTCAAGATATTCGCTAGCTACATTCGCGCTCACAGCTACCCCAAACAAATGAAAGGGCCTGCTGTAAATAAATATCACTTTAATAAATTTTTGTGTATATAACAGTCAAAGAACACTGGTAAATAAAGTAGTATATGTTAAACCAGATGACCGATTCATTTGGTTATTGATTTAAACATTTTTAGTTACTGAAGTTTGCGTAAATATAATTTAAGAATTGAGGAGATCAAAAAGTTATTGGTAGCCATTGATCAAATACCGAAAAGGTCAACTGTCGAGAATTGCCGTTATCGTTGTGAGAAGGAAGGGAGAGTTTCGATTGATCATTTTGTGTGACTGAAGGTAACTAACTACCTTTCTACGTTTACTTTTCTATTTGTGATTTTAATCAAGTGTTTTATTCGTATTTACTTAGGAGGATGCGCTTTCTTACTTAGTTTTGCATAATAGCCCTTTAGTCGACTGAGATAAGGTGTATTCATCCGTGATAATTTCACTACACTCTGTGTGTTATTATATGCGGATTACTGTGTACTAAGATTTCATACTGCAAAAGTTAGTCAAATTTATGTTTCCAACAGTATTATTTTTCCGTTGTGTTTATTAAAATTAAAATACTTACAATATAAGGTTGTGGGAATTTTAATCTTGCAAAAGTCGTTCCACTTCAGAAATATATATTTAATGTGTTTTGGACAAGGCGCTGATTGTTTATTTTAATCCCTATTTTGATTGTAATAGACGAACAGCTATAAGAAAATTTGAGCATACTATTTCTGTAAGATCAGTTGTGATGTCATTCTTTTCTCACAGCACTATAGTTATTTACGAGGTACAAAATTTAACAGATTCGATGTTTTGCTTATATTCAAGTTACCGAATAGTTTATTTATTTTATGAGAATTTTGTGTGAAACTAAACAGAGACAATATTTAATTATTTTTCATTATATTAGTATAAGCTTTGACGTAGCGATTTGTGAGAGATGTTTTTACTAGGAAATTTGTTACTTTAAAAGATAAGTTTTGAAATATAACGTTATATACATATAAAGTAAATAAGATTGTTGACGATCAGCTGTTTTTCCGTGCAGATATTTTGAAGTTTCGTAGGAATGAACGTACCGGCTGTTAATTCACTGATTCACCTGGATTTGCGTTAAGCAAGTTTTCTTTCATTTGTTTGGAAAACTTAGCAGTCAACTTTCGCATTTACGTATACGACCCCTACACTGAAATTTTTTTTAGTATTTGATCACATTTTGCTTAACTTGAATAATTAATTACCGTATTCGCCAGTCATTTTTTTGTTATTTGAGCAAGTTTACGTTGAAGTTTACCGAAATGTATAATGAATTTTAAGCTTAATTATCGCAATTTTGTGGATTTTAAATGAAGCCTAAGATTTTATTTAAGCGTAGCTGAAATTTGTGTGGATATTTTTGAAATAGAATTTTCAGGTTTTCTTTTCGAGTGAACATGGTTTCCTGTTAGACCATTATTTCAAAAATCTAGTTCATGGTATTTTTCCGTTATAAATTTAATTTGTAAGGTATTTTTCCTGATTTACGACTTACACTTATCATGTGTCACGTATTATGTGCAATCCTAAACACAAAATTATTACCACGCCCCCTCCATTTTTCCACTGAATTACCGACACCATTTCCTTATCTGTTACTTCCGTTCTACTGTTATTTTCACCCGTAACAGTCGATTAGCAAACGCAAAACGATAGTGTAAATCGCAAATTTCATTTGGCGACATTTTAAGGAGAGCAAAATAGTAGTAAGTATTCTACAACTAAAATTTGCTTTAAGCGAAAAATTTTATGTGTTTATGATTGGGAGCCAAACTAGGGAAAGAAAAAAATAAAAGTGTGTGGGTGCATGGGGCTGTGGGTGTGCGGGTGTGTGGATGTGTGGGTATGTGAGAGTGTGGGAGCATGGGTGTATGGGTGTGTGGGTGTGTGGTATGTGGTGTGTGGGTGTGTGGGTGTGTGGGTGTGTGGGTGTGTGGTGTGTGGGAGTGTGGGTGTGTGGATGTGTGGGTGTGTGGGTGTGTGGGTGTGTGGGGTGTGCGGGTGTGTGGGTGTGTGGGTGTGTGAGTGTGTGCGTGTGCGTATACATGTTCCCGTGTGTGTATTGTCTGCGTGAATGTGCGTTTATGCGCGTGGGCGTGCGTGTGCGCGCGTGTGTTCGTGTGTGTGTGTGTGTGTGTGTGTGTGTGTGTGTGTGTGTGTGCCAACGCGCTTGTGAATGAGAATGTATGTTGGTATCTACAATAACTCCAGAACGATAAGCTTTACGTACTTCAGTTTTCATATCCAAGCTTGTCTTCACTTCTCTTAGAGCTGATTAAATTTTGGAAGAAATTTAGTAGTGGAGAAAGGGGCTTATTAGGAGGAATTTTTGGTTTTTATCAAGTAGTTCTAAAACAGCTGTATATTTCAACCAACATATCGAACTTAAACGTATCGATTAATTTTCTGCAATTTTTTGATACGATGCTTAATTTTGCAGCAAAAAATTCCTAACGTATTTAAGTGTTAATTCAAATTTTTTCAATGTTCGAATAACGAGTAATTTTATAAGAAGATGTGTAGACATATTTTTTAAAGGAAAATTAAATTTTTCATAAATTTTCTTAAGCAAACTAAGTCTAAAAATTAATTAAATAGGATTGAAGATGCGTAAATTGTGTGATCGGTATTTTATTGAAGAGTGCGTCGTTGAAGATTTTTTTTAAGTTAGCATCATTTTATTTTTACCTATCTGACATGAAGTTTTAGACGTCTATTTCACATAGTTTTTTGTTTTTGTTTTTACAATGCCTATTTTCGTTATGAAGGTATTAAAAAATTGATACATAATTATTCTAAAGAATTATTATTAAAATTATGCCATTTCTTTTAATATCTAGTTTGTAGGTTGGCATGTTGTGTGTTGAACATATCATATGTTTTTGTTCCTCCAATAACTTGCATTCGTTTGCCTTTTATTTGATTCCTCTGGGGTACCTTGATGATCTTCTAAAATATCTCCGTCGCTGTCTTTACTAAGGTTCTGCATTAGAATTCATCATCTCTTCCTTATTTTCTAGATGACTGTTTTTTAGTTATTATGTACTTGCGGGTTTTATGTATTTCCTTTATTTTGGAAAAGTATTTTTGGTATGTCACTCCAATTCGCATCTTTTCAGATTCTTTATCATAATTCTCGAGATCGTCAGCAAAGCAATAACTGTTATTGATGTTATTTTCTGCCACAGTTGAAGAAGACGAATGAAGATTTTGGTCTTCAGATGGCGCCAACTTATTGTTCACTTTAACCTTATCTTGAGAACAGTTCGTGTCTCTACCTGGCTCTGAAATTTTTTCTTTAAGAAGAATCATAATCTTTTCTGCTCTTCAAGCCATATTTGTAAAGAAAATGCTTATGCTCAATTTTTTTTTTTGTTGAAGTAAGGCAATTGAACAAAGAAAGTTAAATAACCCCAGCTACACCTTATTCATACAAATTGTGCATGGATAGTTTTGTGCGTCAAATGACTAAAAACTGAACAAAAATAAGTAAGTAAAATGGAAAATTATTGTACTTGCTTGAAGAATGACACATGAAGATTTAAAACCAAAAGACAGGAATTTTTTATTTTACAGTCAGATCCAATTAATATTAATTTGGAAATAATCGTAGATTTTTTAGTTATCGTTCCTCGATGAAATTTTTTGATTTACTGATTCCTGAAGTTTTTCCTATAGGTAAGAAAAAATAATAAATAGTACACTTACACTTATCATTAATATACTTTTTAGCAATCAACCACCACAATCCAAGCGAACAAAGAATTTTGAACTGAATGCAGATGCACTCACGTGTAGCGTAATAATGCTGCTGTTCAGAGCTACGTATTTTGATAGTCAAAACTTGACATCTGCAGTTTTCTGAATACGTTGTTGATAGAAAACGGTTACTGTAACGGACTTAAGCACAGTTCAGTCTATTGGTATCTTAATATACTATTAGATGGCGTAATAAATCATATTTCGCAACAAATGGAGTTACGCACTTTTACGATTTACACTGTCGAAAATGTCCCTTACCAGCAAAATTCTTACTGTGCTCCGTTAAAAATGTCATATTTTCCAGTCAATTTTAGCAAAAGTACACATACTTATCCTACACGCTGGAGCTCGGAGAGTATAATTTTGTAGTAAAGTGGCCATCGTATTACGCTTAAAACGATTAACATATATTTTAATAATTGAATTTGAATACGGGTGTGGATTCCACAAACAGAATGTGCACTTTGAAGGGTTCAACGGAGTAACAAGTTTTGAAAACTGTTACAAAAACCTGATAGTGATGAAGCTGTAATATGGAACAAAACTATTTACTGGGACATATACGTAGTCATCTATTACGATTTTTTAGAATGGATTTTATTAAAGTAATAGAATCATTATATACCGTTACGTTTAAATAATTTAAAAAATATGAACAACACTAAAATTTATGTGTTTATTTTTCTCTTTCAAGGATATTATCTTGAGCTTGATTTATGCTCAGCCACAGCTGGTATAAAAGCAATTATTATTCTCAAAATCCTAACCTCACGCGTCAAAGAAGATGGTAACCTAATATTCAAATGCTATTTCACTTTTATAAAAATATATCCAAGCATACTGTCACCTATACGTCACGTATGAGCATTACTTGATATGAATTACCAACGCAAGGGTATACCGTGAATTCGCGTTTTTACATCTCGAGACAGGTGAGCAGCTTTAGAATTCATTTAGAGACTTTTCGCAAGGGATTCTCAAGTACGTAGTAAGGGTGAAAATATGACTTATGATTTGTGGTTCTTTTATATTATCAAGTAGGGTAGGTGCTTTGTTGATATTCACCTAAATGCAATCCAAGCGAAAATGTGTTTGCTATCTTAACAGATCTACGCTTTCCGCTTAAAAACGTTTGAAATTTAAAGCATCATAACGTTAAAAATCTATGCTTTTATATATATATGAATGAAATCGGCATTTGCAGTTCTTTTAATTTTTTACAGTTACCCTATCTTCATCTAAATTTAATTTAACAAAAAAGCGTTTTCGAAGTTAGGCCCTTTTGATGATCAGTCCCTTGCTTTACAGATTCAATTCTTTGTTAAACGACTAGAGAGTTTTTATTTAGATAAACTCACAATAGATGAAAAGATAACAAACCAGGATAAAACCCTTTCGGGTAAGTGATCAATCTCATTACATTATGGAAATTGGTTATCCTTTCGACAACTAAACCAACTTCTTTTAAAGATTAATACATTCTAAGTTACTGACGCGTTCTTATTGCAAACAAGAATGCCATAAAAAAATAAAGCTATTTCAAGGAACCAAAAATATAATTATAACACCACTAAAACTACAAGTGGGTGCTTGTTGCAATGTAATGACAGCACACATATGTTAAAGTAGAAAATCTTATGGTATACATTAAAGAACAGTTTGTAGTAATGATGACAACACATCAAAACATTCATGCCTAAATATAAAAACCGTTTAATTATCTTCTTATCTTTCATTTCCATGTATATAAAAATATAAAAACACAAACGGAGTTTGATTTCCAACGACATTTCAGAATGAAACCATTTTACATTCCTAATTGTGAATTTGAACAGGATTGAAAAATGCAAAAATTTCGAAAGTTTGCAATAAGCTTTCAGAATGTATAGTATTTTATAATTAATTACCCATTCCTCGGGTCCTTTAGGGTGCTATCTAGTTATCTGATCATAATTCGATGGTCGTTCAGATATAACGACCACGCGGCGTAAGAAAGAGGCAGATAAATACGAAGATAGCTCTTAAAAGCCACTGATGGAAATATCGATAGTATCGCAGAGACAAAGATAGCAGCAAGAATTGACGCAAAATACACAAGCTATCTTGATACAGCCGCTGACCGCGGTAAACCTTTGTAGTTTACAACCATGAGGGTAATTTAACGGTATTAATACTAATGAAAATCTGTAATAATGTTATTAATTTTTGTCTTTTAATTGAAATTCCTGATGTGCTTCAATAATGTAGTAGTACGAATAATGTTCAAAGACATTTTCTCTACGTTTAACACACACGTATAATTCAAACAATGAAAACTTGTTGTAAAGGCATACAGTAGTCGTTAATACTTTTAATTAATCATGTAAATTTTTACTTAGCTTTAGTACGTATAATGTATATATTATACCATCCACATTTAAATTGATTTCACATTGTTTTCGTCGGTGGTGTATTTTGTATTAGTAACTATGTATTTGCATAGATATATTAAGAGTCAATCTTTAGTACTTTTTTAAACTACTAATCCTTCTGTACAAGAATGGATAACAAAATATCTGAAGTTTTGGAAGTACTTATACATCGCTATGTATAAATCAAATTAAGACCAACAATATGAGATCATTATATTTAGAATTTACATCAGTTCTACATACATAAAGACGCAGATGGTTAGCGCGGTACTCTAGCAAAGTACAGGTCGTAGGTTCAAATCCTATTCGAGACAAACTTTTTATTTATATATTTAGTAAAATTAATAATATGAGATCACATTTACTGCAAATAACTTTAAAATTCTGTTAGAATACTTTCCAGTACAATTAGGTCTGCACGGTCTAATTAATACGTCACAATTAAAAGTGGTAGGGGAAAACACTTTCACCACTTAGCCCTGGCCCTTCTTTGTCGGCTTTCCGGCTCGATTTTCAACCCCTTGATGGCGTTCACCCCTTGATGCTGTATGTAAGGTGCTTACCCCGTAATTACGACCCTTTTGTCCGTATTAAGAGCCTTTTTGGCAGTCCAGCCCCTGGAGGGCAGTCAAACGCGCGCGCACACAGCGAGTCACATGACCGTTGAAGTCGAGTTGGGGGTTGTCACGTGACCCGGTGGGAGAAGGAGTGGGGCAGGTGAAAGTCCAATTATTTTAATTATGATACATAATTAAATTGTGCCGAAATTTTGTGTTTAATTACGACGTCATAATTAAATTCTGTCGCCATTTAGATATTAATTATGAGTCATAATTAAATTGCGCCACCATTTTGTTTTTAATTATGAGTCATAATTAAATTGTACCGCCATTTGGTTTTAATTATGAGCCATAATTCAATCGCGGCGCCATTTTGTTTTTAATTATGACGTCATAATTAAATTCCTCCGCAATTTTATTTTATAATTGTGTCATAATTAGATTGTGGCGCCATTTTGTTTTTAATATGAGTAATAATAAACTTCCACCGCCAAGATATGCCCCACCATTTTGTTTTGAGTCATAAATAAATTTGGCTGACATTTTGTTTATAATTAAATAATTAATTATAATTAAATTATTTTTTTGTTTGCCATTCTTGGTTTTGGCAGTCATTTTGTCATCGACCATTTTTTGTAATTGTAAATTTGAAATGGTATTCTAATAAGGTTGCTTTGTTTTCTTTTTAAAACTAATGAATTTAGATTCAAGATGTTGATCTGATTCGACTTCTATCACATTGGTTATTATCGATAATAAAAAGATAAAGGGGTTTTCAATAATTTATTATAAGTAACACTATTTTTAGGATTACATAAAAACACATCTCAAGTATCAACAGCACCAACCGCGTCATCATCCTCTTTATTTGTTCAGCTATTGCTTCTTTTTTCTCTGACTTAACGGTGTGTGAGCCAACATTAACTTTGACCCCACTCGGAGACTCGTTTTCTTTGTCTTCTTCTGCGGCTTCATTATCATCTTCAGGTGTTATGCAATAATAATTTACACCAAAGTCTTCAAAATCTCGAATATCTTCGATTCTGGGTTCATAATACGGCGAATTCATTTATGTTGTTGATGGAATCACAGCTTGAAAGTTACTAACGTAAATGCAGTAATACCCAATTTTCGTCATTACATAACCCTAATTTACATAACGCTGCAGATGCGTGGTTCAGGGTGAGTGTGTGTTGCTCGAGTGAAAGTTTACAACAGGGATATCAACCTACTTAACACTATAATGGGGCAGACAAAAATTCATACAAAGCAATGTGTTTCTAATGATTAAGGTATCATTAGAAACACACCCACTCACGCAAGCACACAAGTACGTACGTACGCACGCACCCACACACCCACCACACACACACACACACACACACACACACACACACACACACAATCCAGTTGTACTACCACAAATTAATATGTGGTATGATTGTCGCGTTTTGCACAGTGATAAAAATACGTTTTACAGTTACATTATTAAAAACGCCTATACAACAACAAATATAACCAAACTTGAAATCAAGCCTTTTACATACAAGGATTGTCTTGCCGGAAACACCTCTGTCAAAAATGGCCTTAGGTTTATAAACAAGCTTGAACACTGTCGTTCTTGAAAATGGACAAATAACTGGGGACAAACGAACAATCTGACTTTCATCTACAATTTTGATAATACACATTTGATTTGAAACTAACGTCGATTCCATCTCATAAGACAAATACAGGACTCCAAATTATAATAAAGTGGTGCAAATGGTAATCGTATAAAATATAAAAAGTGTTTTAAATAATATTATAAAGTAATAAGTGTAAAAGTTCTCATAAACAAATCGTTAAACTAACTGGAGATACTAACCATTCACCACAAGTAATGCCTTTGATTCAGTCGGTAGTCTAACGTAGGGTGGTTTATTCTTTTGATTTGCTAAATTACCTCAATTTCTGCTTGATTACTTCTACTGAACATCAATATAAAAAATTGCAATGTAACACTAATAAAATAAAATGATCTCGGACGCCAAGTTATTTTTTTAATTATGCTCGGAATAACTAAACCGAGGTTGCTACAAGAAAAATTGATCAAAATGTAAGAATAAAAAAATATACAGACTATGTTTATTAACAGTTAAAATGATAGGGTTAAATAAAATATATCTTAAAAATAGCCTTAAATTACTAATTAAATCATAAATACCTGTTACAAAATATACTACATCTTCTTGAGAACCCCTGGTATCATAAAAAATAATGCAGAATTGCAAACCAAGGTGACGTAATCCTTGTGTAAATGTTGCGCAATATATTGCAATAACAATGCTTTTATGTTGTCAACCACACCCAAACTGGAATTTTATCTCTTATAAAGTTGTCTCTTTAAAATTGAATAAACCAATATTTATTGCATTTCTTGAAATTTCCAATAAAAAATTGCAATCATAAAATGTAATCGTACGCAACAGTAAAATTAAATGCGTACTTAAAATGTAATTAAAGTGTAAATCAAAGTAAAAATAAAAGAAAAGAAAGTAAAAGTGAAGTGCCTGAAAAGAGCAAATGTTTTAATTTTTAGTATAATGCGTTAAAATATCTTACCATCAAATCAATGGCACTTTTCACTAAAGTTAGGGGGAAACCCAAGAAATGCTTCCTAATCAATACAACCTTCATCAGGAAGTAAAAAAATGGATGCTTTGAAATATCTGGTGATGACGCGTTGCGCGAATAAAATGATCAGAAGAAAATTTAAAGTGGGAGTATAAACCTTTAAGAAATATATACCCTTGAGAAGATATGCAACTTAAGTTACACCGAAATGCAAATTAAGTTGCCTACCACATATTTACAAATCATTAATTAATAAAATTGTTCTTATATTTACAACTGAATGAACGAAAGAACTTAAGTTACGGTATATTTTAATACAACACAAAATGGGTTGTTACAAAATCTCTTCATCATCTTACACAACCATAATAATAATTACATAACACTGTAGGTATGCGGATTAAGGTACAATCTATGTGTGTTGATCGCGTGAAGGTTTACAGCAGGTTTAGACCAAGATGAGTTCGTGGTGGTGATGAATCATAACATTAGAAACTTGTTCAAGTCATTAAATGAAGTAAATAAAATATGAGGTAGGGGTTAAAATCAAAACGATCACTTACCAGTGTTGTTGTTGGTGTAGAAAGAACTCTTGGATAAGTTGACACCTGGCTTTCGTTGCTTACAGGCATGGCACATTCAATTTCTGGGTTTTGTTTATAAATGAACAACATAAAATACTTAATTGTGTGAAAGGAGAACATACCTTGAAAATACAATTATGATGTACACGTTGTGTGAACGGAGTGGGGATTTCATCTACTAATATTCCGATTTCATTCTGTGTGTCACAATGGAACGCTTTTCTACTGAACAACGTGTGTTTATCGTGAAAACGTTTTATCAAAACGGAGAAAGCTTTACAGAAACTGTCCGACGACTTCGTGTGAGTTTCGGGCGTAATGAAGCTCCGAATAGATAAACAGTGAGCAGACTTATGGCAAAGTTTATTGAAACAGGATCAACACTCAACATTAAAAATTCTGGTCGTCCTAGATCTGGCCGGTCTGATGAAAACATTGCTGTAGTTCGTGATAGTGTCAATACGGGAAGAGCGTTTTGGCATGCCATCAAAGTAGAGGGGGACATATGGCCGATGTCATTTTCAATTTCTAAATTGGGAAGGTTTGATTAACAGCTTTATGTCTTTTGTAAATGATTTTTTAAAATAAACTTTGTTTTTGTTATAATTAAAACCGGCGAGCTTTTGAATCACCCTTTATATATATATATATATATATATATATATATATATATATATATATATATATATATATATATATATATATATATATATATATATATATATACTGCGTGTGTGTGCGTGCGTGCGTGCGTGCGTGCGTGCGTGCGTGCGTGCGTGCGTGCGTGCGTGCGTGCGTGCGTGCGTGCGTGCGTGCGTGCGTGCGTGCGTGCGTGCGTGCGTGCGTGCGTGCGTGCGTGCGTGCGTGTGTGTGTGATTGTTCCAGAATGTTTGATTTGAAAGTTGGTTTTTGAAAACTGTAACTTAAGTCAAAGCAGTATTTTTGAATTGGGAGTTGACTGTTGCAAGCTATATATTTGTCGGTATATTTGAATTGAGACTTGGTGTAAGTTAAATCAATTAGGTATGAAGAGTATTAGTAAAATTGTAAAAGAAAGTCGACTTACCTGTCTGGCTAAGTATTTAATTAGCTGATCCTACCAAACACGTTAGAGGTATTTGAATAGTGAAAGGATGTTATTCTTGGTTAGATAACTGAGAAATCCCTACGCCGTTCACATGAAGGAACGTGAATTGTATTCAAGGTCTGTTTGCCTTTCACGTAATTAGGTAATTAGTAGGCTTTTCCAAAAATCCCTTAGAAGTACTTAAATATTAAAGTGTTGTTATTCTGTTACTTATAGTTACCTTATATTAATGAATGTTGGAAACCATTAAGTACTTTATATTGTTCATTAATAAAGAAAACTCAGCAAGTGAATGTGCCATGAAAGTAAGCAATAAAAGCCAGCTGTCAACCTGCCAACCTATCAAGGAGTTCTATCAATACGATTATCAACAACAGTACTGGTACATGATCGTTACTGATTTTAACCCAACTATCCTTTATTTTATTTACTTTATTTAATTGCTTGTACAAACTTTTAATGATTCATCACCACCATCAACTCATCTCTGTCTAAACCTGTTGTAAACCTTCACGAGATCAACACACACTTGTTATACCGTAATCCGTACGTCTACAGTGTTGTGTAATTATTGTTATGGTTATGCAATGATGATGATGATGAACATTTCGTAAAATAAAAAACTGAGTCCTAAAGTTGTCTTACGAGATGGAATCGCTGTTAGTTTTAAATCACGGGTGTATTTTCAAAATTGAAAATAAAAGTCAGCTTGTTTATTTGTCACCTGGAATTTGTCCCTTTTGAATAACCACTTAGTGAACATGAATGAATTCGCTGTATTATGAGCCCACAATCGAGGATATTCGAGATTTTGTGAACTTAAGGGTAAATTATTATTGCATAACAACAACTGAAGATGATGATGATGAAGAAAACGAGTCTGCGAGTCGGGTCATAGTTAATGTTGGCACAGACACCGAGAAGTGGAAAAAGAAGAGATAGCTGAAAATCTAACAGATAACGAGGATAATGACGATGCTGATGGTGCTGCTGATACATGAGATGTGTCTCCATGTAATCCTAAAAATGGTATTATAGTAAATTATTGCAAACCCCTTTATCTTTTTATTATTGATAATAACCAATGTGCTTTGATTGAAGTCGATTCAAATCAATATCTTGAATATACATTCATTAGTTTTAAAACAAAATTAAAATATTATTAGAATAATATTTCAAATTTCCTGCCATAAAAATTACAAAATGACCGGTAAAACAAAAATGGCCGACAAAACATGAATAATTTAATTATGACTCATGAGTAAAAACAAAATGGCGGGGGCGCGTATTGGCGGCGCTGCTCTATTATAACTCATAATTAAAAACAAAATGACGGCACAATTTAATTATGACGTCATAATTAAAAACAACCTTTCGTCCAAAATAATGACAACATTCATGGGTTACAGAATTGGTATCTTGACCATCGAGGAAACCAAGTTTACAGAGACCCTAACGAAATTAGTGTGTACATATAGATTTTATGCTACATTCAGTCCAAACTTTGACGAACTTGGTATATATTTTGGGCAAAATTTGTCCCAAATGTTGACCAACACTTATGTAATACAAAATTTGTATTTTGGCCATCGAATTATTCCATTTTGTCGAACCTTCAACAAAATTTGTGTATAAATATAAATTTTTGGATAACATTCACCCCAAATGATGACGACATTTATGGGTCACAGAATTTGGGTCTTGGCCATTGAGGAAATCAATTTTTCGCGACCCCAACGAAATTGGAGTGTACATATAAATTTTGGCCAATATTAGTCAACACTTTGACAAACGCTCATGGGCCACACGATTTAGCTCTTGGTCATCGAGTGAATTCATTTTGCAACGGCCTTAAGAAAGCTGGTGTATAAGTATCTCCACAGATAGGAAAGTTACGTTTTCATAGATTTTTCCATTTTTTGGAGTTTTATAGAGAATGGACGCATTAAAGGAGGAGAGTGTTGAACAAAAGTGTCTTATCGTTACAACTTCTGGATTCTAATAAAGTTATTTCGTATCACCTATTTTTACCTATATACTGAAGAACTGACCTCGAGACCTTTTTTGCCCATATCTTCGATGTTTATTGGGGTGACTTACTGGTTTATAATCCCAATCTTTATTATCTATGTGGATTAAATACTCACAATCTTCCCCATGAATGCTCTTCATGGGGAAGGTATTGAATATTTAATTCACATAGTTACTTACTTCGCCCTATTTTGAGCTAACCTATACCTCTATCGCACAATTATGGATAAAATTACTTACCCAAGCTTTATTTTGTAATAAACAATATACTCTGAAATTGTCAGGCTCGTATTCAATTCCATCAAAAGTTACAGTGCGAACAGAGAAATCATGGACGGATGAGCGAGCGAGTGAACGATTGAGGAAGTGACGACAATAATAAGCTTCAGCCATAGCGTTCGCTTAACAAATGTTAGTATTATCCAAGATAAAAAAACTATTCAAACTATGAATGGAATGTAAATTCCTTGTTGAGGTACCTTTCAATTTTATCTTGCAGCCTTAGCAGCGTACTGAATAAACAAGGGACCTTCATAAAACTTTTAAATTTAGCGAACTATTTCATACATCATCCAGTTAAGTTCTATAGCATGAAGATGATTATTATGACAGATTTTACAATTATGAGAGACAATGGTGAACTTTTCATCACCAAGTCGTTTTTTTTTTCAATGAAGCAAATTTTGAATGCATGGGTCTATTAATCATTAGAACTGCAGGTATTGTAGTATGAAAAATCCTCATTGGATGGCAGAAACGCACACTTAACATCCACATAGATAAAATGCTTGGATAGGAATAGTACATAACAGAACTCTAGGTCCTTCGTTTATGGAAATCTTAACGGAAAAAGATCTTTGGAGTTGCCTCAAGATAATTTCAACACTAGCTGCACTTTATCCAAACGAAGGGGATCTTGATATACCAGATGATACTTTTTGGGATCAACACGAACGTGCACCGCAACATTATACGCCTCCTATTAGTAAGTTTTCTGTATGGGTTTTTTTCAAACAGATGGATCGACAGCTGAGGTCCGATAGAATGGCCATCAAGATCTCCTGACCTGATATACACAGACTCTAGGTGTAGTTAAAATTAAAGGTTTACAAAACAAAACTTTGGCGGTATTGAAGCAGCGTATTCAAGAGGAAATTCGCATTCGTATTAAAACGTCTTACGTGAATTTGTAAACAGACTAGTTTACTGCCAAGAAGCCGAAGGGCGGCAGTTTGAATATCTGTTAATATTGTGTGCTTGGTCTTCATTTATCAGTTTAGAATATTTCATTTATCTTCAAACGTTGTTTTTGTTTTCTTCTCCACATCAACATTAAATGTCAAATGCTCTGTTTTGCACAGAACTTTCCATATGCAACCTTAAGAATTTTTTTGCACTACTAAATATATTGTCATTAAAAACCTTTTTATGATGTTACAGCGAAAAAACAAATGAAAGTCGGAATGTGAATTGTACATATTAATGTGCAATTTTATAAACTACAATGGAGGCGATTCAGCAGTATTTGGGTTACATAACACTTATAATATAATAACAATATATGCTTAAGTACTTGATTAATGCGCAGCTTAAGGATCTTCCCCTCCTTCGGCACCTTTGGTTACTGTTATTGATGTGATAGGTGTTGTTATGGGATGATGATTTTTGTTGTTGATAGATATTGTGTACGTGGTGTAGTTTGTTACTACTGTAGACCAGAAAGAAAAATGAAGTAGTATTAGTTACACATGATATATTTATAATTGTAGTAATGGAGTCCGCAGCCTAAAGTGCACAACAGAGAACGGGGATGGTTGAAACGAAACGCTATGATACTTACCTTGCCTTACAAGTCTTAACGTCGGACGAAGAAGGTGAATACCTTCCTGTGTGTAAGGATCGCTGCTCACTGGTCAGTTCCAGCCAGATCCACTTTCTACTTTTCGCTGTTTGCAATGGTCTTTTCGGAAGCTGGTGTTGTATAACTACTCATCATCGCCATTAACGTATATGGCCTGCTCGAAGGCAGCGTTTAGGAATTGACTACAGCGGTGATTAATACCGGATTTTCACTTTTGGTGGTCAACGTGCGAAATACTCCACTTTTCGGATCTTCTTAGAATCCATTGTACACGTGGACCAGGTTGAAGAACATTCTTCTTTCTATGTCCTTAACAGCCTATCAAGGTCGGAAATCAAATAGAGTAAAGTAATAAATAAAACACTAATATTCCCAACTTACAACCTAATCACGCTTGCATGAAAGAAATGCATAATCATGAATCAAAGATTCGCAGAAACCCGAGTGCATAGCATAGAACCACTTAGAACCACGGGTGAACTACACAATAAAGGTATAGCACACTTACAGCTGTATCCCAAATGTTTATGAACAAATATTATTATTTAACTGCATTAAATATCAAATATTTTTAATATATACACGTGGCTTGAGTATATTAGCAGCAGCGCCTTTCATCAGGTACCTGAAGTTTAATTATGTAACTGATGAAAATTTCTTAATTGGTATAAAGGCGACAGTATGTTAAGATACATATCATCTGAAGGTGGTAGTAGTACCTCTTGTTGTACGCATCAGCAATAATATCCAAACTTTGTTTCAACGTCCAGGCAACTAGTGATAAGTTGAAAGCGAATAAAATCCAAAACCACTAAATTCATCCCTTCTTCCTTACATTATGAGTATATTAGAACAATCCTCCTCTTGGTGGACTGAAATAAACATATGACAAAGTCTGGAACTTATGTCAATAGTTATGCATCTTAATCTCCCTTTATTTTTGACAGGGTGGAAACCATGAGGTACCTCAGGTTTACATGATCCGTTCAATATGAACAACCCGATTTAGTGATGGAAAAGGATACAAAAAACTATAAAAGTATTTTAGCCGCTGGCAATGTTACAAGGCGCGATTCTGATGGAATTGGGAAAATAGAAAGAAGTCACAAACCTTTACTATAATCGATATCATCACATTAACTGACGTTAAAGGAGATGGAGCTACGTTTTTGAAAGAACTAACAGACAAATCGATTAAAAATATGTGAACGATGTACATGAACTTTGGCAAGCCGATTTGGCAAAATGTAAGCCTTACACTAAACAGAATGAAGGCTTTGCATATTAGTGGTTACTTCCTGTTTCTCAAAATATTTATACACCAAGAGATTAAAAACAAAATGGCGAGGAAGTAAACAAAGCAATACATTCCGACCTTAAACAAAGACGAACCCGGCCACCCTACAAACGGATGCATCAAAAAATAACTAAAACTCTGTTTTTGTTAAACTAATGCAATGTTATATCAATCACTGCTTCGCTTAAAGTACGAAGAACGATATATTCGGACTGTATCGAACTCTTTGTACATGTTTAATATAACAATAACCGTAAACTTAGAACAACTGCAATCAACCCCACTGATGTCAATAAATATAGAAATTTTGTTGTTACTTATAATAATTTTCAAAATTGTATGTATAATTTTCATAACAAATAAGTATAATTTCTGTATAAAAATGATCAATCGTTAACATTCCTTAAAAACTGAATTCTTGTTTTACGACTAGTGGTAAAAAAAGATTTCATTTTTAACACTTGTATTGAAATGAACCGCTGTTTACAATAAAAGAGTATGCCAAAAACATGACATCTGGCAACTAAATTACCAAGAAACGTACGCACTGTATGGTCTATATTTTAGTTTTTTTACCGAAAATGACACACGCATTTAGCAATAACACAGAGGCTATAGTAGTGAACACCACATCCTACATGCTATTAAGGAGTTAAAAAACCAAATGGCCTCCGGTTGTGACAAAAGCCCAGGATTGTGCGTCAACGTTCGTAACACCATTAATTATTCTTTGTAATTTAATTTTAAAAACAAACACATTACCAGACATATACATGTCGCGAGTAGGTCGGGTACTAAAAAATGGTGATCTCAAAAATATAAAATATTATCGGCCTATTTCTGTATTAAGCAACTTTGCAAAGTGCTTGTATGTGAAATTTAAATTTCATATCGTAGCATCAACATGGTTTTGTAGAAGGTCGATCAATTTAGCCCCAAGTAGTCAATTTCCAGACGAAGAACTGGATCGTGGTCAAATGGACGTTATCTTCACACATCTGCAAAAAGAATTCAATAAAATCCACCATCATATCCAGTTAAACTTAAAAAAAAGGTATTAGTTTGTTGAATCTAATGTAATTACGACCAAATCAGATGTACCTCAAGCATTCAAGTCGGGTCCTTTGTTTTTTTAATTTTTATAAATGATTTACCTATGTTTATTGATTGTCTAAAACCTTCATTTGCTGATAATTTTTAAAGTATAAACTGCTTATCCACTTGACCTTTTGCATTACCTAAAGGAGTTTTCAAACTATTATCTGAAGTCTTGGAAAATATTTCAGATAGACCTTTTGTGTAAGCAGGATAGTTTGGTAATTTTACATACTTTGTATCTATTTGCACTCTAGCGTTACCTAAGGTAGTTACATTCTCAACCCTCATCCTACGTGTTTGTTCCTAACTATATTCATAACCACTTTATCTGAAAACACATTGTATGCAGCAATTTCTTTAATAGTGCGCAGTTCTTTATTATAATTTTGAACCGCAAGAGGAACTAAGCAAACTATGAATCAAGAAATTAAAAGCCGCGAATTTATGCTGTCTATAGTGATTAGAGTAATTGGTTATGAATCTATCTATATCTAGTATAGTACCATTTTTTGTTACCAGAGTATCAAGGAACATGATTGTAGGAAATTTAGATTTTTATGTTTCTACAGAGTTCTGAACACTATAAATTTTAGTATGGCAAACACAACATTCACGTATCTAATCCAAACTCTAGGGAAGTAAGGCAAATCATGTTTTAAGTCTCAAATTAACCAATGAATAGATTGGCCATAACCGGAGATAAGTTATTGCTCAATGTTGTACCATGTTCTTCCTGGATGGTTAACATTGAAATGGTTTGCTTCATACGCACACCTGTTGATTTAAGAAAATCTTCTACTTCTGTATCGTCCAAATGGTTTTGTTTTAAAACGTCTTCTAAATAAGCTAAAGTTTGGTCTATTGGAACGCTCGGAAACAGTGAGCAGAGGTCGAGTGAAACTAAAATTTCATCTTCTGTAAGTTCAATGTTTTTTATTTTATTAATAAAACAAAAAAGGAAGGGAGCGCGGATCCTATGAAACATTTCGTTAGAAATCATTCAAATTGACATTATAGTTAACTTAAATAGCAGTATTCAAATTACAATAATGAATATTACCTGAAGCAGAAATACTGCTAAAGCATTTTTACATAACGTGACCTGGAGATTCACAAAGCAGAATTATGTTTGATGTAGTGTTAAAAAAGGTTATTGCTTGCATTGAAATATTTGGCACTAGAAATCTAGTGATAGCATTGTATTACAATCAATCCCATTGAACAGTAACCTATATAAGGTTTATGGTATGAAACAACACACGACCTTCCAATCTGCAAAGTGGAAAAAGTCAACCTCCCTTTTATACGTTCATAACGAAAACAGACAACATTGTAAATCAAAAACAATAAGCTATGTCAGAATGACGATTAAAATTTCATGTCAGTTAGAGAAAATGGACCTTGCTTTATACGTTTATAACTAAAACAGGCAACATTATAAAAACAAAAACTATGTCAGAATGACGTTTAAAATTTCACGTCAGATAGACATTAATATAATAAATAGATGGTAACCTAAAAAAAGAAATTCCCAAGCCGCCCGCTTCTATAAAATATCAATAACACGCGCACACGCACTCCCGCACACATGCACACACGCACACACGCACACACGCACACGCGCACAAACGCACTCACGCACACACGCACACACCCACACGCACACACGCACATATGCACACACGCACACATTCACACACGCACACACGCACACACGCACACACGCACACACGCACAAACGCACTCACGCACACACGCACACACCCACACGCACACACGCACACACGCACACACGCACAAATGCACACACGCACACATACACACACGCACACACGCACACACACACACACGAATACACGCACACACCCATACACGCACACACACGCACACACGCACGCACGCACCCACACACCCGCACACGCAGCATACAGGAATACACGTATACACGCACACACGCATACACGCACATACGACACACGACACACGACACACGACACACGACACACGAAACACGACACACGACACACGACACACGACACACGACACACGACACGACACACGACACACGACACACGACACACGACTCACGACACGGCACACGACACAGGACACACGCCTCACGACACACGACATACAACAAACGACGCACGACACACGACATATGACACACGACACACGCACACTCGCGTACACGCACACACGCACACGCACACACACGCTCGCACGCACACATGCACACACGCACACACTCGCACACACTCTCACACGCACACACGCACACACGCACACACGTACACACGCACACACGCACACACGCACACACGCACACACGCACAAACGCACACACACACAAACGCACACACGCACAATGTGAGAGACACCAGGTCAATTAGTGTTATTAGTTTATCTAGTTAAAATGCATTTAAGCTTATTTATTTTTTGTTCAGCGATTTATGCCCAATGCACTTCCCTAGGGAAGAAGTAATATTGTTAATATCTAAAATAGGTAATTTTACTTTTAGAAGGCAGAATTAAATTGAGTTTAGAGGAATTAACATCGTGTGCAATTTATTTGATATACGAAAATGAATGTTCGCCAATTCCCTTTCCTTAATAGGGAATGAGAATACCACATGGCGTCTCTGTCAAACCCGTCAAAAGAGGTAAAACAGTTACTTAAGGTGCGAGATGAGAAATTCAGAACTAAAAGTCCTTGATTCAACCAGGGAATAACTAATACGGTAGTTGTAAATTCAGCTACGGTGGAAAGTGAGAACATTTTTATATTATGTGTGTTACTTGCTTTACAAGGACCATAAGAAGGCATTAATAAAGCGATACAGTTCTACCGTTAATGTTTGATCGTTCGTTACGTGTTTGAAAACCAATCTTATATTACTGTAAGAATTCTACAGCCTGGTAGGTGCCATGAAGAGGAAAGATTAGCATCCACATCGAACTTCGTGATTCTCGGTCTACACAGAAAATACACTTCAGCAAACACGTGTAAGCAATTAGTATTTTAATTTATTTAATAAGCTTAGGTATAATTAAGGAAGACTGGTACTTATTAATATTGCTAGGCAGATACGTAGCTTAGACGAGTTAACAGGTTTATGTGAGGGATTTCTTTGCAAGAAATATTCATAAAGGCTATGTAAGTAGAAAGCTAGACAAATTAGGTGAAATTAAGCAAATATTGTATAAAGCGATAAAGATGTTTAATAAAATCCAGTCCATATGTAATTTTTACCGCAAACACAGTGTAAGCGAGATTAGAAACTTGTAGAAGTAACAGGTAAGGTATTGCAAGATGGGTTAGAAAATTAAGGATAACCCAGAAAACTTAGACTTAGCTAAAAATAGTATATATAAATATTATAGGTACGCTAGGAACCATGATGGCAGAATTCGATCTAAGGGTTGCTGCGATACTGTTACCATCGATGGATAGGGCAGAAGGTTGCAGGTGAGAATTAATTGATTCTGCGAGGTTATATAATGTATATGTTTAATGCAAAGGAAATAAATTATTCGCAAATTACATCCTTAAAACTAGCTTATCTCAATCGTCAAAAATGCGCCTTAATAAATCATACGATACAGTGGAATTACTAATTGACGATATGTCAAAACACTTATTAAGTAAAAAATCAGCTGCTGTGCTCTCTTCCGAGTCCACCAAAGCAGGAAGTCAATCGAGGAATTTGATAAGTGTATAAAAGAACTTATGTTATATTTAACAATTGCACAAGTAATAGAGAGACAGGGGCAACATATTCGACGGCGTATCAAATTCGCGGAGAACGAAATCAAAATAATAGGTTAAATTACCGAGGTCTTCAAAAACATGGAAAATTTTTCGCAGTAGGTAATAGTTATAATTTCAACAAAAATTAAACATTTAATAGTGCTTGGGGTTGTCACAACCAGTACAACCATTTTCGAGGTCGTGGTTCAAATCGGAAATTTAGAGGTAGTTCTTTTAACAGATCTGCTTCTAGTTATAACAACGCATCACGGCAAAGTTTTTATGCAAGAGAAGCGAATGATGACGGCAATAATTCACATTCAAAAGTGTTTTTTTGAGACCCCAGTAAAACTGTAAATGAGAAAATTCACGTTAACTTAAGTATGAACGTATTAAATTGTTTGTGTTAAACGACGAATTGAAATTTCTGTTAAATACCGGATCTTCAGTTACTGTAATTTTTCTTTCAAGTATTAGTGAAAGGCGGAAAGTACTAATATAAATAAGATAGAAGTTGTGAATAGTTCCACCTATGCATTAGGCGTGATAAAATTGAGTTTTGAAGTAGGAAATAACGTAGTTGAGCACGACTATATAGTAGTAAATGATTGTGTACACCCGACGTCAATGAAAAAGCTCATCTTCGAAATAGTTTTAAAAATGCACATAAATTTTGTACATCTCTTTAAATGCAAAACTGGTCAGGTAGATTTTCCACTGTTTTGTTGCACAAAGCAGGCCCAAACCCCCTCAGGGCGCGATATAGAGACAATAAATTGAAAAGGATTCATTAAATTAGAATAAAAAGAATTTGTTTTTGATAAAAGCTTTAGAATTCAATTTTCGATAAATGGGCATGGTATTTCATTTTGAGATTTTCTAAAAAAACCTAAATTGACATATTTAGCGTTTCCGGTTTCTTAGAAAAGCATTTGAGATAAGTGTGAATTGAATAATGCCACCCTACCTATGGGAAATTTTATACCAAATAACCAGTTTTTATTTTAGCAATTATAACGTTTTTCAATTCAATTCAAATATTTATCTTATCAAATTGTCTAGGATGTAATCGAATCCAATTAATGTAGAAAGTAGAAGAATGTGTTTTCCTATTATTCTGGTATATTTGGCACTTAGCAATTTCAGATGACAAAAAGTTTCAGTTTTCTGTTCGACTGGGGAAGAGAAAAATAAGTGTACCGCTAACGTCAAAATTTGAGCTTTGTTGGCAGTATAGTGGTTACACCCAGTAGTGATAAGTTTATTCCAGTTAGAGTTTTAAATATTAATGATAAAGATATGATTAATAATTATAAACCATAAATAGAAAAGTGTTCAAATTACACTTCATGCAAATTTCATGACATAAACTGATCAGTTGAGCTTGAGAAGGTAGAACAATTACTAAAATTAATTAACATAAGTTCATTAAGTGACCAAGAAGAGGTAAACATTAAAAAATTTGTGCTAAATTTGCTGATGTATTTTATATTGAAAATGACCCCTACTAAACGTGACAAAAATTTGCAGGCAAAGCATTCCATTGAAACATAATGCAACTCCAGCTTATATTAAACCGTACCACGTACAAGGTGAAACGACGGATATAAAAGATGGCGAATTGTAATCGATTATCGACGATTAAATACCCATATCGAGGACGACAAATTACCATTACCCTGCATTGACGAGATTTTAGATGCATTATCAGGAGCAGTTTACTTTTCACATTTAGATATATGTCAAGGTTGTTAGCAATAAGAATTAGACCGAGCAATGATAATTGCTGTCAGGCTTAAATTATGACAAATGTTTTATTTATCTCGATGATTTGATTTTTTTTTGGAAATAGTCCTGAGTAACATAACCAAAATTTAATCAAAGCTTTATATAAATTATTATAAGTTATCTCACTACATTTAGAATTTACATCAGTTCTACATATATAAAGACAAAATTTACATCGATTTGGGCTTGAACCTTGATGGCGCAGTTGGTTAGCGCGGTACACTAGCAAAGTACAGGTCGTAGGTCCAAATCCTACTCGACGTAAACTTTTGATTTATGTTTTTAATAAAATTAATAATAATTTTTAAAGCTTTGTACAGATTACGAAAAGTTAACTTAAAATTGAATCCAAGCAAATGCGTTTAAAAAAAAAAGATATCTTGTATTTAGGGCATGTCATTTCTGCTGAAATCACCAGATCGAGAAAAAATTTAAGTTATAGTTAACTATCCTGGTCCACAAAAAACGGAGCAGAAGTGTGACAATTCGTAGCGTTTGCAAAGTATTACAGAAAGTTCGTCAAAAGCTTTTCGGAAATAGCTTCACCTTTAAATCACTTAACTAAAAAAGGAGTTACTTCTAACTGGACGCAACAATTCTTTAATAACAATCTTGGATTACCCACATTTTTCGATAGAAAATAAATTTATTCTAAAGACTGACGCATCAAACGTTACGATAAGAGCAGTAATATGTAATTCTAATAATAAACCAATCGCATACGCCAGCAGATCTTCAAACAACGTAGAAAAAAACAAAAAAAACAAACGGCGAAAAATTTATTTGGCATGAATAATTCATCTAACCGATTTACGAAATTTAGACTTGCAGTCGATGAGTATGATTTCACAGTTCGTTACGTTAAAGGTAAACAAAACGTCTTATCTGACGCTTTATCGCTTTGTCAAGTAGATTCAAATGAATTAAAATCGATGTTACAACCTTATAACTTACCATCAAATTTGTGTAAAGTAATTGAACCGATATACCAATTTTGATAACTATCCAATTGAATTAAAGTATTGTAAAGAGCATGGAATGATGCTAAAAATAAACTACTAGATTCAAAAGTACGCAGGAAAACTAATTTTAACGAAAATGGTAAAAGTGTTAAGAGTAATGTTGGGGACGAAGTGATAGGGAAAAACGACACGCGTGTGAACAAATACCTTATAAAGTGATTGAAAACAAAATCCCTAATGTAGTCATTAAGATAGGAAATAATTTAACGGAAATACATAAACATAGGGTCAAACTATTTGTTAGTAATAAGTATGATAAAAAGTATGACTATGAGTTACAGAGACACATATCCCTTTATGTCAGTGTTTTTTTCCTCAGGGTTGGGAAGTGTGATGCAAACGAGGCCAATTAGGGTTATTAATTTACCTACTTAACATGCATTTAAGTATATTTATTTTAAATTTAGCTATTTGTGCAACAACCAAAGTACAATGCACTACCCATTCATGAAGTAATATTGTTAATATATACAAAATAGGTAATTGTACTTTCTACAGGTAAGAATTAAATTTTGAGTTTAGATGAGTTAACATCGTGTGCAATTTATTCGATATACGAAAATGAATTATAGTTTTTGACAGTGCCCCTTCCTTAACAGGGAACGAGAGTACCACGCACATGTACACACGCACCGACGCACCAACGCGTACGGATACACACACACACACACTCTCAGACGCACACACGCACCCACACAACCTCGCATCAACGCACCCACTCTCACATGGGCACACGCGCACATGCACATACGCACCCACGAACCCATGCACACGCACGTACGCACACAAATACCTACAGACAAGCACGCACGTGCTCACGCACGCACGCGCACACACACGTTGTAAAATGAGCTAAAAAGTCGATTTAGCCATAGCGAAAAAAAGTCGATTACATAACCTTCTATAGCTACATATGTATGTGTAGGCTAAAAGGTAAAAGGTAACACATATAATAGCACTATGCGTAGAGAAAGAACGTAGGTTAAATTTTGTCATTAATATCGTATGATCAGCACCTTGCTGTGGATATATACCATTTATTTTGTTTGAAAAATCTGGAACACTGGTACTGTGGTAGGAATTATAACAAACACACCTACCCACGTACCACATAAAACTAAAATATAAAAAAAACAGCGAACACGTTTCAATAACTAAGCTATTATCAGCGATCGACTGGGATGAACTAACGCAGATTTCTAATATACATGCCATCAGCGAGTAACGGTTTGTTGCTTTTCTGGTGAAAGTGAAAGTGAAAGTTATGAATGTCTAATGAGTTCTGGGTAACTTAAAGGTCCTTTATTGTCATTATTGATTAGAATTTATTTGTTATTGAAGATCTCTAAACTTTAATAACAATCAAATTCGTGCTTATTACTAACTTGTTTGGTTAATGATACCTTATCTACTACATGACTTCTATCAAGTGTGTGTAGTGCTACGGCAGACTTGTCCCAACGTTTGTATTTTATATGAGATAAATGTTCTTTACAGCGAATTTTGATAGGTCGTTTAGTTTTCCCCACATATATTTGTCCACAATTTTTACAATTAATTTTATAAATTTATGACCTATCCTACGTGTCCACTTGATCTTTTGGATTGCCTAGAAGAGCTTGCAAAGTATTATCTGAAGTAGTGACTGTTTGCCAATTAATTTTGGAAAAAATTTTAGATAGACCGTTTGTAAAGGGTGATTAAAAAGGCGCACCGGTTTTAATTATAACAAAAAACAAAGTTTATTAAAAAAAATCATTTACAAAAGGCAGCTGTTAATCAAACCTTCCCAATTTAGAAATGGAAAGTCACATCGGATATGTTCCCCTCTACTTTGCTGGCATGCCAAAGCTCTCTTCCTGAAAGTGTTGATTACAGCTTCACAAACTTGCAGGTCGATTTCGTTGATAACTCGTCGAATTTCTTCCTTTAACTCGCTGATGTCTCGGGGTTTATTGACATAAACCAATAATTTGACATAACCCCAAAGAAAAAAATCGCATGAGGTTAAATCACACGACCATGGTGGCCATTGCTGGTTACCACGAAGTGAGATGAGCCGATCCGTGAATTTATCAAGCAGCAATGCAATGGTTTCGGCGGAAGTGTCACATGTGGCGCCATCTTGCTGAAACCATAACTGCTGAATGTCCATTGGATCGATATGAGGCCAAAAAAGCTCTCTTATCGTCGTGCGGTATAGGTCTCCATTAACTGTTGCAGCTTGTCCTGCCTCATCTTAAAAAAAATAAGGACCGATGACCCTACCCGCCCAAAATCCACACCAAACCGTCACTCTCTGCGGATGCATTTCTCTTTCATGAATCGATTGAGGATTTTTTGATCCCCAAATACGGCAGTTTTTCTTATTGACAAATCAATTTAAATGAAAGTGGGCCTCATCGCTGAAAATGATTTTCCTCGCAAAGCCATCGTCCTCCTGTTGCCTTCTTAGAACCCAGTCAACAATTTCTCGTCTCCTTTAGTGATCGGGTACCTTAAGTTCGTGGGTTAATTGGATTTTGTAGGGATGGTGATTAAGATCCTTCACAAGAATTCGCCGCAGTGAAGAATACCCTATGACCAATTGTTGGGAACGTCGTCGAACCGATTTCTGTGGGCTATTATTGACACTATCACTAACTACAGCTATGTCTTCAACAGACCGGCCAGATCTGGGACGACCAGAATTTTTAATGTTGAGTGTTGATCCTGATTCAATAAACTTTGGCATAAGTCTGCGCACTGTTGATTCATTCGGAGCTTCATTACGCCCAAAAATCGCACGAAGTCGTCGGACAGTTTCTGCAAACCTTTCTCCGTTTTGATAAAACGTTTTCACGATTAACACATGTTGTTCAGTAGAAAGCGTTCCATTTTGACAAACAGAATGAAATCGGAATATTAGTAGATGTCAACTTTATAAACAACTATGTTGCTAAGCAACAAACAACAAAAGGGCGAGCGATTCAAAACCGGCGCGGTTTTTGAATCACCCTTTATAAACGTGTTAGTAATAAGCACGAACTTGATCCTTATGAAAGTTTGAAGATCTTCAAAAACAAACAAATTCTAATGTAAAATGACTAAGGACCTTTAGGCTACTGATTAAACTTTTATAACTTACTCTTTCACCAGATAATTACTCTATAATGGTATATACAGGGTATGGCATTAGTACGACAAAGCGAATTTGCGGCTGAACTATGCACAGTAGAAAAAAATGGTTTGTACAAAAGTTGATTCAATTCATGCACGCTATAACCTAAGTATACAGGATGGTCTATACCTAGCGTTAAAAATTTTTTTTGGGTGATAGAGCAACATAAATGTGAGTCAAGTACACAATTAAAAAATTCCATTTCGCACACCCATTTAAACAGAAATTCTTTGGTTTTTTCCAAAAAAAACTGTACATTTACCCAAAAATTCAAAAATTCTGGGATATTTTGAAACATTCTTCGAACTTTAACACCACTATTGTATTCTACATTAAATTTTAAGTAAAGATGGATAGCTTATGATGAGCCCGAATCTACACAACCACTAATTAAATTGATAAGAATTGTGAAGGTATCATTTTCTTAAAAAAAAAGCTTATACACCCACATTTCTCTAAAAAAATGCTATAAAAACTGCTTCAGAAGACAGGATACAACATTTTATTCGTCACCATTTAAGTACAGTTATGCCAGTTTGAATAGTGTAAAACGTGGTTTTAGAAATTAAAAGACACACTTGAATATTTTTATTATTATAGCTATAACATAAGGTTACAGTTAATTCTTATAGCCCACCTTATGATAAGATAAGGTATCACGCACATATGTTACTCAGTTCCACATATTCCCGATTTGAAAAGGACATCATGAGATCACTGCCAATCAGTAAATGATCCAAACCCACTAAAAAGCTGTATCCAAACAAAACAACAAAACTTTTTCAGGCACGCTTTTATTTGCGCGTAGGAATTGTGCTAAAAAGGAGAAAATAATTTTTTTCTTTGCACCACAATGTAATCGTTACAAAAAGTTTTTTATGGGATTACGTTATCACTCACTTACGTAATACAAAAGTCAATAAATTTTACCATTTATTTAAGTATGGCAACTGTTATGATCGGTTTCTGTTTAATACACCTAATACTATATAGGGTGCACGAAGAATTAAAATAAAAATCTTCAAATTTTAAATATTTCAAAAACCGTTGCAGATAGACAAAATTTGCTAATTACAAAAAATGAGGTCCTTCAATGTTCTTTCGAATAGTGCAATAATATACAGGGTGTTGTATTTTAGATAAGATAGTTATTTATATTTAAAATTTAAAAAATTTAAAATAAGAAATATAGGTTATGTACCACTGTTACAGAACACTGTGTATGTGCGAAAATATTTATAGGTTAGGGAGTGCTTGAATTCAAGCAACTTTTGTACAAAACAATTTTTTCTACTGTGCACAGTTTAGCCGCAAATTCACTTTGTCGTACTGATGCCACACCATGTGTATTAGAAGTTTTCTTTGGTTCGTCCCAGTGTTGATCGCTGGTGATGATAGCTTAGCTGTTGAAACGCGTTCGATGTTTTTTATTTTTTATTGTTGTGGTGCGTGGCTGTTGTATATTGGGTACGAAATAAACGCACCATGTTCAAGATTAGAGCGAAGTAGGGTAATATATGAAGATTTTAGACACCCTACATAGAGTGAAATATGTCTTCTTAATTGTTCCAACTCGTTCCAATTCGACACCATTAATAATATAATAACACACAATTTTGTTTTGTTTTCTGAACAGAACAACACAATCTGGAATAGAAATATAGAGGCCTATACCTTAAAAATTATAAGCGAATGAAAGTTTTTAAATATAGGTAAATCGTCTATTAAAATTAAAAAAACAAAGGACCCAAATTGGATCGTTGAAGTACATCTGAGTTGGTCGTAATTACATTAGATTGGTAATTATTTAATTCAACAAACTGATGCCTTCCAAATAAATAACTTTTAAACAGTTTGACCAGATTTTCACTAAAACCAAACTTTTCTAACTTATGTAGGATAATGGTGATGTATTTTATCGAATTATTTTTGTAGATCTGCGAAGATAACGTCCATTTGACCACGATTATCCAGTTCTTCGACTAGAAATTTTAGTATGCATTTCGCATTCAAGCACTTTAGCAACATTTCTTAATACAAAAATAGGCCGTTAATTTTTTATATTTCTGGGATCATCATCATTTTTAAGACTCGACATACTCGCGACATCTTCTATATTTCTAGCAATGTATTTGTTTTGGAATTACAAAAAATATTTAAAGGTGTTACGAATATTGACGCATAATCCTTAACAACAAAACTGGGATTTTTGTCCCAACCGGAGGTCATTTTGTTTTTTAACATCTTAACGGCATGTAGGCATACTCAGTTAATCATACAATATCACAATGGATACCTAATTACTATAACTATTTGCGGTATTGATATCAGATTTGGTATAAACACTTGAAACGTAATTACTAAAGATGTTGACAATATTCCCCGAAGTGTAGTGTTCGATGTTGTCATAGTGCATAGAACCCGGTATTCGTGATGTGCCTTTTATGCGGTGAACATATTGCGAGAACTTACTACAATTACTTTTTTTTATTATAAAGAACCTCCCACGTGACACGTCGTCTAGAAAAAATTTTCTAAGTAGTTTCTAATGGTTAGCGCTTGTACAAAATTTTGAGTAAGTACGCATTTTCAAGTGAAGATGCACACTGAAATAAAATTTAAAAACAATTTTTAACAAAAAAAATTGATTTCCTTGCATTACCAGTCCGATCACTTGACTATGTAGCCGATATCTCCATGTAGATTTAAAGTACCTATATTGTTAGCATATTATTAAATTGTTACATATTTTCAATCTTTATTATTTTTGTTCATTTCTAGTTCGATAATAATTAATCATAGCACATACACAATTCGTATTGCAGGCGAAAATCTTAGTCAATTACCATTTCTAGTGTACCAATCGGATTGCAATTCCGTATCTAATAGATTTTCAGTGTATTTCATGCGTGTAAGAAATTTCAAATTGATAACTCCATTTTTACGACTATATATATATATATATATATATATATATATATATATATATATATATATATATATATATATATATATATATATATATATATATATGTCCACTTTCTATCACAACCACGTCATTTGATGGACTAGTTCAGAACACTTCCACAGATATATAGCGCTGTAGTCAAAATTTATCCAAACAAATTTAATATTAATATTTCCATAGATTACTACAATATTTATAATATCTAACAATAGTACAAAATGAGCCTAATTAATAAATAGGTCCGATAAAAAAAGCTGAGACTTCGGTCAACCTTTGTCCAATTCCCAAGTCTAACTAGTTTAGGTTAATAATTGATACGGCAGAAAATAAACTATATACGAAATGTCATGAAATATAGCAGGATAAGTGGTTATACGTATATTTACAGTAACTAGTCCCTGAAACCTTGTGGAACTTGAGATGCTCACAAGAAAACAGTAAATGGAGATGAACATGCACAGATAAAACACTACAGATGGCTACCATGAGGTACAGTTTGAATTTGATTTTAACGGATTTATGCGAAAGTGACATACAGGATTGAGGTATTATATTAATCACGATTGCGTTTTCGTTTGCGTTTGTGTATGCGTGTGCGGTGTGTGTGCATGTGCGTGTGCGTGTGCGTATGCGTGTACGTGTGCGTGTGAGTGTGCGTGTGCGTTGTGCGTGTGCGTGTGCGTCTTGAAAGTTACCGTCATTAGGAGACCTATAAATGCAACAGTAGAATTTCACAAAATAAGGACCAGAATGTTTAAACCAAATCACGTCAAAATTTTTATTTTCTAAGGAAGAAACCCTCTTGCAAGCAATTCTGTCCTTGATCTAGGCACATACGCCTCCTTTATATCGAAAGTTAGAGTGAAGGTGGTATTAAGGAAATTACAAGTGGGGTGACTCGGAGCTTTCAGAGTAGACTTATGTATCACATAAAAACAAAATATCAGGTTGTAATTGTTCAAGATGTTGGTGAATAGCATTAAGATTAGAAGACCTGATACCGCGGATGTTGCAGTAGTGAATCAGAAAGTTAATACCTTCGATGACCGAGGTCGCTTTGGTCCTGCCCTCCCGGACATCCGAATGGGGCATGATTTTACGTCCGGCATTTATTACCCTGGAAACCACAGCCATCTTATTTTTTAATCCAGGTCGCTATGATTTGATTATGTTGTCAGATTAATAAAGTCGGTTCATAAATAATCAAGTAAGTCCTGTGTATTCATTTTTCTTTATTTAATCAAGGAGCCTTAAATTAACTATAAAAATAAATGTGAAACAAAATAACAATTAACGAATTAACATTTACATTAAATGTTCGAATTGTAGTCTACCTGCTGCAAAACACATTTCGAGTCGTGTAAGTAGATTCCAGGTACAGGTTGCCGAAATAATTCGGTCACATGCCTGTCTTATGTTGTTTTTTAATTCATCTATAACATTAGGTTTTGATTGGTAAACAATGTCTTTAATAACCCCCCAAAAGCAAGAGTCGAGAGGTGACATTCAAAATCAAAACCGGTGCATAAATAAGCAAAAAAAAAAGGTTCAATGGCTTTTTATTGGTAATCCAGGTTGCCATGATTTGATTATGTTGTCAGACGAATATTACCGTATCAGTCCGTCTATGACCAACAATTATTATTTTCCGTTTGCATTAAAAATATTAGACCAATATTATTTACACTTGTAATTGTGTATAACACTTTAATATGCCTTATTTATTTACTCCAGAAGAGTACGTGGATTCGATATTTATAGAGAAAGTTTGAAAAATAGAAGAAATGCCCAACAACTATATCATGAAAGGTTTCCAAATCGAAACATTCCCAGTGAAAAAACGTTTGAGTATTTGGGGAACTCTCTTAGGCAGGATCATTTCTCAAATAATAAGCTGGTGCAATTTAAAGCACAGTTAGATGTTAACAAAATATTGCAAAACGTATTAGTTTATGTAAATTTTAATCCTAAAGAGTCTCTAAGAACCCTGGCCAACAAAGTTGGAATATAAAGAAGTTCAGTTCGCAGGATTTTAAAAGGTTTTAATTACCATCCTTTTAAAATACACTTGGTTCGAGTATTACGACCTGGTGATGACCACAGACGTCTTAATTTTATTGCAAGAATGATGTTAAAAATTAATGATAACCCATATTTTTGTCAAAAATACTATGGAGAAATAACGGTGTAGTTAATCGTCACAATGCGAATTACTGGTCACCCATTAACCCCCATTGAGCCATGGAAGCAAGATTGCAACATGTTTGGGGTGTAAATGTGTGGTGCGGTTTATTTAATGGCGGTGTTATAGGACCTTACTTTTTTGACGACACTTTAACAGGTTTTCGATATTTAGATTTTTTAGAAAACATACTACGGGTTTGCCATATGATATTCCTCGTAATCACGTCAATAAATGTGGTGGCAACAAGATGGTACTCCTCCACATATTGCTAGAATGGTTAGCAACCATCTGATAACCGCTGGATAGCATAAGAATCTCCAGGAACGGTGTGACCTGCAAGTTAATGTGATTTTTCACCTCGCGAATACTTCTTTTGGGGGGTTATTAAAGACATTGTTTACCAATTAAAACCTAATGATGTAAATGAATTAAAGACAACATAAGACAGGCATGTGACTTTATTACTTCTGCAATGATTCATACCTGTACCAGAAATCTACCTACACGATTCGAAATGTGTGTTGCAGCAGGTGGACTGCTATTCGAATTTTTAATGTAAATAATATGAATTCGTTAATTGTTATTTTTTTCACATTTATTTTTATTGTTAACTAGCCTTTCCGCCGCAAAATCTTGCGTTTAAAATTAATGATGATAATGAAACGCATAATAATAAATAATACAAACGTATATATGTAAATGGCTGCCAAACTTTTTCAAAAAAAATTAAAACTTTAAAATAAAATTCTGGCTCTGTTATTTCTTTCTACGCAAAATTACCTTCATATTAAAAAAATTCACCGAAATTCGTCAAGCGGTTGTTTCGCAATCTGCGTGAACTAAATAACCTGATTATTTTAATATATAGGATTTAAGGCTATCTTGATTAACTAAAAAATTTGATTATTTATGAACCGACTTTATTCATCTGACAACATAATCAAATTATAGCGACCTGGATTAATGATAAAATGCAATTAAGCCCTTTTCTTGCTTATTTATGAACCGATTTTGATCTTGAAAAACTTGTTGGATAGATTATGGAGAACTGAATCCGAAAATATATACAGGGTGCTATTAAAAATTTTAAATTTAGGAGTGATACTCAGGGATATATCTCTATTTAGGGGATGATTTTTTCTACGTCATATTGAAGTGTCTTAGGAATGGTATGGATTAGTTTTTATCCCACTCGAGTATCTCTATTCGTTTATGAGATATAGCCTGGGTGTGTTAATCTGGGGCACCCTGTATGCGTAGCGTATGTATGTTGCTGGCAATCCATGATTGTAGCTGAAGGAGTTTGGAAAGCTCAAGCAGCTTGTCCTCCCCCTTGGGGATGGAATGAAACACGTGGCCTATTCCCACCAGTTCCTAATTGTCTATATCCCTATGATTTTTTATTGAGCGAATTTGCTGGCAATCCATGATTGTAGCTGAAGGAGTTTGGAAAGCTCAAGCAGCTTGTCCTCCCCCTTGGGGATGGAATGAAACACGTGGCCTATTCCCACCAGTTCCTAATTGTCTATATCCCTATGATTTTTTATTGAGCGAATTTGCAGCGGTTAAGAGTAAGAGGGTTAAACGTTTTTTTGCTTTAGGCCACAATAAATCAAAAACTTGAGGGGTACTTAAAGAGTGTTTTACACATAATTACCTAGATATCTGTGATTCTTGTAGAGTTAATAAGATTTTCTGTTGTCCGTAATAATACAGAAACGTAAATACTGATGATAGCACTCAAATTTGATATAAATGCTGTAGACTTAAAGGTCTAGACAACCAGTGGTTATGGTGGCAGTGGTAGTAGAGATATGTAGTAACAAATAGGGTGGATTTTGACGTTATTCTCAATAACTGTAAAATTTTAAAAGCGGCTGTATTCATATTTGACATAAGTATTTAATTGTATCGCTTGCAATACTAGACCGTGTGAAAGTTTTTCGAGTGGGCTGATTTTGCTACTTGTAATGTCGTTTTAAAAAATCAGTGACTTGAGTTATAAAGAACGTAACCTACAGCAACACTTTAAATGACATATAAAGAATTGCTATAAATAACGCTGTATTTGTTTTGCCTTATTCTCAATACATTTAGCTCGATCATCGTATTATCATACTTACATTAACTATTATTTCATATTGTAAAGTATTTAAAGTAGAAATGAAATTTTCCCGATCACTAACAATGCTTTTAATTATACGGAAAACAATAAGTGCGAAATAAGGAAATCTCGCTTAGAAAGATTGTTGAATTCTGCAACGAAACTTGCGCTTTGGTACAACAATAACAATAACGGCTATTGGATCAAGTTGATGTTTTCTTGAAATCGTAATTGCAGTTGTAAAAGTTGGAGAAATAAAAGCAAATGGTCTGTGCCATGAGATAATAGCGCGGATTAAATTAGACCGGCCTCGCTCGCTCTCAAAAAAATATATTAGGCCATCTGTTTTTATTTTACTTTAGAATCTCTCACACTTCACTTTTATTCGCATTTATTCATAAATCGTTTTAATGACCAACGTTCCCTTCTTTAATGCTTACGCTTCTAAGAATTTTTATACCGAGAATACAGTGAAATTGTTATGAAGAGTTAAAATCACTTTCAAACTTGAGAGTGATTCATCAGAATTCGTTTCTGAACATATTTTTAAAGTAACTGAAATTTAGATGCGAACATTTCGTTGATATGAATTCCTTGCTCCGATGAGCCCAGCCGGATGAATGGTTATAGCTTGTCATTGCCAAGAGAAGATGAGCAGTTCCTTGGTTATCTACAAAGGCAGGGCGATATTATTATGGAACTCCTACACTTAGTTGTTTAAAGACGAAAGGTTTACCTTACGTAATCATATTACCAGATTTACCCACTTAAAAGATTTTTGAAATTAAAAATTAATTAAAACAAGTACACGGAATTATAACAGCGTTATTATTACCAAGTGAAACAAATTGTAAGAAATTTGTTCTGTTTTTTTAAGAAAAAGCATTCGATTAATTTATGTAGAAACGTGACGTTTAGGGTGAGATTGTGAGATCCCTGCAAATTGCTCCGAAGCGAAGGCTGAAATATTTAAGATCTCAACTTGTCTAAAGTTAGACGAGAAATATAAAAATATCATAAAGTAACGTAATCATATTTGAAAAGCGATTGAAACATTCATTGTAAAATTCAAAGTTCCTCTTAAGCTCTTATAATTTAATACAGATTTAAGTAATTTTAGAAAATTTCTATGCTTTTACTTTCTTATATACGACCACGCCGGTAACCTAGATAATATACGTCATTGGTTTACTAATGAAATAATTTTTAATTGAGAGAACTTAGGGCAACGTCATTTCGAAAACTTCAAGATGTAGAAATATGTAAGCCTTGCATTATGTCTTGTTAGAGTTGGTGAGTTCAACTAACATAATGATTGCATTCAGGCGCTCGCGGTTTTATTTTATTTATTTCAAATAGAACTCGTCGTATATTATTACGATTTTGGATTCCTCGTTTAACTCTAGCCTTACTGTATAGTTCTTTAGTTATTAATCTTATTTAAAAATATGTGAAGGGCGCGTAGGCGCTTACGGGGCTGCTTTCAGTAAGGGGTGTTGCCCAACATGCCATTTATAACGTTTCGTTTAAACCATTTTCAAAACTTTATTAAAGTCTGTCCAGAAACGAAGCAAAGGAATAAATTAAAATAGTTCATTTACTTCACATATAAGCGCTACACGATTTTGTATAAAGTACTTAGTAGATTTCTTAAACTTGTTTTAGGATATACCGCTTCCATACTATAGCGTTACAAAGTAAGTTATTTATCAATAGCTGCTAATCCTGCTGTTGAGTTCTAAAGTAAAGATCACAGGCATATACATAGGTTTTGCAGACAAACAAATTGTATCATTAACAATACATTAAAATCTATTAAAGTGTGATTCCAAACACAGTACATACTTTCTAATTTAATTATTAGTAATTAATTAGTTTAAAATTAGCAATTTGTGTATATTCTACACATTAATTGAAGACATAGTGACAGGCCCTCAAAGTTGAATTTTGAAAATCGTTTTTCGCAAATAACTCGAAAACCTTTAGGAATTTCAAAATACTATCCCCAATGAAAATTATTTCTTTGTTCTGGTTTGATTGGATTGTCTATGAATGGACTGGAAGTATTAGTTTTCACATTGTTCCCGTATACTTTCTATTTTAACTTTTCTCTGTGAGATTTTTCAGATGTTTTGGTAACTTTTTGGCTCTGGTTGAAGTTGATAAAGTCAACGGTTTACGAGTTATTTGCAATTTCATCAATCACGGTCAATTAAATACTACCGCACCAAAATTTATTAAGATCCTTTTATCAGCGTTTTGAAAATAGTGATGTGGTTGTCAGTTAGTATCATTAAACCAGTATATTCTGTGCTTGGTTATGTGCAACATTCTACTTTGTCAGAAAATGAAGCTGATATTCTAATGTGCTCTTTGTGGTCAACCAGTAAAAAAACCACTAATAAGTGAATTTTCAAACAATGCAGGATAATAATCTGAGATTGTGTTAGTGACTTATACACTGTGTCCAAGATCATGATTGTCAATATGGGGATCTCGGAAATGGTAATAGATACAATTCCAGTTAAATAGGAAAAAAGTTGTCATTAGAGGAGCAATAAAATGCCACAAAAAAATCAATAGTGTGATTTTTGTTTTGGAGATATTTGAAAGCATTCGAATTTTTAAAATTCCTATTTTATTTTTTCTGGCGTTATTATAAATGCTAGAGCAAAAATGCAAACACTCCTTCAAAGCAACTTGTTACGAGCTTTAACATGGCATAGTCAGTTTTTCAATCGGACGTTTCCTATTTTTATAGCCTATCATCAACTCGATATTTTGGAAACTGGTTTTAAAAGTTTTTTTTATCACAAATTCAGCAGTGTATAACATTTGATGGTCTGATCGCGCTTTGAAACTTTTATGGACTATCATCACGAAATTTTTGAATACAGACCTGCATTTTGAATAAATTGATTATGGCACACCGCATAATAATATTTCTTAACATTAGAAGTTAATCTCAACAAACAAATTGGCGGTAAAAGGAAAAACAACTGCTTTCCTTCGTTTTTAGTGTTAATTAAAGCAAGAATTACTTATAAATCTTATAATAGTTGTTCAAAAAGTTCTCCATTAAACACAAATAACACCGTCTTACAGTTGAATTCAAAACATTTTGAAGCATTTGGGACGTAATACTTTCAATTACTTAGAGAACTAAGTTTGTCACGTGTCTAACCTACCACGTAACATAAATATAAATGAATGAGTGAACTCGGATAGTAACTCAGTCAAACGTTCAAATGACCGTTGAGCACTTGGATAGCGCTACAAGAGCCACAAGAGAAAATTGTAATTTTATGGGAGAGTAAGTAAAGCTTGAAACGGGAATAAAGGAAGCAATGAGAAACAAATTAAAATTACCTTGGTAACCTTATATTAACTTGATATGACTTGAAATTGGGTCACAAATAGTAATAAATAATTAACAATTAATAATTAATATTTCACATCGAAAAACATACCCAGGCAAGTGGGTTATATATATATATATATATATATATATATATATATATATATATATATATATATAACAAAAACAGCTATGGTCAGATGCATCTGGACCATAGCTTTATTATATATATATATATATATATATATATATATATATATATATATATATATATATATATATATATAACAAAAACAGCTATGGTCCAGATGACATTCCTGTAAACTCTTAAAACAAGTTGACTTAGCGATTATTAGCCCTATCACTAAACTAATTAATCTGTCATTTGAACACGGTGTGTTTCCTACACTACTAAAATGTGCCCTAGTCATTCCGGTGCACAAAAAAGGTAGTCATAGCGAAGTTTCTAATTAACCCTTCATTTTCAAAAATTTTTGAATATGCAATGCTATCAAAACTTCTGCGTCATTTAGAATTGAATAGCATTATCAATGATAGACAGTATGGTTTTCAAAAGAAACAGTCAACAATTACTGCTTTACACTCTTTCGTTCATGAAATAGTGGAAGCTCTAGATGAGAAAAAGTTTGTTGTTGGAATTTACTGCGATCTAACTAAAGCTTTTGATTGCGTCAATCATTCATTATTGTTAAACAAATTAGAATGGTATGGTATAAAGGGCACCGTCGCCAAATGGTTTCCATCTTACATTTCACTAAGAACCCAGTTTGTAAGAGTGACTTATAAATCTACCAACCACGTCATTAATCACTGCCACTCGTCCCTTTTGCCTGTTACAGTAGGGGTTCCCCAAGGTTCCATACTAGGTCCAACTCTTTTTTTGCTTTTTATTAATGATATAGTTGATTTCTTAAACTATTCGTTATATCTTTATGCTGATGATACATCTGATCTAATATCTAGTGCAAAGCCAGACGATTTGATATTTAAGGCAAATGCACTGTTAGTGGACCTAAATGAGTGGTTTATAGAAAATAAGCTATACATAAACTTTTCAAAAACAAGTCTTATGTCTTTCAATAAACATATTTAAAGTAAAGGACTTAGTATAAATAATACAGATGTATTACAACAACCGGCAGTAAAATTTCTCGGTCTTCAACTCGATGAATCTTTAAATTGGAAAACACATTGCTCTACTTTGATAAAAAAAATTAACAGTTCTTGCTTTCAAATCAGATCCTTAAAGTATGTAGTTCCATTCCTAATTTCCTTCTACTAAGGTCAAGTTCATTCAAAGTTGTTGTATGGTATTTGTTTTTGTGGATTATCAATGTTAGCGCAAGAAGTATTTCTAAGCCAAAAATGGGTAATTCGAGCCATGGCCGGTATAAAAAGTAGGGAATCTTGCAGACCTTATTTTACAAAATATAATGTATTGCCATTACCAAGCTTATACATTCTGGAGCTTCTATTCTTTGTCTATAAGAACCAAAACCAGTTTAAAAAAACTCAGATTTTCATGTACACAATACAAGGAAAAAGGATGACTATCGTAATCCTGTCAATAAAACCAATATGACTGCAAAAGCTCCCTCTTCGTTTGGTGTAACGCTTTACAATTATGTGCCTCAATCCTTAAAGCAATGTCGCTCTCTCATGCAATTTAAGGGTAATATAAAGTCACTTTTAAGGCAACATTACATATATAATGTGGAGGAATTTTTTTTACTGCTTTCAAAAACAAAAACAATAACCTCTAGTCCTAGTTGTCACATTATTTGAATTTTGTTTTATACACATTGCATTTATGTTTATATTTATTTATTAATATTTATTTTCCTATATTATCTATTACTGTAGTACATTGTCTGTATATACTTAGATGTTAACTAATGACCTTACTTAAATTAAATTTTATGTATAGTACGTGTATTTTGACTTAATCTATTCCACTTTAGTGGTCTAACGATTGAATAAATATTATTATTACTATTATTATTATTATATACATAAAAAAATGAAACGCATATCCGGATGTTTCTATTTATTGAGCAGATTCGTTAACGCAAAAACAATGGAAATTGTTTATAAAGCACTGGTTGACTCTATTCTTAGGTATGCAGTAAAGGTGTGGGGGTGTGCTGAACCTACGTATTTGAGAAAGCTCGAAACGCTACAGCTAAGGTTGCTTAAGATAATGCCAGGATATGGTGACCTAAATAAACAGCAACTTTTAGAAAAGACGAATATACTCAACTGCCTCAATGACAACAAGTATAAGATTACACTGGACCATAATTACTTGACAAGAAGAACAAGTTATGTGGTGCCATTCTTCTTCAATAAATATGGAACACGAACCATGGAGTGTGCAATACCATTGTTATACAACTCTGTACCGACGGAAATATTGGAAACAACAAACATAGGTGCATTTAAAACAAATTTGCGCAAATGGATACGAGATAATGGTTAATGAGTATAGGAAAAATAATTATTACCTTGCAAAATGAACAAGCAAAACTGAAAAAGATGATACACAATGGAAAACGGCTTACACAAATTGCAAACGATAGTACAGAACGACATAAATGTGGAAACAATTAAATCGAAAAGTAGATATGGAACATATATGATGAACAACTAATGGTAAACGAAACCTACCACAAAGAAGAATGGTAATATGGAAGCAGAAGTGGCCAAAATAAAATGGTATACAAAAATACGAAACGATTTCCATGGAAGACTAAATTAGAAAAAAAAAGAGCAAACATTTGGAAAATGGTGATACCTAAATGAAGAAAATGGAAAAATTTGAAAATTATATTATGAAATACAACGGTATGGAGTAAATATATGGAAGTAAATGTAAGGAAAATGGGTGACAACAAGATAGGGACTCGAATGTATGGAAACTCTGGAAGTATTGAGAATGGAATTAGTTAATTATTACGATACATTATGATTGCATTTCAAAGTGTAATTGCGAAAGACCAATAATATAATATAAAATGTATAATAATTTATGTGAAATAGAAATGTAATTGTATTAAATTGTAATTTTGGGTTTCAACCGATAAGTTCCTTAACTTGGTTGGACCCCCATAATGTATTTACTTGGTAAATAAACACATTCGAACATTATTATTATTATTATTATATATATATATATATATATATATATATATATATATATATATATATATATATATATATATATATATATATATATATTGCCAATCTTTGAGCAACCAAAAATTTGAAATGTTAAAAACTTTTGCAACAAAAAAAAAAACGCCTTCCCGGGTTTGTTTCACAAGTATTTTCAAGGGTTAACCTGAAAAGCAGAAATTCAAGTTACCTGGTTATACTTTGATTTAAACTGTTTTTGGATTAACTGAGTTGCCGTTGTTTCACAAACGAAAAAAATTTAATTTACACAAACCCATTAAATATTTCAAAACACATACTTAAATGTAAAAGAGTAATTTAAAATAATTATGTTTTCCCGCTAGTAATTTTTAAATACATATTGCAGTAAAATAAGAAGAATACAAGGACAAGCGGTATATGGTAATAACTAAATTAACAGCTTCTGCGCAAATAACAGATAAAACTCGTAACCGACAATAGTAAAATGGATGGCAACATTAATATACGAGTTTGGGTGTGGTTCTATAAATCATAGAAAAGTAAGCAGAAATTAGGCTATGTTAACTATCGCCAAAAACAATTAACTTTACGATCGTTTTAATACAAAAAAATAACAAACATTTTAATAATTCTTGAGGGACATTCGAGTGCAGTACACACTATAACCTTTATCTCAATTCAAAACAAGTGTAAACAACGAAAATTTTAATAAGGTAACTATTTACTGCTGACTATGGAGGCATCGTTTATTAAAACACACTTTTAGGTTATATCAGTACGTTGTATACAAAAAAGGCAGTGTTGTTGATTATAAACGTCTATCATACCCACTTTTGCATTGTTATGAAGGAAGCATAGTATAATTAGAATAGTGTGACCTTGTCCGATGAGTAAATAACCACTATCTCTGGCTATCCGCAAGATTCACCCTTCGTTACAGTGTATATAGGCAAGTACAGGTTAGAAAGATGCTATCTCGAACATCTAGATGAAGCGTGTAACAAGAAGCAAGCAAGAAAGACCGTAAGAAAGAAGAAGAAGCTAAAAAAATACCACAAATGAGTACACAGCAACACTCTGGCAATAGGTTTTACCTCTATGGTGTAAGTCGAGCTCCAAAAAGTTTTACGTTTTGCTTTTTTTTTTCCTTTTTAATTTTTAGCTAGTGATATTGAGTGCGAAGAGTCCATCTACTAAAATAAGTTAAACATTATAATTGAATTGAAAGGAAAACATGTGGCTTGCCCTTTGGTGAAAACAAAATTCTTATATATATATATATATATATATATATATATATATATATATATATATATATATATATATATATATATATATATATATATATATATATATATATATATATATATATATATATATATATATATATATATATATATATATATATATATATATATATATCCGCCCAATGGCGTTATTTAGTACCTCAACATCATGTAGAAATACATAAACTAGGAAAGTATGTCTAGTAATCCGAAGATGACTTCGATTTAAAACAAGAAAAGAGATTTTCCTTAAGCAAGCTCAATTCTACCTAAAATGGCGAACTCAGCACGTTATTCAATCAAATTTTGTTATCATATTCATTGTTACCAAGAGCATTGTTATTGTTAAATACACAATTTCCAATAAAATGTAAATTAATGATACCATCTAGCGGTAATTCAGCAAAGTAAATTATCTTTAAACTAACCAGAATCTCGAACATTATCTAGATGGCGCTCACTTTTGGGAAACTAAAAGCAATTTAATCTATACAGGACGATTAAGTAATTTAGAAAGGTAAAACAGAATATGCCAAACATTCAGATAAGTTATGTTCATGAAACAAATGACGAGTAAATAGTAAATCGACAAACATAAGTTTTCAATCTAAAGGTAATTTTTCGAATAAATAAAGACAAGTATAAAGTCGATATGAAAAGAGCCTGTATAACCCGTAAGTTCTATAAGCACTTCTACACCCATGGCTACAAATTTTAGCTACTTAACAGTTTGGGAAATAACTAGAAGGTTTTGTGGCTGATGCTTAGTTGCAGATTAAAGTGGGACAGGTTCATAAAATTATCGATTTGCCTTATTAACCAAAAAAGATTTACATGTACCTAGATATGTTCGCTTTATAATCGGGGTTGCTTCTTCCTGAAAATAATTGTTAAATACTGGGACGCCAATTTGTTTCTAAATATGGAATAAATAAGTAAACCATTACAGCATAAAGTTAAAAGAAAATTTATAAAATAACAAATTTTACTACACAACCTATATTTAATTATAAACTGAAATATCTTAATGCTAATGTTAGTAACGTTATAAACTAATGAATAATTAATATTATGAGTAACTAATGGAATCAGAATACCTTATACTTGGTCACACTGTAGATAACGAAATGGCTGCATGCTCGGTCAACGTTTTGGAAAATGTTGGGTAATATTACTTCAGGGTTGAAATAAATATGGATTTGTATGCTTTATAATTCCCAAATGAATAAATTAGCAGAATTAACCCGGCGGAAGTACAATGGGGTATATAATACCCCAATACTTTTACGATCGCCAAAGCGGATCCGTCCGGGAGTGCACATGGACACTGCTTTCAGTAGCTTCCCATTTGACTTCCTGCAATACGGTAGTGGTGCCCGGTCAGTCATCAATCGCACTCCGATCACTTCACATCGGCGTAAGCGAGAAGTGTAACCTTATACCCCACCGTACTTAATTAGTGACTTCCTAAACGTCACAGATATTTTTCCAAGTGCCATGTTTATAACAGCTATTTATCGATCCAGATTAGATATTCCAGAAAGGAGAAAAGTTCATTATTTGCTCTCCAAGGAACGTATGTTCCTAAGAAGTATAAAAATGTTCTCTTACTGTCTACCTTACATCATTACAATTCTATTCACAACAGTACTGGGGATGAACGAAAACTAGAAATCGTAACGTTTAATAATTTGACAAAAGGCGGACTAGAGGCCAACTATAATGTAACACGCAACAGTCGTAGATGGCCTTTGACTATGTTTTATTCCTTATTGAATACAGTCTCCATCACTTCCTTTGTGGTCTACAATGCAATCAACAAAGAGGCTAATCTCATTACTCGTCGACAATTTCTGAAACAGTATTCGATCTGATATCGCTTTATATGAAGATGAGACAAATGAATCTAAGAATACAATTGAACCTGAAAAGGAAGATATCAGCAATAACGATCATTGTCCCAGAAAAGACAGTTCAGGAAGGTGCTGGAAAGAAGCAAAAAGCAAAGCAAGATGTCACATTTGTGAAAGCCACAATACAACCTGTTTCTGCAGATACCCCATCGTACGAGTAAATTTCGGCCGATAGCCCACCGTATAAGCACATTTCAGCCCATACACCACCGTCCCAATGGTGTTACAAAATGTCACCGCACTTCCGCCGGGTTAAGGGGTTTTAGAATTCCGCTTCCCATTAACGTGGGTGATTACCTCACTCTTGATTAATCGTACTAATACCGTAAATTGGATTAAGGGTAAAATAACTAATTGCGTAGATGTGTAAAGTAACAGTAAGGGTGAAGTTAAAGTAAAAATGAAAAGTAAACGTGAAAGTAAAAGTGAAAGTGCCTGATATGCTAACGTCTCAATCTTTTATATAATACTTTAAAATAACATACCATACAAACTATACAAAACTTTTTTTTTAAATATTTAACAGAGTAAAAATGGATGCTCTACTACCTTTCAGTATTGCACAAAAACGACGCTCCCAAAAGGTCTTTCCTCGTGAACATGTGAATGTGCAAACGAAATGCGTACGAGTTCTAATTAAAATGCTTAAATGTATGTTTTTATGCAACTAGATATGCAACACACGCTGCACGCAAAACATTTTAAGTTGCCTAAATAAACCTAAATTTTATTACAAACGTAAAGAGTTTGTTACAAGCCGAAAACGGTTTTAGCACGCTACAAGTTTCGAAATTGATCGTCGTTTTCAATATTGTGTCGGTAAATATAATTTTTGACATATCCGCAGAGAAAAAAAGTCAAGAGGTGCTATATCAGGGGATCGCACTGGCTATCTTACTCTCGAACATGTCCCAATCCATCTTGCTAGAAACCTTGAAAATAAATATTCCTGAACAGCTCTGGATTTATGTGCCAGAATACCGTCTTGTAAAAACCAATGATCTTCTAAATCAGCTTGGGGTAAGTCAACTTACAGAACAAGTTAACTTGTTTGTTGCTTCTACTTCATTTTCTAATAAATTTGGTAATTTTCAGAAATTAAAGATCCGTTATAGAAAAATGGAGATATTCGAATATTGCAGTGCCACATATTGAAACCGAAACGGTGTTGGTGTCTGCGCACTTTATAAACTATAGGACTTTCTTTCGCCCAATAGTGAGCATTTCTCCTGTTAAAAACTCCATTATTGGCCACCTGACTTTCGTTTGACCAAATAATTTCATATGGAAATTGTTCATTATCTTCACATTCCCTGGTATACCATTTACACAACTCTCTGCACCTCGCTGAATACCTCGGTCGAAGTACCTCACAAATTTTAAATTTAAATGGACGTATGTTTTCTTTTTGCAAAATAAAATGAACAGTAAAGTGGGCCACTCGAATTGTTTATTCAATATCGTGTAGAAACTTCTGGTTTTTCCGTAACAGCTAATAAAACATTATTTTCTTTTTCTTCATTGCAATGTTTTTTACAGGAATTTTCAGGCTTTTTAAATGCACCATGTTCTCTTAAATTGACTGACAAGTTCTTAAATGTGGTTTTATGGGGCTGCTGTCGCTCTGGATGTTAGTTTAAATACATTCGTCCAGCTTGTTTGGAATTTCATTGACGTAGTATGCAACACGGTAGCATATTTTCCTACTTTTGAAAATTGTGCTATACTTTTTTTATAACAAATACCACAAATTAACTAATTTGGAGTTAAATACTAGTACCACCTAAATACAAGATTGTAAATGCAAAATTATGACAGATACTAAATTACCTCAAAGCCGCCTATTTTTATTTATTTTTTTTTAGAACACCACATCGTTGTTATAATGTCGCAGGCAGAACTGTAAGATATTATTTATCTTTGGAGATCCATGAAAAACTCTTTATCAGCTGGGAAGTCAATTTTTTTATTTTGGAAATTATACATATATATTTTAGCAGTGTTCGATAATGATTATTTAAATAAGTAACTTTAATGTTAATTTTACAAGCATTTAGTTTTTTGTGTTGTTACATAATTACCAATATTTTATTTTAGTACTTTTCCTTATTTTATAAAATATTAAGCACAAAAGAAAGTTAACTATATACACTTTTTTGAAAATGCAGGCCTGTATTAAAAAATTTCGTGATAATAGTCTATGAAAGGTTCAAAACGCAGTCAGGCCATCAAATGTGATACGTTTCTGAATTTGTATTAAAAAATAAACCTTTCAAAACCAGTTTTCAAAACGGATCGTATTAAAAAAAAATAAGTTGATGGCTATAAAAATAAGAAACGTCGGATTGGAAAACTAACTATGTCATCTTAACCGTAACAAGTTTAGATCTTGCCCAAGGATTCTATCAGATAGAAGTAGATCATGATTCTACCGAAAAAACTGCTTTCTCGGTAAACAATGGTCATTGCGAATAAGTTTGAATGCCGTTCGGACTTAAAAACGCCCCGAGTACGTTCCAAAGAGTAATGGACAGTATTTTACGCACATACCTGTATAAACTCTATTTTGTATACATGCACGATATTGTAATTTTCTCAAAATCACTTCATGAACACTCAGTACACATTCGACAGATATTTGGAAAATTAATAGAATATAAATTGAAAGTTCAACTAGATAAGTCGGAATTTTTGTATAAAGAAGTAGCCTTCCTAGGACACGTAATTACACCACAAGGTATAAAACCTAACCCCGCACAAATTAAAGAATATCCACTTCCGAAAACAGTAAAAGAAATAAGAGAATTCCTTTGACTTATAGGATATTACAGAAGATTTATAAAAAACTTTGCTAAACTTGTAGCACCGTTTACCAAATGTCATAAAAAGAATTCAAAGATAGATGTCACAGATCAAAATTATTTGCAAACATTTTATCAATGCAAGGAATTACTAACCAATGCAGCAGTATTAACGTGTCTAGACTTTGAAAAAGCTTTTCATGTTACAACGGATACATCCAATATAGCCATAGGAGAAGTTGTATCGCAAACTAACAAACCAATTGCATTTTACTCGAGGACTTTAAATAGTACTAAACGCAATTATTCAACTATCGAACGTGAATTACTAAGTATAGTAGAAACCACGAAACATTTTAGGCCATACATTTACGAAAAACAATTTATAATAGAAACAGATCATAAGCCGCTAGTATGGTTATTTTCCCTTAAGGGTCCAAATTCCAGAGTAATTAAATGGAGATTGAGACTCGAAGAGTTTGACTACAAAATACAATACAAGAAAGACAAAGAAAATGTAGTAGCCTATTCGTTATCACGAATCGAAGTAAATACAAAGGAAACTCCAAACGATACAGAACTAGACCTTATGTCAATAATCTCAAATGTGGACGAAAACCTTTCGTCCGAAAATTTAGAAGAACTATTGAACACACAACAAGATGATCAATTGGATAATACACAACATACATCTACTGAAAATCCAATATTCTCAGTACCAATCTCTGAGAACCCAGTAAATCATTTCATGTATCGAGTAATCTTAAAACTAGGAGATCAATATAAAATAGAATATAAAAGACCATTCTTAAAACAAACTATGTTGTTACAATTAGGCAAGGTAACGAACTGGAAAACATTTCGCAAATGTTAAAGGAAATCATAGATCCAAAAAACTTGATACATTTAGTTTCGAAGAAACAAATTTTTAACAATAATAGACCTCTTTTCGCGAATTACACAAGCCTGTTACATAACAGAGGCATCTGGATTAACAGTGTTAAATAAATTGAGACACTATTTTTCGCACCACGGTTACCCAATGAAAACCGTTTGCGACAAAGGAAAGGAGTTCAAGAACAAGGTCTTCCAAGACTATTGCGCTTTATTCAAAATCGAATTGCATTTCACTACTAACTATAACAGCATCAGTAACTATCCAATAGAAAGAGTACACTCCACCATATTAGAAAAATTAAGAATTATCAAGATTGAAAATGAAAACGAAAGTCCTCAAAATTCAATGATATCGGCCGTATTAATGTACAATCTTTTAAATTACCTAATCTTAAGAACTGATCAAAATTCAGATGTGTTTACAAATCTTATTTATTAAAATTAAAATTTGACAATTCATTGAAAAAACAAAAACAGTCTAAATTATATAAGTAATCACTGGTATATTAAACAATCTCAACACTCTCCCTCAGTGATTGCTTTCAAGCCCAATGTTGAAATAATTCGACTAAAAAGTAGTTTGCCCAAAGGTTTCGTAAATAGATCGGCAATGTTTTCATTTGTGGTTACGTAATTTAAAATTACTTGCTTCTCCAATATCTTTTCTCTCACAAAATGGTAATGTATATCAATATGTTTGCTTCTTTGATGTACGACAGGATTCGTAGAAATATGAATCGCAGCTTGATTATCACAGAATAAAAAGGACCAAAAACTATTTGATTTTAATTCTTTTAAAATGTTCATCATCCACATCAGTTGTCTGCAGGCTAGTGACAAAGCCATGTACTCAGCTTCAGTTGAAGAAACAGCTACACTTTGTTGTTTTCACAGCCCAAGTTACAACAGCATTTCCATAAAGACCTACATAACCACTAATAGATCTTCGATCGTCTAACAAATTTCCGTAAGAGGCGTCGCTATAAACTTTGAGATTACACTGGTCATCCTTTCTGTATATCAAAGTTTTGTCTATTGTTCCTTTCAAGTATCTAAATATATGATTTACCATATTGGCGTGTATTTCTGTCGGATCTTGACAAAAGTGCGACATCATGTTAACAGCAAAAGCTATATCCGATCTAGTCCCTGTTGCCAGATAAAGTAAACTTCCAATTTTCGATTGATATATATCTTTGTCCGTTTTTTTTTCATTTAATTTTATCTTTTGAGGTTTTGCACCGTTATCCATTGGGGTTGGTGCACCTTTGCAGCTTAAAAAATTATACTTTTCTAAAATTTTGACCAAATATTGTTTTTGACTTAATGAAATGGTTCCTAAAATTGTAGATTTAAAATTTTCAGATATAACATTTTCAAGTTGTTTCATTTTTTTCTCATTTGAGGCCAACAATAACAAATCGTCAACATAAAACGCTATGATTTGGTTTCCGTCATCAGAAACAAAAACACAAGGATCAGCTAGGGATTGTTTTAATTGAATTGTCTTCAACACACTTATAAGTTTTTGATTCCATTGACGAGGAGATTGTTTTAACCCATAAATACTTTTCTTTATCAAACATACTCTCCCTGGTTGCACATTTACTCCTTCCGGAACTTTCATATAAAGTTTACAATCAATATCTCCATTCAGAAATGCTGTTTTTACATCAAGTTGTCGGGCAATCATTTGATTTTGTATGCAGTGCGCTAATAACATCCTAATGGTTTCATACCTCACAACAGGCGAGTATGTTTCTGTAAAATCAATACCTGGAATTTGACTGTATCCTTGGGCAACTAAGCGAGCTTTGAATTTAGTTATTTCTCCAGTGTCTGAAAGTTTCTTTTTAAAAATCCACTTACATCCAACTATACGATCTTGTTTTTCTGGTTTTCTACAATTTCCCACACTTTATTTTCTTCCATACTATTTAACTCATCTTGTATAGCATCAATCCATTTATCACTATTAGGTCCAGAAATGGCTTCGTTGTATGTGTTTGGTTCATCCAGAGCTATATTACAATAGTCTTCTTCTGAATAGTTAATTTTATTTTTTATTCTCTCACTTCGACGAGGTTCAAACGAACATTCTGGTCTAGTAGCAGTTCTTTGTTCTTCAATTATATTATCTATATTTTCTTCATTATTTCGTATATTGGTTTCATCTTCAATTTTATCATTTCCATTTAAAAATTGAATATTTTCGTTATCACTTTCTTCATAATTTTCACACTGATCATCGAACTGGAATGACTTTCTCATAGGTTCGATTAAGACTACATTAGATTCGTGGGACATGAATTTGTAGTCTCTTGATATGACTACTTTGTTTTGTATCCAGAATCGATACCAGCCAACCTTCTCTGCATATCCAACAAATATTGCTTCTTTTGCTCGGTTACCCATCTTATTACTGGTTTTCCTTTCTTCTTTTGAAATATGTATATATGCTGTTTCTCCAAACATTTTAAATGGTTTATTGAAGGTTTATGCCCATAAAATAATTCAAATGGGGTTTTTATGAAAAGAGTGTGACACCCTATTTTTGTATAAGTTGCATATGCTACTGCTTCAGCCCATAGATATTTTGGTAAATCTGCATCAATTAAACTAGTTCTAGACATAGTAGTAATAGTTCTATTTAGTCTTTCTGCTAATCCATTAGTTTCGTGGACTCTCGGAATAGAATATTCATGTACTATGCCATTTTCATTGAAAAATGTTTCTAAAGATTTCGAAACATATTCACCACCATTATCGCTTTTAAAATTTTTACTTTCTTTCCTGTTTGTCTCTCAATTTTTTTATGTGATTTTTATTATTTCTTCTACCTCAGATTTTTATTTATGAAATAAACATTGGTGTAACGGAAAACTCATCAATAAACGAAACAAAATACCATTTTCCACCTAAAGATTTGATTGAAAATGGTCCAACTACATCAGAGTGAATTTTTCTAATACATCGGAACACGAATGTCCTTCATCTCTTGATATTTTTCGCGACATCTTGGATTTGTTACATGCTACGCATTCAATTTTTTCTGAACAATTTTCCGGTAATACCTGTGGATCTGCAACTACTTTTCTTGTGTCTTCAATAGATGATATATGCCCTAATCTTCTATGCCACGTAGCAACGCTGATATTACTTACGTCACATGTTGTTACTTCTTGAAATACTTGTTCTTTATTTTCTGATATAACCCAATCAACAATTTTTCCTGATTTTGATAAAACAATTTCATTTTTATTGCCTTGCATTTTAATTCCTTTAGATTTAACTTTTTCCCAAGACATTAAGGAACATTTAAGTTCGTTTGAATAAAGTACATCATACAAATTGATATTTATAATTTCACCATTAGGTAATAATGCTCTAAGGGTTACGTCCCCAATTTCTGTTATTCTTACTTTTTTATTGTTTCCCAACCGAATAAAACCACTAAAAGGTCTAATATTTCGCAAAATGGATTTATTTCCTGTCATGTGAGACGTGGCACCAGTGTCAAACACCCATTTATTTTGTTTGGCTGTAGTTACTGATGCTGTATATGCGAAATTATTAGATTCTGGATTTTCTTCTGATGAATCTTCTTCAGACGCGTATACAATGTGAGCCTTTTCTTTCTTATTTCTGCAATACTCAATTGTATGACCTTTGTACCATTTTCCATTATTTTACAGTAAGAACATTCCAATTGTTTTTTCTTAGCTTTCTGATTCTTAGTATAAAAAGCTTGATTATCGTCATTTGGCGCATTACTAATTGACAATTCTAATAAACGAGAACATACATCATCATAAGTTAAGTTTTGTTTTGTTTTTAAATTGTCTATAATATTATCCAACTCTTCGGGAAGAGTAGTTAAAAATAAAGATGCTTTCGCTTTAAGAGAATTTACCATTGGTCTAAATGCAGCTTCAAAGAATCTTGCTCATCTTCCTCAGATGTTTTACTGTTCTTTCAACTAATCTAGACCATAACTCATTGTATTTTGAAATGTGCTCGGCAATAGTATTTTTCGATTCACATTTAATACCAATTGTAGATTTTACCAATGCATGTAGAGTATATTCATTTTCTTATCAAAAGATCATTTAAGGCTTTCCACATTTTACTAACATCAGTATAACACGTTATTTGCGGAACTATGTCAGAATCCACATTAAATAATATAAAAGCTTTACTTAAAGAATGTCTATAGCGATAATCTTCACATTTATTTAAAAAATTTGTTTCACTTTTTACTTCAGTATTATTATTAGTTGGATATTTTTCTTCACCAGTAACAATTTTTGTAAGGTTGTTTAAGTCCATATATGCTAACGCCATCGTTCTCCATGAGTAAAAATTAGATTTACCATGTAATTTTTCAAATTTTGGAAATTTATCCATATTTTGTGTTGACAGTCTTGACAACTTTAGTTATAAATACTATTTTATTTTTCACCTGATAATATACTTTACAGCTCTTTTATTGATTTAGTACATAATTTCGGCATGTGCTGGGCCCATAACCTTTTAAATTACCTAATCTTAAGAACTGATCAAAATTCAGATGTGTTTACAAATCTTATTTATTAAAATTAAAATTTGACAATTCATTGAAAAAACAAAAACAGTCTAAATTATATAAGTAATCACTGGTATATTAAACAATCTCAACACAATCAGTATATAAACTCTGCAACGGGTTATACACCTTTTACTCTACTGTACGGGCCTTACGAAAACTTAAATTCACATGAAATTGATTTAAACAAAACTGCGTACGAAAACTACAACGAAAAGCGAAAAACCGAATTTTTACCCTTCTACGAACACGTATATCACAAACAATTACAAAAGGGCACTAAGACTCTAGAAAAGAAAAATAGAGATAAAGTATCAACCATTGAAATGAATGAACCAACAGACTCTTTTACACGGCAAAGAATTAGAAAAACAGATCCGTGCTTTGATAAAGTAAACATCCGTTAATAAAAATAAAATCAAAGGTCTCAGAGAAAGTTCAAATAGACCAGCGAACATACACACAAGAAAAATTAAACGTTTGTTTGCAGTATTTGCCTTGCAATCCAGAACCAGGGCCTTCAAGTTGAAAAATTTAATACAAATACCCATTTGATCTAAACTTAAACATAAAAGAAAATGTTGTCTTGCTAATAATATTGGTACCGTAATAAAATGTATTACTGGCAACCCTGAAAACAACGACTTAACAGAAATTAATAAAAATCTCAATTCATTATATAAAAATCAAGATAAAATTTTTCAACAGGTGGATAAACACTTCATTTGCTAATTACGTCACTGAAAAGTACTCCAAAGACTTGGAAACAATCCAGAACAACACTGATTTATTTGTTAATGAATTAAACAATGTGAACAGTATTCTTGACACACAGTTAATTATCCAATACAAGAATTATTTAAGTTCCAAATTATTGGACATCCTTCAAACTATTGAAAGAACAATTGCTTTAGCTTTTTCTGAAACAACAAATCTCAAAAATTATGTCTGATATCGAAATAATTGTAATTATCGACCATTTAAAATTAATTTATAAAAAGACGGAGTTGCCTGAATTAGATAAAATCCAAGATCTCAAGATTGTGCAGTTACATTTATTAATACGAATTGAAATAAACTGCTTTGAGGCAGTGGCACTACAAGCGTATCATATGATCATGTCAAAATATAAGTACATATTATAATGTATAAATTTTCTTGCATGCATAAAAAACATGTAGCATAAATACCAATTCAGATGATCATATTTCGACAGTATTTTTTACAACAAAAAGAAATAATAAGAAAAAAAAACTGAAGTTTTACCTGACTGTGGTAAAAGATTAAATATTATTATAGTTCAAAATAACTTGATAACCGTCCATCCCTGTGGTGCTCCACTAGAAAATGGTGTCAAAATTTTCTATAGAAAACGACGATTAAGCACGTTCACCAAAACACAAACACCAGTAGTAAATAAGTAGTTCATATTACAAGTGTATCATTTATATATTAAACCAATACTATCATTAAAACGTATGTACAATGTAATATTTAAAATTTATCCACGGGGTCGTTATGTAATCAAACGATTTTACGGCAACAACAATGTAAAACGTAATTACTATTGTTTAATATTAGTAATGTTTCATAATACTGTTCTCCTTTCTAGGAAAGCCATTAGGGAAGTTGCCAAACTTGTTTGATAACCCTAGAAGTAAGAAAGGAGGAAGAAAAGAAATATTTTTAAATTCGATAAGAGAACTGAAGCTTTTTAAAGGGCTTGAAAGTTCGGCACAATATTCATTTAATTCAGATGTCTACACCAACCAGGAGTTTTCGTTGAGCTACACAATGTAGATGAAAAAGAACTAAGCAATACCCTCAAATTAGTTCCTTACATTAAACAACTCTTCTTGGGAGAAAAGGAAGTTAAAAACAAATTAAGCGAAATACGATAGAAAGTGTGTAAAAGAAAGTAGCTCATCAATTGTTAAGCCGGAAATATATAAACCACTCACTTCAACAAGGCGATGATGACAATGTCCCAAAATTGGACTCACTCATTTTAATACAAGGGTACTCTGATTATTGCTCTTAGGTTAATCTAATAAAAACTACGGGGTTCCGGGGCAATGCTAACGTCCTACTCCGATTACGTCGAGTGGTCTAATTGTAGCTTCTTTAATTTTTTTTCACCAGCCCACTTGTGGATCAGGGTCCCACTCCATCTATTTCTCTATCTACTAAATTCGTACCATCTCACTTTTAATAATTTTATAAAAAGTCTTGCATGTCAATGTGAATATTCACAAAGATTAAAAATTGCATCTATATAATTACTTAAAAATGTGTTATCAAGCTTGGTACACACTTTCATACTCTACGTCCAAGTTAAGGTTGATATTATTTTTTCAACAATGAAATCAATCGTTTACTGACCATATTTCTATCCACTAAAGTCTGACGAGCGCACCCTATCTATCTTAGTTGTAGGTAGCGGACCGCGAAAATTTTATTATAGTAATAAACGTTTGTCAAATCGCCATTGTTACCACGATAGAAAAGATAATTAGTGGATTTTTAATATCTTAATAATACGTCGTAATTTGCTAATGTTTTCAGAATATTTTACTTATATATTTTTATGTAAGGAATGTATAATTGTTTGTAACTATTATTTATGTAAACATATGTTAGGGGGTGAGTGGCAGGTGCACGCTTAAAAATGCTTTACTGAAAGGGTGTAACGAATCATTGGAATTTCTAATGCGCGCTCTTGATGGGAAAACAATGTCACTAGCTTAATAAGTAATTGTGTCGGTACAGACCGCGTTCAAAGGATATCTTTGTTTGATTCGAGAGAAATGTAGGGGGATACCGACGAATGCATGTTTTTAAAATTAAGATGTCGTGTAACAATTAATATGAAACTGTTCCAATGGAAATTAATGTTTCTTGTTTTTTATTACTTTTGAAAAACTGGGGTAGTTTTTCGGGAGTAGATACAGTTATTTTTGAAAGCGGAGGTAGAGGAGTTACAGTTAGCGTGTCAATTGAACCAGATAGATTTTTTGGTTAATTAAATACCTTCATTGTAAACAGTTTATCTTTAAAAATATTTCGTGCGTGTACATTTTCTTTTGAATCAGCCAACACTAATTTGTGTTGTGTTAGTTGTAATGTGTGTTTCAAATGTTAATACATAAATAACAGTCACCATTTTTGAAATTAAACCGCGTAGGTTAACGATTTGTGTCTGTGATCAATTAAGGGAATATTTATTACAGTGTAAGTATGAGTTTTTATACAACTGAAAGCTCGCAGCAAATCATTTTTACCGGCGTGGATAACATATTATATACCAAGCAGTCTTGCAAAGGTACGCGGACTCATTATGATGAAATCTGCTAGAATAAAAAGACAGTACAGGGCCCTCTCACTCTGGTATTTGTGCGAATTGGCATTGTTGGTTGTTGGTTATTTATAATTGTGTAGAGGTGGCAGGTGAATGGGTATAGGATAGCGCTGGTTACTAATTATAAAGGGCAATTGCCAGTAGGTACACACTCCCAAGCCATACCATTAAACACCTGGAATTTTTATTTGTATTGTTTTTATTTGTTGTATAGATGAGTATGTAACCGTAGAAGGGAGCACGGAATTTTTCTAACGCACTTAAACTTATATATCGGTCACGATGTTAGTGATCTATTTGTACCGTACGCTTGTAAGGCTTTGTTTTAATGAGTTCTTTTGTCAGTTTGCTTAAGTAGAATTATTTGCCTGCCAGCTGATTTGTCTTTGTATCTGCTTTATTTTAATTTGATTTAAGTATTCTGTGCTTTAGTGGTCACTAAACAGTTGAGTGCGTGCAGATTCCTTGTCTATTTTCTTTTGTCCTCGCCTTTACGTTATCACCTGTGCAATTTTACTGTTGTTGTATTTTATATGTACCGTGATTTGCTTTATTGTTTTATGTGCTTATTTACTTAAAGACCGGCATGGTTGGTTTTTGAAGGCTCACATTGTGCGTGTGACTACATGTGTTTTTTTTTATTATTGTGTTTCTGTGTAACTAAACTGCTTTTTGTTCATTTTCTCTTATTGTTGTAATTTTTCACGCACTATAACGTGATTTAGTGGTGTTTTATTATATATTTAACCCTTTCATTGTTTTTTGTGTTGTTTGATTTATTAATGTACTTGTGCAATTGCTTAGTTATGAATGGGGTGGGTTTTATTGGTGGTTCTTTCCCACAATAGTGGATTAACGGGCTGAACCACCGCTGCGCAACGCTCGTTGATTTTAATTTGAGTAGTTTCATTTTTTTACTTACCCCTCACGATGCAACACTTACCTCATCCAGCCTATCTAATTTAGATAGCATAACGTACCTAACACTAGACGGCCGCTTCGTTTGATCGGATTTGGGGTTTGCGAATAATTAAATATTTTGGTAGTTGCCCGGAAGGTCAAGTAAAGCAGGCAATTAAGTTGAGTAATAGTGACATTATTGTCAAAGTCAAGAGAAATGACTTGGTGATTGTTTTGTTCTTGAATTTGCATTATTGTAAATAAAAAAAAAACAAAACCATTTGTACAGGTTGAGTCAGCGATAGAGAAAAGTAAACTGGTGCTTTATGGGTTACCGATACCAATAAACTGTATTGATTACATGATATGGCTAGTGAGTGTGCCTATTTTAAATTTTTTTTGACTATACAGAGTGTTCCAAAGAAGCAAGGCAAGCCAAAGTTAGTATTTTTTTAATTTTCTGTCATTGGATTTTAGATGGAATTATAAAACTTCAGGCATGTAAATTTAATACAAAAAATCGCACTTACAGGTATAACTTTATTATTATGTATCATCTTGTGTTTTGTTTGGACCAAGCAAAGCGCAGACTTAGTCCTATGTTCTGATGAAAAAATATTAGAGATAAATGCTACAGGGTGTTAAAAATTTATGTTCAAACCTGCGAAACTTGAAATTCGAAGGCATAACTTTTTTCAAATAGAACACCCTGTATATATGAAATGTAAACTTTCACCATTATACTTATCTTTTTTGGGTTTTTTAATGGAGTATTTTCGAATACCTTGTATATTTTTACGCTTTAAAGAGAATCAAAAACCACTCAATTCTTTATAAGCATATCCTGTTCCTATCTCACGGCTTTTGAGCTTTTGATTTTTCAATATTATTCAATACACCAATGGTTTTTCTTGGAATTACTCGCAGTAGCCATGAAATTTTAAAACAAGAGAGACAAAAATTTGCATTAAATACTAAACACTAAGATAGATAAATTAACTCCAACAAAAAATATATTGCGTTATCATAAGAACTTTATATAAAATGAATGAACGTTCTCAGACTAGATAATTCAAAAATTATTAAGGTGTTCTTCTTGCCGAATGCATACATTTAGTCGTTTTATCATGTTTTTCCTAAAGATCCCTTAGCATCTCCTAAGTTCCACAAGCGTGTCGTATCCTATCTTCCATACCTTCTTTTGGGAGATGTGACGTATACACGCTCTTAATATACTCCCATAAGAAGAAATATAATGGGGTAATATTACACGACCTTGGGGGTCACTGGATAAAAACTCCACGCCCAATCTATTTTTAAGGATAATTATCATCTAAAAATTCACGTACATCGCGGTGATAGTATGTAGGACACCGCCCTGTTGCAGCTACATATTCTGTCCTTCATTACCACTAAGCACATGCAGGAGGTTAGGCAACACTTCTTGGAGGAATTGAAGGTAGATACAATCAGTCCAATAAATATACTGTGGAGAATACCACACCAAACATTTATGGACCAGTGGTTTTGGTTCTGCATTTGTCGGATTCAAAATGGATTGTTTAGTGCTTGATAGTGCATATTATGACGATTTACAGCACCATTGTTTCTAAACGTAGCTTCGTCAGAAAATACAATATAAGTTAAAAGGTTTGGATTAACCTGAAGTTGGGCACTAATCCACAGGCAAAAGATTACTCGTCTTTCAAGGTCATCATTTTCCTTGTGTAATTCAATATGGTAAAGATGACATTTATTTTTTCTAGTTGTCCGATTGACAGTTGATTGTGACCTTTCACATAATATCGCTACCTGACGACTACTCACATGCGGGTTTTCTTCAATATGAAGCAAAGTCTCAAGCTATTTTTCTTGATTACTGGTATTTCTATTCACCACTTTGCGTTTTACATAAGCCATAATATCAACTGATACACTTTTAGAGTAATCCATTATTTTATTATTGCACACAAAACTTTCACAATTTTAAATGGCTACTAAAATGCAGCATCAGTTTAGCAGGTTAAATATCACAAGGAAAACCATTGAAATATTGAATAATATTGCGAAACCAAAATAACTCAAAAATAGTGAGAGATAGGTATAGGACATACTTATGAAGAACTGTGTGGTTTTTGATTCGATTTAACATAGCGTAAAAATAGACAGGGTGTTCCATTTCAGAAAAATGATATTTTTGAATTTCAAGTTTCGCAGGATTGAACATATATTTTGAGCACCCTGAAGCATTTATCACTAATCTTTTTCAGAACATAGGCTTAATCTTGGCCTTTCTTTGGTATTTATCCTAACAACACAGAAGATAGTACATAATAATAAAATTATACCTGTAAATGCGATTCTTTAGATAAAATTCGAATTATTTTAAAACCCGTAAATTTACATGCATGAAACCTAAGTAAAGTTTTATAATTGCACGTAGAATCAAAAAATCAATTGATACCCAGGGTGTTCCCTTAATACGATACTTTGCATTGCTCTGCTTTTTTGGATCATTCTGTATAGTCAAGAATAATTTTACATTTTATTGGCAAAGTTAATCTATAAAGCATCAGTTTACTTTACTCTATCGTTGACTAACCCGGTTCAGCTGTCTTGTGTAATTGATCAACTAATTTATAAGCACCCAGCGCCACCGAAAAAAATATTTTAAACCTTATAATATTTCAGTTTAAGAAAATGTGTCAAAAATGCTGTAAATTTTGTAATTAAAAATGGTAATTGAAAAACAGGTTGTAAATTTTCAACATAGTAAAACGAAAGGGTTTAATTGCTAGTTACTTGACAAATACATTTAAAAGATAAAGCAATGTCCTGGTTAAACAATAAATTCTTGAATCCTAATTATAAAACAGTCCCCATTTTCATTTATTTCCGTAAATTATTTCGGAATAATAGTTTCCACCAACCTCCCTATCTTGTTTGTAGAATTATTAAAAAATTTTGAACATAAAAACGACTCCCAAAACGAACGGAAACATTAAAAACGATGTAAACACGCGATATCCTGCAAGTGCGAACAAGGACAATCATATAAATTACCGCTTTCTGCCTATAAATTAGTAACTGAGTTGCCACCACTTTAACGGCCATAAATAATTCTAACTCACCATATATTATAATATGAATTATCTGACTGCGTTTTAATGAAATATATTTTAAATACAATGCGCAATGTTAAATTGTTATTTGTATATCTTTTAGATAAGTTAAAAAAAACATTAGAATTCCATTATTATTATTAAATTCTGAACCGCAAAAAATATTCCCTTTGACTATACTTCCAGCACACTTTTGCTAGTTTCATGTATAGATAATTATTATCTAAGCCGCTAACAATTGCAATAGACCAAATGTATTACGGTATTATAAAAATGACTATATATTTTAAAGAAAATGGTTGGAGGACTGTTCTTTTTCCCATTGCGTGTGACAATAGCGTTTGAAAGTTTGTTGGTGTTCTACCTTGTATAAAGCCTGCGTGCGTGTATAAGAAGTGTGCGTGTTTTAGTGCGCCGTATTATTTTGGTCACGTGTATAAGAACACGTTTGCGTAGTAAAATTTTCTTATATTTAAACTGACACTTATTAATTCGCTGAGTACATTACCGTTGTATTATTTTTACAAATATAAGATTGTGGAAGTTATTTCTCATTCGTCACGCTAAATATTTCAACAAAAAAATCACAATAAAGTTATTGTCACCTAATTAAACATGTAATTGATTTTCCGAATTTGTCCACAATAACTATGAAATGTTATAACCGCATTCAAAATAACTTTTGCATATTGATTATAAAAAAATAATTAATCTAAAAATAAGAAGCTTATAACTGTCTAAATTAATGTGACTTGATAATAATACAAATATAATATATTAACAGATATGTAAAATGCACTAAAATTTATGGTAAAGTAAAGACTTTATTTTTCTGTTTTCTGTACGCAATAGATACACATAGATATATCAAGAGTAGTTTCTGATTTGTTGACACTCAGGTACAAAAACTATGTCGTTGCCTTCCTTAGTCAATATTGTAAATATCTGGTGTGGAATACCACACTACCTTCAAACCTACAAAATGAAAATTAAAAGAAATGAAACAATTTTAATTTAAATTTTTTTAGATAATGTTGCAACCTCTTCTCTATACCTCCAAAACGAAAACAATAGTCTATGTCAGAATGACGTTTAAAACTTCATGTCAGATAGAGATTCATAGACATTACATGTAACGTAAAAAAATTTTCCAAAGCCGCCCGCTTCAATAAAAATATTGATAATGCAGCTTCAGCATTGTCAATCATATTTATTTGATTATAACATTTATTCGCTTTACATTAAAAACGTTTTAAATAAATTTTTTTGAAAATACAAGCATTCATTACACGTAAAAATACGCACACGCACGCACGTAATGCACACGCATACGCACACGCAGCATGCGTACACGTATATCATCAAGCATACGCACACGCAACGCACACGCCGTATGCCACGACACCACCGCACGCACGCATCACACGCACTTACGCACACGCACACGCACACGCACACGCACACGCACACGCACACGCGCATGAACACGTATATGCACACGCATACGCACAGCACCGCACGCACACGCACACGTACACACACCCGCACATGCACACGCACACGCACACGCACACGCACACGCACACGCACACGCACACGCACGCACACGCACACGCACAGAACACGCACGCACACGCAACGCACACGCGCAGCACGCACACGCACACGCACACGCACACGCACACGCACACGCACACGCACGCGCACACGCACACGCACACGCACACGCACACGCACACGTATATGCACACGCATACGCACACACACACGCACACGCACACGTATATGCACACGCATACGCACACGCATACGCACACGCACACGCACACGTACACGCACACGCACACGCACACGCACACGCACACGCAGACGCACACGCACACCCACACGCACACGCAGACGCACACGCACACGCATACGCACACGCACACGCACACGCACACACACACACACACACCTTGGCCAAAAGTTGTAAAATGAGCTAATACGTCGATTTAGCGATTGTAAAAAAAAGCCGATTGCATAACCTTTACTGTCCTCGCCAGGAGTGTTTTCCCCTACATCATTAATTTATGAATTTAGCTATTCAATTTGTTTATACCATCTTCTCGTATAAAATAGAGAACTAAATAAGGGTGGTGAACATTTTTAGTGCATTTGACGACATCGACATAGGTATTGAATAAGCAAATGTAGTAGAAAGAGTAAACCTATAAACGCAAAATCAATTTGTTTTATATGCATATGAATTTAATTCTCATTTGACTAATACCACATAATTTCCATTTATTTGTTTACGTTTTGACTGTCTCCTCATTTCCAACAATGACTTCTTTTAATCATCATTCATCACTTTAAATCAGTTCTTTTCAGAACCATTCCCTTTGTTATTCATTAGCGCCTTTCTTACTATTCATTTTAGTATCTGACATCCTAATGCCTGAACAGGGAAAAGCCTTGCACACACAAGCACAGCAGTTTAGTTAAATTTACTGAAGTATTTCGAAGAAAGAAAACGGAAGTCCCCTCATATCAGGATCTGATGTCCAAGAAGTAAGTATAACGATACGTGTTTACATCTTAATTCATTACAATCATGAAATTACAGAGTGTGGCAAGCGGGTTGGGTATATCTGAGAAGACGGTGAGAAATACCAAGTCTAGAGCTGTATATAACCCTGTTTTAACAAGTCCGGGTAAAAAACGACCACGCAAGAAAGCAAAATCTGGCGATATACCTGAAACATCCAAAATGGGCATAAGGAATATGTTGTACAATATGTATGCACAAAGTGAGTAATATTACATCACAATCTTTTACATATGTTTGACATACTAATTTATTTACAGAAAAACATGTCACAGTTGCAAGGTTAAATGCTGAAAGTCTTCATCGTGCAGTCTAGTCGCTAGGGTTCAAAACCAAAAAGACTCTAACCGTAGAGTTGTATTGGAAAAAAGTTATATCGCAGAAATGTGAATTAAATTTCTTATAAAATTCAACTAATCGTCCGCAAGTTGTATTTATGAATAAAACATGGATATACCCCAAACGATATCCACGAAAATCGTGGCGGATGAAGACAATAGGAGTGTACGAAAAACTCTAGGCTACGATGGCAAGAGATCTATTGTTATTCACGCCGGATCCACCAGATAACTTGTACAAGGTGCTGCTCTGTTATTTGCATCAATATCGTTAAAGGAATATTATCACGATGAAATAAATGGGGACATGTTTAAAAAATGGCTTATTGAACATTTGTTAAAAAATTTAGAAGAGTCTTCGCTAATTATAATTGATAATGCACCGTACCATTCAACGTTAGTTGAGAAGCCACCAACTTCATCCTGGACAAAAGGCAATATGATTTCCTAGTTAACACAGGATCAGTCACGATCCCACACTTTTCAAAACGGAGCTGTATGGTCTAATTTAGTCACTTCAAATGTTGTTTTGCGCTTCGGCAGTTCCATGTTAAGTTTTTTGGTCGTTGCAAAATAAATTTTGGGTATACCAGAGTGTCCTAACATACAACTACGATTACACGTTTTAGTAATCTAGATTTGTGATTAAGGAAAACTGTCTCCCTGCCATCTTCGAACGGGCTTTAAAGAATCATAGAGTGTATACCATATACGCCTCCTTTCCCTTCTAATATTAACAAAATATCATGTTTAACAGGAAACAACACCAGTCTTATTTTTTTATAAATTTTGATTCGCTCTTAAATTTTTTGTGTAATGATTTTTCGAATTTTATAAATTTCAAAAGTTAAGTGGGATTGTTTCGGTATACATTTTAATAACTTCTTATAGTATTAAACAACGAAATCAATAACCACCAAATAGTTTTAAGAAGAAAAGGGTTGGCAAAAACAACAATTCGAAAAAAGTAAAAAATAACTAGTAATTCTAAATCGCTTTTGGTCATGCATGATAAATTTTACGGTTCGTAAGTTACGTTTACTACTTGTATATTGTTTTTACATAGTTCTCACTCTGAAATTGGCATCTTAAAAGTAACAAAAGTGTTCAAATTTTATTTTAAAATGAGGAAGAAGCCATTGCCTAGAGGAAACGGTAGCTAATCAGATTTAATACAAACATTTGGGGTCACTTCCAGTTAAACCAGAAGTTTTATTCTTATTCTTGTGTTGGCTCAAAAAATAGCTAGACTTTATCTGGTTTGATTTGCCCCACGTCATAATTACGAACTCTATTGTACCTGCTAATCAGAATAGAATTCGTCTCCTGCGTCGTAATTCGATACCCTGTTAGTTGCATTAATAAAAAACTTCTGTTAGTAGATATTATTAATATTATATTATTTTTATTTGGATTGGAGGTGTACATGTGGTGTGTGTATGAGGTGCGTGGTGTGTATTCGCTCGATTCCTTGGTAGTTGCATTGGTCGTCTTCAATTTTATTTTAAGGCATATGGGATGTCATCAAGGATGTCTTCTAATTCTTCGCGGAGGTTTTCGATGTTCTGGGTCAGGATAGTTGGAGGGTGCTTAAATTCATTTTTCGGTTTTCTCCTGTGGGTTCTTAGGTATTTGGTAAGGGGCGTATGTGGAATGCGGAGGATGTTTATGATAGCTTCCGTTTTGCCAAATATCCTACGGTGTGCGTAATTTGTTTGTAGTGTTTTGAGGCGTGGTGTAATAGGTGTGATGTTAGAGTGTATATGGTAATTTCGTTGAGTGTTCTGTAGTGAAATCGGTGTATTCTCCGTAGGACTCGGCGTTCACATGAGGCTATGGATTTTAGTTCTTTGGGTTTTAAGTTAGCGTACAGTGGAGCACGGTAATCTATGACAGGCCGTATGAATGTCTTGTAGGTATGTTGTAGGGTTTCGGGTTGATAACCTCCTATGCGTCCTCTAAGGGCGCCCAGGAGGTTGGATCGGTTCCGCACTTTGTTCAGGTCAGCGTTCCAGTTAAGATTCTTGGAAAATGTAATTCCTAGGTATAATATGTTGTCAAGTAGCGGTAGTCGTTCCCCTTGTAGGGTAATGGTTACGTCGTTTTTGGAGAGTAATTTGTGTCAGGTATAGTTGGGGTTCCGGAATAAAATGGCTTGGGTTTTTGTGGGGTTTGTGGAGACTCTCCATTGGTTGGCCCATTTGGGGGAGTTCCGTAGGATATTGGATATACTGTTGGATGCGTTATTGGTTGACGAATTAGCTGCCCAGAAGGCAGTGCCGTCGGCAAACTGTGCCAGGGATATTCCGGGCGTTGTTACACTGGGGATATCATTGGCGAAAATAAGGTATAGAATTGGTGCCAAGGCAGAACCCTGGGGTACGCCTGCTTGCGGGGTGAAACTTTGTGACAGGGATGAACCCACTCGGACTCGTACAGTCCTATCCGTTAGATACCACAGTAGTAGCTTCGTGAGCTCGGGAGAATACCTAATGCTTGGATTTTGTAAATAAGACCCGCACACCAGACTCTGTCAAAGGGCTGCTTTACGTCTAAGAACACTGCTAGGTTACAATAGGCGTGGTTAAATGCTCGTGACGTTTCGGATAGGAGTTTCAGAAATGGGTCCTGTCAGGTTCTATTCGGTTGGAAGCTGAACTGGCTGTCGGCTAATAGGTTATTGAATTCTTTGATATCCCAGCCTTCGTAATAATCGGAATCTGTTCTAAGCATATCCCTAGGCAGCTGAGGAAAGACATGGGTGGGTAAGATGAGTGTTCTGTCAGGTCGGAGAAGTTTTTAGGAATCATGACGGTCGAGGCGGATTTTCACACCGTTGGGAAGTGCGAAAGAGCATTTGTTATATGTGGACGTTAGGCGTCTGATCGCAAGGGTGTGTTTCCTTATGAATATATTGATACTTGGGATAAATTAAGTGAGACCAGGCTCCCTCCCAAGGAAGCGTTTTCCAGTCATCTTACTAATGAGAGAATTAATGATGCGAGTTTTGCACATGCGGTTAATTTTTGGAGCATATTTAATATTAAATCGTTAGGGGATACTCAGATTTGTAAAAAAATTGATGTTCTACTTTTAGCTGACATTTTCGAAAATTTTCGACAAACTTGTTTAAGTACTTACAAGCTTGATCCTCTGCGCTATTATACAACCCCCAGTTTAGCATTCGATGCTATGCTTAAAATTACGCGGGTACAGTTGGAACTATTTACAGGCATTGATATGCTGATGCTTATTGGAAGAGGAATTAGAGGTGGTGTAGCTCAATTTTCTAATCAGTATGCGAAAGATTACAATAAGCACATGGGAGAAAAACTTGATCCCACCTCCGAAAGTGTGTATTTAATATAGTACGACGTAAATAATTTATACGGAGCCGCCATGTCAGAATTTCTACCATTTGGCAATTTTTCTTTTGTTGATGAAGCTAATTTTGAAACTTTAGATTTAATGAACCACCCCGATGATTCGGAAATTGGTTATGTAGTTGAGTGTGATTTAGACTATCCCATAGAATTACATGAGAGTCACAGTTATCTACCGCTGGCACCTGAACACATGATTCCACCCGTACCAGATTCAAATTCTAAAATTAAAAAATTATTGCTTACATTGTGTTTCCAAAACGTAATTATGTAATTCATTACAGAAATATGAAAGTATATATAAAACATGGATTAAAGTTGATAAAAGTACATCGTATATTACGTTTTAAATAGTCACCGTGGTTAAAAAATATATCGATCTAAGTACCACCATGCGCCAGCAATCTCAAAATGAATTTGACAAAAATTTCTATAAATTAATGATTAATAGAATGATTTTTGTGAAACTGATAGAAAATGTACGTAAATATAAGGATTTACGTTTAGTAACGAAATGGGGTGGTCGCTATGGTGCTCGTGCCTGCATATCAAAACCAAATGTTCATAGTTGCACAATATTTAGTGATGATATGCTTATCATTCAAATGAATACCCTAGAAGTATATTTCAACAAACCTATATATACAGGCTTCAGCGTTTTAGACGTTTGAAAAACTTTTTTATACAATTTTCATTCTGGTTACACGCTACCTAAGTTTCGTAATAATGCCAAGCTCTTGTACACAGATACAGATAGTCTCATATATGCCTTTTCGGTTCCCGATATCTATGAATGCATCAAAGAAGATATTGATAAATTCGATACATCCGATTATAGTCCCGAAGATATCTTCGGTCTTCCATTAGCAAATAAAAAAGTTCCTGGCTTAATCAAAGATGAAGGTCATGGTAAAATTATGTTGGAATTTGTTGGACTTCGTGCAAGAATGTATGCTTTCACGGTTGTAAAAAAATCAATGGGTTCTACCCAAGCAAGCGTGAAACAGATCACGATAAATGACTATAAACATGTTTTTTTTTGTGTTAAGATAATAAGGCGATGTCAACATTTGATAAAATCAAAGAAACATGATGTGTTTACCATCACACAAATTAAAGTAATACTTAATCCTTACGATGATAAATGGTTAGTAAGTTTTAAATTCACTGATACTAGACCTTGGGTATTTAACTATTCCACTCCTGTTTTAGAAAACAATTCATTATAAGTAGTATTGAAAACGAATTGCAGGAAGAACTACAGTACTGTAGTGATCAAATCTATAGAAAATACCTGAAGCGTTCTTTGGTGGGAATGTCCTAGCCCCAAAGGTATTTATTTGTATTGAATATATTGCAGCATATTGTTATTCCTGACGAGTATTTTAACCGTGTGCTATAAATTCAAAGTGTACAAATGAGGTTATTATTAAGACATTATTTGATAAAAAACTTACATTAGACAATACCATTAAAAGGCATATGAAATTGTGTATTAATAAAGGTTACAATTCATTAACCTCTAATGGAGTAGATAACATTTTAGGCAATATTTTTTTTTCATTTCTTTCAGTTGCTAATTTACAATCTACTCTTAGTTTTAACAGATATGAATGTACTTGGCGACATGCCGCTTAAAATGTATGTATGCAATTTATTATGGGGTGATGATTCAACAAATGTTAAATCTAGCTTAAAAAATATTAATTCAGCGTATAAAGACACTTTATTTACTATAACTGAATGTATTTCAGCATATTGTGCTAATTACAGGTCCCTCAATATTTTGATTGTCATATTATTAGAACAAAATATCAACTATAAGTTTCAACCATGGAAAAACGAGGGACACCAACAAATTTTCAACTGGATATTAGAAAACATTCATAAAGGTGAAACAAATACAAATTCCTTCTTAGGATGGACCTGTGGACCAGATTCAGGAATAAGGCCATCAAGTAATTTAAGTGATTATAGAAGTACTTTAGGTTTGCTATATAAGATAATGAAATTTTAGTAAAACGTTCTTATGTAATATTTAGTGAACTAAAATAAAAGAATTATTTTTTTATGTGTGTGTTATATTTCATCTAAGAGCTACATCCTTTGATACAAACTATGTAACTAATATAAGTAATTTATTTTACAAACTACAAGTTAAGTGTCTAGTTATGAAACAATACCGTCTTTATTGATCCATGATCTTTCATCCAACCCCCACCACTTTACGAATAACTTATTATCCTTGGAGCGAAGCAGTTTTTCTACTAAATACACATCGGGATACTTAGTTTTATGTAATTCATGTTCATAAAACCCTCCCAGTACATGTTTTTCTTTCCAACATGCATGTAGTGGGGCTAGTAACGCGAACTTTCACATTCTTAAGTAGTTCACTAGACCAATTTGGCGTGTATCCCTTGGCAAAAATCCTTTTAAATTTACTGATTCGTACTATGTCACCCACACAATATCGATTCATATCGAATTATTTTATGTGGATGTAAGCCTCTAGCTTTGTATGGTTACCGACATCTTTAGGCTTCATTCCGGTAGTTCTATGCTTACGACTGTTATAATCCATGGTTACGGTATCAATTGTATCAATCGATTTATATTTACCTCGTAGGCTAAACATCTTATATAGAACGTCCTTTATGGTTCAGATAACACGTTCCACAATTGCTGCCCCTTTTGTGCTATAGGTCGAGTAATGATTGACTGTAGAACGCTGCATTAGTTTAGTAAAATGTTCATTGTAGAATTCTTTTCCTGCATCTGCCTGCAAATTTTTAGGTTTCCGGTGTTGTTTGCAAGGCCTTGGCAACTTCCTGGCCTGTTTTCGTTTTTAGTCCTTTGGTCCACAAGTATTTCGAAAAACATTCGATAACCACTAATATATACTTATAGCCCTTATTTTGTTTGGCATATGTGTAAATTTAGCTAAATCTGCTTACCAAAGGTCATGAAAACCTTTAATTCTTGTTTGCCTTTGGTTTAAAATTTGTTCGTACAGGTTTATGCAGTTCGTTGACGAGTTGTAATTTGGACATGGCACAAATTTATCCACAATTTCTTTAGATTGGCGACATTTTTGAGTCTCATATTCTCGATATTAAATTGATTATCATCAATCAGTGTAATCTGAGGGGTTAATTTCTTGAATTGATACTGGACAAGTGAACGTCCAAATTTTGTCAAGGGTCATTTTAGTTATGATATGTCGACATCAATGCATTCTCATTTATATTGTTTAAAAAACGGCTGTTTTTCAATGTACCCATCATCGGACAGTTTTTCTACGATTGATGTGTCATTTACGAGACCTGTGTTCCCCGCCAATTTTTCTGCCCACAATACCTCTAGATCACGAATTAGTTTATGTATGTCATTCCAATATTTATATTCAATCGGCCTGTTTGTTAATTCCTTAAAAAACATAGCTCCACCTCCCTTTGTTGTGGGTGATGATGATGATAGCAAGGGTTTGATTATTTGTGTATACTTCTTGCTGCGGCTCCCTGGAATTTACCCACTTACATAATCTCGCCTTGCAATATTAGTAGATTCTAAAATACTTCTATACTCTTTTCTATCTTTTGAATTAACTAGATTTAAATTGGGTTCATTCATAATAAGCAGGTCATATAAACCTGGAGTCCCTTTGTACGAGACACCTTTAATAATCATATCGTTTCCTTTAATTGTAACGGGAGTATTACCAATTGTCCATTTGTCAGTTTTGGTGTCATAGTGGACTCCATAAGTATGATCAGTAGCACCTTCAGGATTCCTCATAATACGTTCAACGTATATACGGAGTAATTCATGGTACTGCTCGAGAAATTCTTCTGAGATGGGTTCATTCCGGGTAGTAGAATCATCTATGATACGAATAGGTTTTTCCTCTTCTTCCTCAGTATTAATCTCTCCTACAATAGATGTATCTAAGAAACATAGTGTACGAAGACCTGAAGAAGGATTTGTTTGGAAAAACGGAAGCTAAGCTAGTGGGCTAGTAGCACCCTTTCTTGAATCACCTAATGGAATGAAGCCTGGAGCCCGTTGAACTTGAGCTAGCGGGATAGTGGGGGTAGTAGCGTGCTTTATCGGAAATATGAATAAGGGTGGTTTTTTGGGTTTAACGCAAATGGGCTCCTTTTGAGGTGGTTTATTATCTGGATTGATTTTATTTACTATTTCAGTTAGGAGCTCTATTAGGGGTTTATAAGTACTTTCAAATGTTCTTTTATTATCAATGCGAGCAGTTTTAATACTGTTACACTCCTACTGTAAGCATCTTACGAGCCTGAATAACTTATTTCTTTAATATAATTTCCTTGTTATCCATTGTAGCAAATCGGGTTTACTGAACAGATACCGGTTACCTCGAACAGATAACTGTTTACATAAACAGATAGATGTTAATACCTAAACATATCAGTACCTACTAAACTCCTGTAAGCAGTTTAAGGTATTATACATTCATCAAATATTTTCATATAGCGACCATTATTAACTTCTGCATCCTTGTTTATAACCATGAAACCAAACGGATCTACCCAGCACTTTGAACACATGTACCGAAATGAATTCATGCCTATGGTGGGATTTATATGATCCACATACACAAGTTTTAAGTTTAGTTCATCTTGCTCAAATAATATAATTAGATTCGCATTGTCACGAATTAATCGCTTTGGAGTTTTACCGTAAGTTTGACCCAAATAGAAACAGTCAATATCGTTATGCCTACCCATAGAAAAATATGCCCTTGTGTTATTTTGCTTTTCACAAGCGATATCATCGAAGATAAAAATAGAGTTTGATTTTGCACAATTAGGCTCAATCACATCTTGATTATCACTGAAGGTAAAGTAACCTATATCCCTCATTGGAAGCAAGATTTCCTGTAAAAGTTTGTACTTCTTTTGATTCAATGACTTAGAGTATACGTATACATGTTTAAATTTCAAGCCATTTTTATCGGTAATCAGACTAATCATTGCGTTTGTTCTACCACTATTGTAGGGGCCACATATAATACCACGTATACTATTAGGAAGTAAATCACCATGTTTTGATGTAATACACTTTTCATCAAAGTCATGATCTTGAAATGAGAGTTTTTGTTTTTGAGCAACTACTTTCATCTTTGGCGGTGGAGGAAATAAAACTAAACATAATTACAACATTTTTATTTATATATTACAATAACTATGACTTTTCACTTCCCCAGTGAATGGGCTGTACTGCGTCATGGAGAATAAGACCATATACAACGATTCCATTATCGAAAGGTGTTAGAGATTCAATTTCCAATTTGATGTCTACTGTTGAGTTTTTTAATGATCCATTTTGTATAGAGCAGTCCATTACAAATACTGGACATGATTTGAATTCGGAATAGTTGAATAATGCATGTTCACCATAGTAATCACATCGAAATATCAAAAAATTGAGATAGGCTTATATATTATGTATTTGTAAATGTATTGCGTCATATGGATAATACTCAGAATTCGAATGTACTTTAAGATTTCTGATGTTAATGTGATCAAAAGTTCCGGCCCTTCCTGACTTTGTGTACCTTTTACCTTGTTGGAATGCAGCAATTATCCAACGTGGTTTTTCCAGTTGGGTTGATGTTTTTATTGGCCATATGTCTGAGGTTGCCTGTTTTAAAGCAGGTAATTCATATAACTCCCATTGACGAAATGGAACAGTAATAATAGAATTTTTTGATTCCTTGAAACAAATTAAGTTTCGCAGCATCACAAGTGTTAAGTGTGGTACTTTCCATTGAATTTTATTTAAGGTTATTGTCGCATCAACATCACCATAGTAGCAGTTTATATCGCTTCTAGATCGAATTAAAATCAACCCTTGACGCATATTCACGGTAACTTGACGATAATCCTCTATTCTTCCAAATATGTGGTTCAATGGTATGCATACTGTAAACAATTTTTCTTCATTTTGCTCATCGAATTCTACTTGTAATGGTTCTTCATTCTTTGGTGACCATCCCAAATGCCTTAGCGTTTTGCTCTTGTTTGCCGTATAACAAATATATCCCTTAAGTGTAGATGTTATGCCAGCATTTCTGCAAACGTCCACTCTTTGACCACCTAACTCATAATGAATTTCTTCGAAAAGAAAGTTGGAAAAATTATTGGTTAAGTTACATGATTTTCTTTCATCTCCTTTTTTGAGCTCAAGTTTACCTTCTATGTACAGAAAACTATCGTTAGTAGCCGTAATTAGATCTTGGCTTTGAATTAAGGTGATTATTTCTTCGGAAGGTCCATTTATAGAAGATCCATATGAAAGATAAGTGTGAGTACCTGACTTAATTATAGTACCATAAAAATGTACGTTTTGAAACACATTTAATGGTTCGGCCATTGTCGGTGAGAACTTTTAAACCAATTGACGTTAAAAAGTATTTCTCTGCAGATGTTAACCGCAATTAAGGTTGATGAATAGTTAATGACTTACTGAAGGGATGATGTCTTTTATATAAATTTTTTAAAGATGGAATTGATCCTGGACTAATTCTCAGACCCATATACTTTTAGTTCTAAGCGTACTGTGAATGGTTGGCTTTCACCAAAGTGGATTATTTATATAAAAATTTCAGGCATAGGTGTCTGCAAATAATTGTATCAAATTCTTGATCTTGCTTGTAATTATAATAAATTTTACATCCCCGAAAGTAGTTAACCACTTCGATTGGTGGTCTAAGATTACCGAAACTATCGTAATACCACACCTTTTTACTTGTAGCTTTTTGTAGAAAACCCAATGTGTACCTGGTCCGCTTTGGCTATCTAAGTTAATAATTCCAGATTAATTTTCAAATGGTAATTTAGGCATGCTATATCTCATAAAAATATCCCTAAAGTAGGGTACATTTTTGGTGTACTTCTTTAAATCAATATCTGTTAACGGTCTTTCGGATAATCTATTCAGTTTTTTTGGAAACGGTTTTAAGTATAACGCACCACTACCAGATTTGTATGGTTTTAGATAAAGTACACCACCTTTCTTATTCACGAAGCCTCTAGCGATCGATACCATCATACGATTATGACGCCATGTCTCTTCTTGCAATTTTTTGTCATTTTTAGCTTCATTGACTGCTTTAGCAATTACTGATGCACCACCAGCTAATGCACTGATTGCTGATAATCCAGCGAAAAACGGAATAGTAAATGGTAAAAAACCCTCCTTTTTTAGGTATGGGGATTACTCTAGAAACTTTAATGTTTTTCTTTCCTCCTAAACTTTTTACCACACGTTTTGCCGTTGATAGGGCTGACCTTATTGTGTCTGTGAAATTTCCATTAGGATTAATTTTGTTAGCTATTGTTTTTCGTAAATGCAATAAATCTCCACCATTGCGTAACAATTTCTTGTTCTTCAGATTAGATCGACATTTACATCCCATTGCTTATTTTCCTTTTGCTTTCACGGTGGTACTGACTACTGAAGCTGTCTACTTTCTAAATCTCGGTTATCTCTGTAACTGATATCATGAAGTTTGCATTGAGCGTGCGAGCCGTTTCTCTAATTTTGTACCAGGACCATTAATACTAGTAACCAGATAAGTGCCATTCAAACGAAAGTTTATTTATTAGAACATTCACTAAACCACCACCACCACCTGCATTCTTTCGCTTCTTACCTTACATTGTTTAACTAGATGAATAAATCAGGGTATTTACACCTAAATTGAGATCACAAAAACAAATCATAGAGATTAATATTTCTTTATTTAGTAAATGCTACATTAGATAATCAGGACGATAATACAATATTTCGATTAAGCATGCAGTGTTATGTGAATTAATATTATACTTAGCATTTATAACATCTTCAATGTCTTTATAAATGGCATCGTCACTACCATGGAATTCTTTCTCACCACAACGACGGTAGCCAACAACTTGTATGAACTTTTCATAGAAACACATCAGATTGTAAGATTCAAGAAATTTCAATTTGTAGCTTATTATATCCTTTAAATTGAATAGTTCTTCTACATTATGAGCATTGAATGTGCAATAGCAGCAGTTGTAGTTTGCTAGATAGAGATTCATAATGTTGATCATAGATTAAATCTTCTTCTTCGTTTACATTTGACCAATCAATTTTGTTTTCAATTTCTTGGGATCGGAAAAACTGTAATTCTGCATATGAATGCCATCTTAGAAGCTCATTCCATTTCTTCATATCCAACAGTACATTATTGCTTTGATCACACATACGCACTACTGATGCAAGTTTGAGGTGTGTACTGTATCCTATTTCCATATGTTTCCATAGTTCGATAATTTATAATAAGTACAATCGATTAAGTATTCATTAGCTGCTTGTTTACATACTTCATCCTCGTGGTGAAATGATGATGATGACCAGTCAGCGTCGGGAGAAGAATAACCTTCTTCTTGTTTCTCTCCATTTTTATTCTTACTACTACTACCATTACTATTTTGACAGCACCAACAACAAAATATTGAACTATTATTCGTATTATTACTACAATGATGTGAGGTATCGATATATAACGGTGAACTTCTAAGTTTGGATCGTTCCAGAAATAATTTTTAAGCGGCCTGCATTATAACGACTTTAATTGCTCACAATTACACTACGACTAAACACTGTTTAAGAAATGATTCTAGCACGTATAATTTACATATGGTGGGGTACTAGTGCTAAAAACAAAATGTTATGTTTGTTGTTTTCCCAGCTGCACACAAACTACTTATAAACACATCCCTAGTGTTTAGTAGCGTTTTAAATTCTTCTATTCGTATTTTGTCTTTGAAATACTCATAAAAGCGTTGAGGTAATACACATTTATCTACATCTGTTTCCATTAATATACGCTCACCGTACTTAGTGTTAATTAACACCACATTAATCACTTTATACTTTCTCGATATCTCGAGGTCACACACATTCTTAAAGGGTTTGCAATAGGTGCTTTACTTTAACCCTGCTAATTCCATGTTTAACAATTAGAAGTTGCCAACTGACTGATCTCAACACACAGCTCACTCCAGTTCATATAAGAAAAATGAGTCCTTGAGTACCTATCACAACATGTTTAATCTTATCAAATACCCATGTTGACCTATTTTTAGTTTATTGACCTATAACTATTAACCTTAACTCAATTTAGTCGCCAACAAAAAGTTTACTGAATCGTGCGCACGCAAATAACGCCCTTTCATCTGCATCCTTCAAAACCACCAACCTAGACAAAAACTTTTTGTTCCCACAAACTGATTCTATTTTTATATTTGTAAGAAACGTAATATGATAACACCGCAGGTCAATCATCTTTGACCTTAAAAACTATCATTTTTGACCTTGACATGTCAACCTTCAAGATACAAGAAGCACTACTTATTAACATACACTGAAGAGCAGTAACCTTGGACATTCACACATTCTCTCTCTCACTCGGACACTTGTTGCAATTCTCCGTGAACCAGGATCGGCTCTATATGACTAGCCATGTGAGTCAGAATCGGCCCTATATGATCAGCGAAGGATTACACACGTGCACGGCAGATTAACTGACTTGACCTTCAATAGAAAATTCGTATACCGTGAGTCAGAACCGGCCCTATATCACAACTATTATTATTATTATTATTCTTTAACCTCTTAACTGTTGTGGTTCCTTGCTGCTGCTCCTGTGACTCTCCCGGTGCCCTTCTGGATGGTTTGGCTCCTGGCTGTTTGTAGAGCTTCTTTCCTGGACGGGATTCGCTTCTTTGTGTCGACTGTATGCGGTGCAGTGACAGTCCTAACGTAGAAACGGCGAAGACTACGGTGTCCGGCGCGAAACCGTAAAAACGTTAAGTTTTTTTTTTTAAAGTTGCTTTAGAGTGCAATAAAAATTGCAAAGGCTCTAACGCTGGGAAGGGGCTTAAGTTCGATACCGAAGTTCGGACTGCCCTACCTCAGTTAGTCTAACCCCCAATTAATATCAAATTTTGCGTGCAGTTTTTCTTCCCTTCTCATATCCTAGAAAAACCCTTAGAAGTGCAATTTGCCAATTAAATCAGACTGCTTTGAAGCGTTAGATTTTGATATACTTCAGGTATCCTAACCCTTTCTAATTCTGAATGAAATAAATTAAAGCGATTGTAAATGATCGTAACAAATAAAAAATAAAATAAACACACTGCCGATATAGGCCCAGGAGACCCGGGAATGTCGAGGACCACCAGAAAAATATTAAAAACTCCACAAGAGATACCAATACTTAAATCCAACAATGATGCCATCCGCACAGATGAAGTAAAAGCCGCCGTATTTGCAATTACCCGAAACAGACCTTCACACCGACAATTTCCTGTACCCCCACGCAAGTAACACAAACAATAAATTATGTTGAAACGTACCATCCGATCAGTACCGACTTCAATCAGCCTGCATTACCAGACGAACTAGCGGAGCTAATAAAAGCATTACACAAACGGAAATCACCCTGACATGACCTAATCCCCAACATTGTCCTTCAACATCTCACCAGCAAATGTCTTGTCATATCTGAAAACCCTGATAAATACACACATGTAAACACTGGCGATGTTAGCCACATTTGCCGATAACACGACCATCAACACAAAATGCCAATCTAGAACTAGCAATTAATCAATTACAAGATGCGACTGATAAATACAGCAAATGGAGTAAAGAATAGAACATACAAACTAATCCCAGTAAATGCCATTGCAAGATATTAAGAAGATTCGCCAATTCTCCCTCTATTATTTCTATTATTATAGATGTACATGTCATACCATGGACACCCAATGATACAGCAGTTAAATATCTTGGAGTGTTTATTAACACAAGGCTGAGCTGGAGTTAGCACATCATCCAATAGCTCGTCCAATGTCATAACAGACTCAAATAACTTTACCCCATCATAAACCGCAAAACCTACTAGATAATCCTCCTTTACAAATCCCTTCTGCGACCCTTAGCTATTTATGCATTTCCAATCAAAAGCACCACATCCAGGACAAATGTTCTAAAACTTCAAAGATACCAAACCGAGGTACTGATAATAGCAGTAAATGCCCCATGGTTTATCCGCCGTGCCCAGCTACACCATGAACTTGGAGTGTCACCAGTCGAAACTTATATTATCACGACTATCAGGAATTTCATGTCAAACATCAACAAATGTACAGAAGTAACACACTACAATCTTGGACAACGAAACTTCCAGAAGATTAAAGGGAAAACTCTCACAAGATATTCTCTCTGAAGAAGACTATAATATCAACACAATTGACAGAGGTCGCCACTATCAGCCATCATGTAACAAACGCAGCTTCTAGCTAACTTAAATCACACCACAGATAATTAATGTACTGTCACTTATAGTTTACTTATGTCAAAACTTTCAAATATATATATATATATATATATATATATATATATATATATATATATATATATATATATATATATATATATTCATTCGTTGATAAGATGCGCATTTCTTAGTCTGATTACCAATTTGCTTGAATTATCTTTCGTATCGCGCACATACTTTTAAAATTTGATTAACTAATATTGAACATTCCTGAAATCTATTATGCTTGATGGTTCTAACAAACACGGTGTCTAAATCATGTTTAGCTTGAACCCATATTTCGCGAGATTTTTGTAGCTACTGGTGTCTTGTTAGTTACGGGTATGTTATCTACGAAACTATACCTTGGCATCTTTCATACTCAACTTTTGAACAATTAACGCTATTACAAAATATCAATGGATATAATACGCAATTAATTTATTTTATTTATCTTACTCCAATTAGACAGCGCGATTTTAATCGGTGTACACGAACAATAAGTTTAAAATTTTACATTCAATCAATTTAATGTTATGTATTAGTGATCATTTAATCCGACCTTAAGCGGCACTTCTCACTTTATTAAAAGTAAATCCAATAAAAATAACACTAAAATTATTAACGTTTCTGTTATTCTCTTAATTTGTGGGTCACAATATTAATGCAAAGCTGATGTTAGAGAAAATGCTAAGTTCAGTTACTAGCTTTCAAACGCAATTATACTGTTTGTTAAATATGTTAAATTTTAGATAAATAATAAAAAGAACAAACTATCATACCCCCAATAGTTCAAATTTAGAATTAGAATGGAAACCAGAAATGTATGACATGTAAAAAATACAACGTCAGTTAGCATGAATTCGTAGCAGTTATTAGGAAAACCTCCCTATTATTGACAGCATAAGCTGAAATGTCAAACGAACCATATAATAATATTTACAAAAAGCAAAATATACAATCTAATAAGATAAGGACTGGCTATAGAATATTTGTCTGAATATCGATAATAGTTATTTATGTATTAAGGGCATAATTAGGAGAGTATGGCACGAGGGAATGTGTAAAGCCCGACGAAGGAGGCCGTTTTATACTATTTTAGTTTCTAAAACCTTCAAACAAAGTATTTAATATTTTCGGCAAGTTTGAGAGAGTTGATCCGATGCAAACTTTAGTGTTGTGTAGATAGTTGGCCATATTCTATAAATAGTACTGTACGATCTTCCTTAACGTTAATAAATGTTCGATACAGAAGCTTGTTTGAATAGTTAACGCAACTGCTTACCATTTTTTGGTTAGCTTATGCTATGAAGGTCAATTTATGCCCGCATTTGAGTGGTTAAAAATAAAATTATAATTCTAAAATAAAATAGATCATTTTATTGTAATTAAAACAAGTCCAAGCACTTCCGTCTGAACACAGGTTGAATTGAGATTTACAATTATCACACGACTGGATTTTACCGAGATTATAAGAGCAGGATGTACAAGTAACCACCATCTTTGCATTTATACCTGTTTTTTGCTTTAGTAAATCTTTGTGTAAAAATTCTTAAACTGCTCAATTAAACATTTCCCACCCAAGTTCAGAATTTTTTCCCGGGTCAATCTGGCGTTATCTTGTAAGAATTGAACTTTGTTCCCATTGAGTAGGGAAGGCTGTTTTTGAATTAGTGCTGCTTGTACTCGATGAAGCTGTTCACAATATAAGCTCACAGTGATGGTTTGTCCCCTTTTCAAAAACGTAGTATCGAATCAGTAGGGGACAACCAATGATACGAACGCTTAGAATTAGAGTATAATACCTACTTTTCATCACAGGTTTACAAGCATTCAAGAAATGGTTTTTTTATTGTTGCGTAAAATGTATTCGGAGCAAACGGTAAGTCGACTTAAGTTTGTTATCGTTTGATAATTCATGTGGGACCCATTTGCTTAACTTCCACGCTTTTCATCACTAACATTAGACGTTTCTGCAACCTCTAAGTAAGCTATTGTGAAATTTTTGTCCACAATCTATTGAAGATCCTCGTTGCTTATGATCCTCGATCTCCCAGAGCGTGCTTCATCGGTCAAGCTGACATCCTCCAAACGAATTTTTTTGAACCACTTCCGTGCTCTTCGATCACTTACGTCATATTTCCCAATGCGGTACATATTGTTCTCGCCGCCATTGCGGTTTAGTACCATATTCATACTCATACAGTAAACAACCGCGAATTTGGGTTTTATTCGTTTCCATTTTCACCTATTCAAATTCGGAACTAATCCATTTTCGATAAATATATGTGTACCCGGCAAAAGAAGGATTCGTACTAACGAGAATGACAGATAACAAACATGAGTTATCGATTATTAGCTTAAAGAATATTAATGGCACTCTGCTGAATACAAAAACTGCACGAACTTTTTTGTTTAACCGATACATCCTTGATGTGATAATTTTCTCATCGGGTGAAAAACAACATTATTTTAAGGACAAAATTTGTCCTTAAAATAATGTTGTTTTCGTTATTTAATACCGAAAACCACATTACTAATAACACATCAAAAATCATAGTATTATACACAAAAGCAAAATGTAACGGAAGTTTTAGTAATGGACTCAAAATCCCAATTTCCTTTTCATTATTATTTTCTTATGCTGGACGCACCCATAAGTAAATTATTGTTTGCGTAAAAGAAATTATGTGTGTGCGTGTGCGTATGCGTGTGCATGACCGTGGGCATTTGTGTGTGCTTGTGCGTGTACCTGCGCGTGTCCGTGTGCGTGTGCGTGTGCGTGTGCGTGTGCGTGTGCGTGTGCGTGTGCGTGTGCGTGTGCGTGTGCGTGTGCGTGTGCGCGTGCGTGTACGTGTGCGTGTGCGTGTGCGTGTGCGTGTGCGTGTGCGTGTGCGTGTGCGCGTGCGTGTGCGTGTGCGTGTACGTGTACGTGTGCATGTGCGTGTGCGTGTACGTGTGCGTGTGGGCGTGCGCGTGTGCGTGTCGGTGTACGTGTGCGTGTGCGTGTGCGTGTACGTGTGCGTGTGCGTGTGCGTGTGCGTGTGCGCGCGCGTGTGCGTGTGCGTGTGCGTGTTCGTGTGCGTGTGCGTGTGCGGGTGCGTGTGCGTGTACGTGTGCGTGTGCGTGTGCGTGTGCGTGTACGTGTGCGTGTGCGTGTGCGTGTGCGTGTGCGCGCGCGTGTGCGTGTGCGTGTGCGTGTTCGTGTGCGTGTGCGTGTGCGGGTGCGTGTGCGTGTACGTGTGCGTGTGCGTGTGCGTGTGCGTGTGCGTGTGCGTGTGCGTGTGCGCGTGCGTGTGCGTGTGCAGGGGCGTGTGCGTGTGCGCGTGCGCGTGTGCGTGTGCGTGTGCGTGTGCGTGTGCGTGTACGTGTGCGTGTGCGTGTGCGTGTGCGTGTTCGTGTGCGTGTGCGTGTGTATGGATGTAGCTTAGTATCCGCGATAACTCCAGTACGAAAACACCTACGCACTTAAAATTAAACTTGTTTTCATTTGGCTTAGAGCTGATTATATTTTGGGAGAAATCCAGCTGCGGGATGGGGGGGTTTATTAGGTTCAGTTTTTGGTTTTTATCAAATATTTCTAAAATATCTGAATATTTCAAATATATAAAAATACCTAGATATAAATCTTAAACATACCGATTAATTATATTCTATGCAAGTTTTTCATATGATGCGTAATTTAGTAGCAAAAAAATTCCTAATATAGAATTTGGAGAATTTGGGCGACTTGCGAAATCAGATAATGGCTGAGTGTAACTCAATTACAAACGACGCTGGTGTATTTAAAAGAGTTCGGCAGTCAATGACGAGAACGTTGAACGCTTGTATCCAAGCTGGAGGAAGTCATTTCGAACATTTATTGTAGATTGAGCAACTACACATGTACTATTTTGATAATAAAATGTTGTTACTGTCGCAAATTTTGTTCACACTGTATCTTCAAAACAAAGGGTTTTTTCAAAAATCATCAATGGGCAAAAATTCCTAGAATATTCCAAGAAATAACCTCTTGAATTTTTTCCGCATGTTTACATTACACCCTGTGTAATAATTAAATTTATTTTGCATTTTTACTGTTTTATTACCGAAACAACTGCGTGTATTTCGTTATTATTTTATTATTTACATGAAACATCAATCGTCTACATTATTACTGACAGGCGACCGAACAATAGCGATTGAACTATCTATATGTTACCCTAAAACAAGACAACTATATAAGTAACTTTGCGGTAACATTAACATAGTGTTACACAAGCTTCATTTGGAAATAGTTCGAATTTCACCTGTATAGGGTGAGTTCTGAGTATCGAAGACTAAAAACTATAAAAGTATACAATAATATAGCGCGCAGGTTATCAAATTCATTTTCATATTGACTCTGTGTTAATTTAGTGCGTTAGGGAATAGAGTATATCTAACTTCCTCCTGAAGAAACCCATCATTATTTATACAGATTCAGTTAGAACAAAGGCAATATTAAAATCACCCCTAAAAGGTGTATGTAGATTTACAAAAATAAACACATTAATCAACTACATAATTTAATTAAGATATACTAACACAAACTACACAATTTATTTGTAAGAGGCTTTTTAATAAATAGAGAAGTGACATAGAAATAATCTACGTTTATTTTATTTTA
>JARFJB010002014.1:1432500-1440000 GCA_036346205.1 Vesta saturnalis | reverse complement strand
ATATATATATATATATATATATATATATATATATATATATATATATATATATATTATATATATATATATATATATATATATATATATATATATATATATATATATATATATATATATATATATATATATATATATATATATATATATATATATATATATATATATATATATATATATATATATATATATATATTATATATATTATATATATATATATATATATATATATATATATATATATATTATATATATATATATATATATATATATATATATATATATATATATATATATATATATATATATATATATATATATATATATATATATATATATATATATATATATATATATATATATATATATATATATATATATATATATATATATATATATATATTATATATATATATATATATATATATATATATATATATATATATATATATATATATATATATTATATATATATATATATATATATATATATATATATATATATATATATATATATATATATTTATATATATATATATATATATATATATATATATATATATATATATATTTATATTATATATATATATATATATTTTTATTATTATTATATTTTGTTTTTGTGTGTGTGTGTGTGTGTGTGTTGTGTGTATGTGTGTGTGTGTGTGTGTGTGTTGTGTGTGTGTGTGTGTGTGTGTGTGTGTGTGTGTTGTGTATGTTGTGATGTGGTATGTTGTGTGATGTGTATGTGTGATGTGTGAGTGTGTATGTGATGTATGTGTGATGTGTGTGTGTATGTGTTAATGTGTATGTGTGAGTGTGTATGTGTGTGTGTTGTGAGTGTGTAGTGTGTATGTTGTGTGAGTGTGTAGTGTGTTAGTGTGAGTGTGTGGTGTGTGATGTGTATGTGTGATGTGTGATGTGTATGTGAGTGTGTATGTTATGTGTGTATGTGTGATGTGTGATGTGTGTATGTGTTGTTATGTGTGTGTGTGTGATGTGTATGTGTAGTGTGTGTGTTGTGTGATGTGTTGTGTATGTTGTTGTGTGATGTGTATGTGTGATGTTGTGATGTGTATGTGTTGTTGGGTTGTATGTGTGATGTTATTATGTGTTGTGATGTGTGATGTGTATGTTATGTGTGATGTGTATGTGTGATGTGTGATGTATGTGTATGTGTATGTGTAATTGTGTTGTGTTGATGTGTATGTGTATTGTATGTGTTATGTGTGTGTGGTGTCGTGGGTGTGTGTGTGCTGTGCGCGTGCGCGTTGGTTGTGTTGCGCGTGTGTTATCGTGCGTGCGTGCGTGCGTGTGGCGTGCGTTTGGGATGTATTGCGGTGTGCGTGTGCGTGTATGCGCGCTGTTAATTTGTGCGTGTGGTGTGTGTGTTGTGTTGATCTTTAGTTTGCATGCTGTATGTATATGATTTCTCGGTGTTCGAGTCTTTTGGTCAAAAATGATGTTTCAGGTGTCATCTCTTCTTTGATGTTGTGGCGTCTGCTAATTTCTTCGATCGATTCATAGCGTCTTGATGTTGAAGAATGACGTAAGAAGTCTACAGAAACTATATGATCAACACCAAATGTCATCATGTAACTCAAATCTGTCATAGGCGCTGATCAATCGATCGAAGGAATTGCAGACCCGACATAAAGAGTTACAAAATAGAAGCTTTGATTAAAATTGATTATAGCATACAAGGACTTTGAGGCCTTCAAGTAGAAGACAAAGAACCGTGATCTTGCAACTGCATATACACAAAGGACAACGGTTAAGGTTAGCGTATTTAAAACATAAAATGATACAATTTCACAGCGTATCGAAATTCTCGATCTTAAGAAATCTAGGACAAGATTGTCAAGGGTGTATATTATCAGAAGATAGTTAGAAACACCAAAATAATCTAACAAGAGATGATGTCTAGACTACCATATGTAAACATCATTAATGCTAATATAATACACATAAAACAGAACCAGAAGAGGAGTGAAAATGTCGTGAAAGCAGTGAAAGCAGTGAAGCAGTGAAAGTGAAAGCAGTGTGCAGTGAAAGCAGTGAAAGTAGTGAAAGCTGGAAGCAGTGAAGCAGTGAAACAGAGGAAGCAGTGAAAGCAGTGAAAACAGAGAAAGCAGTGAAAGCAGTGAAAGAAGTAAAAGCAGTGAAACCAGTGAAAGCAGTGAGTGTAAAGTTAAGCAGTGAAAGTAAAGCAGTGAAAGCAGTGAAGCAGTAAAACAGTAAGCAGTGAAAGCAGTAATAAAGCAGTGAACCAGTGAAAGCAGTGAAAGAGTGAAAGCAGTGAAGCAGTGAAGCATAAGCAGTGAAAATAAGCAGTAAAGCAGTGAAAGAGTAAAAGCAGTGAAAGAAGTAAAAGCAGTGAAACCAGTGAAAGCAGTGAAAGTAGTGAAAGCAGTGAAAGCAGTGCAAGCTGTGAAAGCAGTAAGGCACATAAGAAGCAGCACACACAACAGGAAGTTAATTCAGTTCGAGTAACTCGAAGCAGGAGCAGACAGTTACCAATCTGAGGATGGCAAATGAGGCTTTACCGAAACGTCGTTTCACAACAAGCGGTCTATTGGACACCAGAAGACCTACGCGGATCAACACCCGAAAATAGTACATATATATATATATATATATATATATATATATATATATATATATATATATATATATATATATATATATATATAGTGTGTCCAATAGGTGTGAGGACGGAAGATAGCTTTTCACCGAGGCTAGACTTTAAAATTCGGTTTTTGTGAGGCAATAGGTACACCACGTGTCTACATTTTAAAATTATTTTCACTTCTACATGTTGCACCAAATATATGTGTTTTTAAATGATACACCCAGTGTATTATGGAAGTTTTGGAAAGCCATATTAATGCTAATCAAATTGATACTAAATTATAGGGAGTTATTTTCAACCGTTCCCCCGATATTTACTGAATTTTATTTATGGTGAAATTACTTAAAAATATGGTTAAACAGAAGTTAGGGGCTGGAAAAATTATTTTCACACTCGGGCGGCAGATACCTTACGAACGGTCCTGCATGGGATGTCAAAATTTACTTCCATACATTTAAAGATTAATGAATCAATTTAATCCCAATCCTCTCTATTTAATACAGATGAAATCTCTAAATATAAATATGAAAGATCTCTGTCGGTTTTATCCAATGACTTCCTAGTATTATTTTTTTTACTAATAGTTTTCCTGAACGGGCTAAGACTTCCCTAACGCGCTCAAGCACACAGGAAAACTGGGAGGGGGTTAGGGATATTGTTAAACTGCCGAGAAATGTTTATAAACAAATACCTTAAATTTGCTTAAATCAGAGTTTGAAGGAAAACAGAAACTGTCTAGAGCGTTCCACAATTTGGGAACAGTGTGCAAAAATGTAGATTACGCCCGTTTAGTTGGATAAGATGGAATTTTTAGTGCGTAATTATGGTGTGAATGGGCAAACCGAGTGTTCCTAGGGAAGATGACCTACGAAGGTATTAAGGAGTGTATTTCGGAGAAAAACTTGCCATGGTAATAGCGAGAGACTGTAGGTGAAAAGTTAAAGACCGGTCATGTATAGGTCGTTTTGGATGCGGTGTACCATATCAAGGATCGTATTGGGGAGCACTGACCCAGAGATGGGAATTGTATTCCCATGAAAAGTTCTATGATCCGGACATCCCTAACGTAGAAATGGAGTTTGACAACTTGAGACCTAAGCGATTCATATTTACAGCAGGAAGTGGTTGGTCTTTCTTGGAGGAACACAAGGCAACACTGGGCATTGCCGGCGTTCAACGTCAGTAGATTATTCCTTCCCCATTCAAGGATACTTTCTAAGTCACTGTTGATTGAGGCTGACGTTTTCACTTTAACGTCTTGACTAGACTTATTGTTGTGGGAGAACTGAGAAGAACTACAATGTAGGGTGTTGTCGTCTCTAAAGCAATGAATCGGGTTAGTTGTTGAGGAAATGAGGTCATTTATGTATAACAGGAAAAGTGTGGGAGCTATCATTGATCCTTGGGGTACGTCGGCGTTAATAGTAGTTTTTTTCGAAAAGAAGTCATCGACGACAACGAGTATACGTCTTTTGTCAAGAAAGCTGGAGATTCAATTGATGAGCTTGGCAAGAAGGCATTTCAGCCAAACCTGGTGAAAAGTCTTTGTAATATATAAAGATACTAAGACTGTTTCGCCGGACCTCTATAATGTGTTATTCCAAAGTTGGGTGATATAAGAAAAAAGATCATCCGTTGAACTACTATGCCTGAACGCATACTGGTGGTCGTTTAGGAGTTTATTTGGTTCAAGGAACGAAAACAGTTGGTTATTGATGGGTTTTTTCATGATTTTCGATATAAAAGTAATAGCTATTGGTCGAAACTTCATTTCCAATCGAAGTGCAAAATAAATAAACAAGGATCAATGAACAACTAAGAATAAACACGGACGTAATCAAATTAACTCAATAAATATTATAAAACTTCAACAATTTGCTCTGTTAAATATCTACTGATTCTATTATTTGACAATTTTCTTCCAAACCTACCGTGATTTGTACAAAATGTGGGAAGATTGCTTGAGAATAATTTATGTTTACCTGATTGGAAATTGTACTACATAAAGCACGTGCTCCATTTTCGTAATTGTTTCGTTTGTACGGGCGAACAAAAAAATAAGAATGCGTACAATAAGTAGAACAAACTAATGACGTAATGTTTGGATAAACACCGTTCAATAAAAGTAATAATTTTAAACCGTTGTAACTTTTTTTGTCTTTACTTTAACCTATTCAATCTTGGTATCGTAAGAAACCTTATGAAAATCTACATTCACCAAAACCAAAATATACAGGGTGTTGCATTACAAAAAATTTTTTTTGTAAATCTTGCCTTAGTTAAAAACCCAGAATACACATTTTTTACCACGCATAACATGGAATCTACATTAAAAAAACTGTTTCTGTGAAAACCTGATATCAATTTCTGAAATATATTGGGGATTACAAGTGTCCGAAGTATAGCCATTTTTTGGCAAAAAACTACCTCTATCGGGCGAATATAATTTGGTATCAATTTGATCAGCATTAATGTGGCTTTCCAAAAATGCCATAATATACTGGGTGTACCATCTAAAAAAACATATATTTGGTGCAACATGTAAAAGTGAAAATAACTTTAAAATGTGGACACGTGTTGTATCTATTGTCTAACGAAAACCGAATTATGAAATGTCGCCTCGTTGAGAAGCTATCTTTCTATATATATATATATATATATATATATATATATATATATATATATATATATATATATATATATTATATTATATATATATATATATATATATATATATATATATATATATATATATATATATATATATATATATATATATATCAATAAATTACCATAGCACTATAATTTAACATATGCAGTTGAAATTAAAATTACCCCATAACTTGATTAAATTTTGTTAAATTTGTTCTTTGGTTATGACATGTTTGACTGTTAACCTTCGACCGTTAAAGGGAGTTCTGATTTGTGACCTTCAAGGCAGTTTAATAATATTTAATTTATTAATGATTTAGTTAGTCTTTACTAAAATTGTATTCCATAGCTGGCTTTATACGTTTATCAAATTGTCATATTAATAGTGAGCTTATGTTTTTTGCGTTTTCAGTTTTTCAAGTTTCATAAATTTGTTTCAACATCTTAAATAATTCCGAAGAATTGTATTACTACTGACGAAGATAACTGTGTTGTCGAAATGTTTAGATTTGTATAATATAAATACACCATTAAGAAAGCCAAAAAAACCAAGTCTTTTACATGGTTATAAACAGAAATCAGCAAGCCTGGAGACCCTAAATTTTAAAACATGCCTGTTGAAGTGTGAAGTTAAAAATAAATTTCCTAAAAGTTTACGAGTTGAATGCAATTACAATTCTACGCCAAATAAACTACATCCATTGTACGAGTCTAATTTTCAATGTGTCACCATCAAAATTGATTATTTTAATGGAATTTAAAAGCCATAATTTTCCCTGCATTTCTGTATAAACAATTCCACCTGCAGTAATTAAAGTGCATTAATTTATTGCATTTAATTAATAACCTCTGTGGAATTAATAAAATATTCTACAGTTAAATTAGACAAACAGGAATAATGATACAAGCCAACCTATTTTATAGGTATAGATTTAGAATAGTTAAATAATTTAGAGTGGTTTTTGCATTTGAACGTTACGAAATGTATTGTCAGGTCACAGTTGTTCATGACCAACTGCAGAGCATTTTTAATGTCGTTGCTATTTATTGATACATTATCTGTTTTCCATTTACCTTTAAATTGAACAGTTGTTATTTAAATAATTTACGACGTTCTTTGCATTTTAAATACATTTATAAGCAATTTGGTTGTGATTGTCCTCAATCTAGTTTTTATGTACACAAATTACTTACCATTCCAGGATTTACATTTAAAAACTCTCTTTAATTATTAAATTTAGTTCATCCTTTATTTACTGCATAAGCTAATAAGCGTAATAAAATATGTAAATTCCATTAAAATAAACTACGATATCCTCCCAGTGAGAAAAAGAATGAGGTTAATGGAGTAATTTTAGTTTATAGATAATGATACAGATTTATCTTTAGGATCTGTGCATATTTATTACATTGGTCTTACAATAATTTCTTTATGTTCTGCTTAATTGTACTAAACAATAAGCATATCATTAAAAAACTAATTATAATTACACACAGTTATTTAGGGTTTTCAAATCATACACCTATTTTAATATTAATTATACAAACATTATAGGTACCCATCGATAGCAACTGCATCTATATTCGTCATAACATATGTCTCAAAAGTTTTGACACAAAATCCAATGGATGTAGGAACACGCGAGAATGACAAAATATTAGTTTGGCTTTGGAAACAAAAAATCTCTGAAAGTTTGTCTTCACCTTGACAGAAATCGGTTGTACTAAAGTGGCTTACAAATTAGATCTTCGTAAAAGTATTTACAGTGTAGTTCAGTAAATACCTAACCTGAAATAGTTTGCATACTCGAAAATCAAAATATTTTCCGCAGAACTGTTTAACGCACAATAGCGGATTGTGAACAAGGCATTCCATATATAAATCTCCCAAAAAGTGGACGACCCAATATTTTACCCAAGCCAGATCAGACAGGTCAGTAAGAAGATCAACAAATAGAGTTGGAATGTCCATCAGCAAATTAGTAAGGAACTATAGAAATTCTAAGAATTCAGTTTGGAGGGAATTGGTTAGGAATGATCAAGAATATCCAAAAAAAATCTATCCAAGATATACGCCAAATCAGTTGGCACGGATACCACGATGTTGTCGGGTACCAAGGCGGATACATTTCGCCGACAAAAAAAGTCACTCGCATTGATGATGAAAAAATATTTCACTCTACTAAACTAAATTAAGGGTAACAATTTTTTTTATACTG
>JARFJB010002014.1:1400000-1417500 GCA_036346205.1 Vesta saturnalis | reverse complement strand
TTTCGTTGTGAACGTATTGCAAAGGTTGTCTTTTAATTTTCACTTTGTATGTCGGAAGGTGGTGTGTTGTTCCGTAGCAGATAGCCTTTTTAACTACCTGTACAGTTTATCGAAACCTATGTACTTAAAAGATTCATCATTGTTTAAATTTAACTCAGTAACTTTATTAATCACCTACCTATTCACTTATAAAACGTTTTATAATTATTGGGTTTCTCATCAGGGATAATAATAGAATAGAAAATAAAGCAAACATACTCTTTACAGAAAAAATCCTAATTATGGTGATCACTGTTGAAAGATCGTTTAAGTGATATCTCATAGGTTGCTATTGCTTCTACTTAAAAAGGTAGTTTTACAACAGACAAAAGTGTCTTGCCTTAACTAGAAATTAGTGTACGCTTTGGCAAATTTTTACTAAATTCTTCATTTCAATATAGTGAATGTGAAAATGTTTACCTTTTTTTAATGTAGCTGTTTATATGGTCACCATAGTTCTGACCTAAATTTTCATTTTCTGATGAAGGTTGAAATTGATAACCGAAATATATAAAATTATAATTAAATGGTCGTTTTTTGTGGCTTTACAACTTTAAACCTTATGGAACTTGGATTTCCCTAATCTTAACCAAGCAATTTATCCATTATTATTTCCTAGTATATATACTACACTAAACCAACTTAAGATTTTAAAACTTCAAAGCAGTCCTAAAAGCTTGTTAGCTTTCGTGTTCGCCATAATCTCAAATTATACTTTGTTTATTGCACTTTATGAGCCACTAAAACAATTATACACAAGTTCAGAAATTAGTCTTCCGCATGTATGTAATTATGCAGAAGCTTCTTTTCCGGTTACACACCATGTAATTTATTTTAAAATAATCCCCTCATCAGCATTCACCAGCATCAGCGTGCTTTCCTATTTATCAGCCTTTCGTTAATTAATATCAAAATCTAAATAAAACCCCAACATCTGCATGAGTTTCACGTTTCAATCGATATTCACCCTTAGTAACTTTGTTATACAGAACAAACCGAATGAGTTTGTGAGCTATCGCATCATACTTGGTTGCACTTTGAAGTGTTGCAAGTTTGGTAAACTTTTTGGTTTGAAAGTTCGTTCATCCCCTACTTGTTTCGATCGAATTCTAGTCAGTGAGTCCTTTCGTATTCCTTTTTGCTCTTTAATGTCTTTAACAGTGTTGCTACTAACGACCACTCTTTGTCATCAGATCCTGTTCATCAAGATTGCTTGTTCCCTCAGTCCTGTAACGACGCATTTTATGTAGGGAAAATTTCTACTTTTCTATATTTTCTCCAATGTGTTTAAGGCTGTTAAGTAATGAAACCACTTAGTGTAAAAATACTATACTGGTGAGTATAAAACATTTTCTGTGTTAAACGAAAGTTAAAAATTTACACATTCAAGGTATAACCAGCACGTGTTTGAAATACACACGAAAGATCACGTTCTTATTTAACGATTGGATCACCGAAGATCCCATTGCCTGGGAAACTCTTACTAACTTTACAAATTGTGTTTTCTTGTTTCGTCCTTTGTATTTTCTGATTCAATCAACTGTATACGTTATCGAAGATAGCAAAATATATTTCAGTTTACGAAAAGAGAAAGGAAGTGTGCCTAAGAACAACAATTACTTGGGAAATCAAGCAGCAGATGGCGAGTTCATATCGAATTGGATAAACTTAGGGAAACAAGTAGACAAATTTATATTTCTTTGGTAATACGCATTCTATTGTGTTTTATGCCAGTGTGTATATTGGGTTATTTAAATTTTAAATGACAAATCGATGTTAAAAAGAGATTGTATTCAAATAAGAAGACGTAAACGTCGAGAATTGCACAGAGAAGTTCCAGCTTTTACACACGAAATCGGTTGATTTATTCGATTGAATAAATTTAAATACAAAAGCAGAATAAACGACACGTTTATACTACTTTTCGGAAATATTAGTTTTCTTAAAGTTTTTGTAAACAAGTAATTGCGTCTCAAGTTTGCAAATTTGTATATTGGATACTAACTTTAAATTTCAAAAGTGTGAAAAAGTCGGAAATGTGTAACGTTGTTTAAAAGCTTGGGTGACAAATTAAATTTGTCGTGTAAAACAGTCTGGAAGAATTGCACTAATTTTCTTATCGCACTTTTACTTCTCAAACAATTTACGAAACATTCAACTTCACTCCAGTATAAATAAATTTAAACGAACAATTTCGACAGTAGATGAAGCGAATTAAAACTTGATAATTGCTAACAATTAACAACTACTGAATTATTCGTATTTGAAAATTGTAAAATAGCAATTTTGTTCACTTGACAGTAAAAAAAAAAAATTAAAACGGTTTTATATTATTTTTATGGCGCACCAATATTTCTTTTAAAAATTACAATATACTAAATAGATTCAAGTGATTTAACTTTCCTAAACATAAAATCAAATTTGTATGTATCTTTTCGATCTAGTTTCAAAAGTTACGACATTTTACAATATTGTTTTGTAAATATAAGATTTATGTTGTTTTATTATTCGAAAACTCACTAATGCCCATATATTCAAAAACTGTTTTACGTAAACATTTATTCAAAGTATAAACTTTGAAAATATATTAATAAATCAATTTTTTTGCTGGACGTGAGTATTTTAACTAAATTAATGTAAAAAGTTTACACACAAATGACCTTGCAGGGGAATAAATCAAATAGTAATTTTTACGTACATCGGGACCATGCGATTACGATAAAATAAATGCAATCTTTACATACCTCTACACTATCAATTTTATAACCTTTTGTCCTCTTTATAATATTATAAATGTACGTTTAGACATTCAACCATTCTGTTTGCTAAGAGTTTTACTACAAGACGTTCTTCGATTATTTTAAAAATGGATCGTTGTTTTATGGTAAGAATTTTTAAATTTCAATCTTTCCAAAACGTAATAAATTTCTTTTAGCTAATTATTTTAATTACAATCGTACTATTACAAGTTGCAATTAATATTAACGCAAAAAGTTATGGTGGAGGTCATGACGAACATCACCATGGAAAGGTGGATCATTACAAATCACATGGAGAAAATTATAAACATGATCACGTGCATGAGCATGATGAAGATTGTGAACACGATCATGAACATGGGCATGAACATGGACATAAACATAAACACGAACATGAACATTATCATGGGCATGGAAAACACCATGGAGGAAGCCTACACGAGAACGAAAAATATGGACATGATAATAAACATGGTTACCATAAGAAAAGACAGAGTGAACGTTAATATGAGAATAATCTAGTTTGTGATTTTATTGTAAGTTTTTATATAAATTTTCTGCACTAATTTTTTTTTTAATAAAGTACTTAGACTAAATGCTACCTTGATTCTACTACGCTGTATGATAAAATAAACGATTTTAATTCTTTACTAAAAAAATGTACGAGTAAGTTGGTTGTCAAATGTTATGTTAATAGAACGTTTTTGAATTACATGTACCTTCCATCCGATAGAGCTGATATTAAGGGTGCTGTTTTATTAAACATCTTTTTTTAATGCCACGCTTGAAATATGCTTACAATTTGTTAATCTGTACGCAATTTTAGGGAATGAATTAATCAATAAAAAGAAGAAGCTTGAGAGTTTGTTTCCAAACATCCTCAGAGAGGTTTAGTAAATTTGCAATATTATGACGAAGTTGTTGGCTGTAACAAACTTGTGTTCCAATACTGTAAGATTAGCTGCCGTTATCCTATTGGTATTTTTTATTCTATGTATGATCTTTTACATACGCTTTGTTTATATTAGGAATTTAATTAAAAATGTATGATAAATAACACAATGTTTGTCATGTTACTATACACATGGACACAATTAAGCCATGTTAGCAGTAATTACAATCTAAGCTAAATAATCTGTATGAACTAATGTCATTCCTATTCAGTAAATAGCCTCTCAAAATCCTGAAACTATTTCGGGGGAAGAAGACATAATGGAAAGATGTAATGTGGCCGAATAAATTTCTTTGACACTAAATTTTACTTTGAATTTTGAGAATTATAACGCCACATAATAAAACAAATTGTAATTATATTGTTGCCTTAAGCTCTCATTCCACACATTTAGTGTGCCTTAATGAGTTGAAATTTTTGTAGACAAAATGTATATGGATAAGTGGCGTATTGCTCAGTCGAGTTAAGATTTACATTATACAGAGTGTCCCGAATTGCAGTGTCCAAACTTTAACAGCATGTTATGCGTCCAAAATACACCCTAATTTCCTATATAGACATAATGCCGAAAAATGCTTCGTTTTCGAAATACAGTGTTAGGCTTTTAAGAAAAAAAATTATTTTTTATCATATCTTTCATATCACTCTAGATATTCTTATAAAATTTGATACACATCTTTCGAGCATCAAAAAACATTTTTTGGTGTAAAAGACCAGTGGCGTGCCTACTATATTTGAACTGAATGCTATTGAAGGCGAAAATGGTACGCCACTGCTTTTTCTGAAAGTAAAAATTATTTTTAAAATCTGCATTTAATTTAGAGCAAATTTGATTCATTGCCTTTTTTCCGTACGACACTCCGTTTTCGCGTAAAAAAAATAAAAACTATTTTCATGTATGGCCAAATTGCTAAAATTTCAATTAATGTTAATTTCAGTTGCAAAACTTGTAAAACGGTAATTAGAGTTAATTCAATTCCTAAAATGGTACATCATTTTACAAAACTTTCATTAACTTATATCGTGAAAAATTTTACACTATTAAATTACCTTGTTCATTAAGGAATAAAGAATTTTAATGTGGCCTCTAAAGTTTACATTTATTGCTCAAATGAGCTCCTCCAACTTCGATACATTTTCGGCATCTGCGCTTAACTGAGTCTGTGGCGTTGCTTATGAAATTCGTATTGGCTCTCAAAATTTCAGAGGCTTGCTCTATCTTTAGAATTAGTTATCGCCAAAGAAGTCGACAGAGGTGAGGTCATGGGAACGTGGTGGCCAGGATCTAGCTCCTAATCGTGCAATCTATCTTTCTGGATAATTATTATTTAACTACTCTCGATTTACAATCGCAAAATGCGCGAGTGCCCCGTCCATTTGAATCCAAATTTTGTTTCTAAGATTTAGGGGAATATCGTGTAGATTTCAAATAACTAATTTCGCAGGAAATCATTAAATAATTATCCATCTAGTCGTGGTGGTAAAATATGGGAACCACAAAAATTCCATGTATTACAACACACCAAACATTAGCAGAAAATTCGCATTGAAATTCTCTGGTGCGCACAACACGTGGATTCTCATGGCTCCAGATTCGTAAATTGTGGTAATTTACTGAGCCGCTTCATGTAAATGTCAGTCCGTAAAATTTTTTTGAAAATTTCTCATGTTCCTCTACTTTGCCTAAAAACCAATTACAAAAACTAACTCGTTTATCGGCATCACCAGGTTGCAAGCTTTGAACTGGCTGCATCTGAAATGGCTTCCTGTGATCTTGCCGCAAAACGCGATGAACCTTATTTTCAGAAACAAAAACAGCGTTGTATTGTAAATGATGAGCTGATCTTCGTAGGCTTAATGTTCAAACTTATTTAACATTACGTTTCGATGTCGTTCATTTCTCCTACCTCTATTTCTCAGATTCTTTTTGAGTTCGAAAATCCTGAACTTAAATATGTTTTAACGAAGACTTGTTTGCAAGGTAATCTTCTATTTGGAAATCTTCGTTGGTATTCTCGTGCCGCTGCATTTGCATTTTCGTTACATACACCATAAACGAAATGAATACCAGGATACCCAAAGTTACTGAACACCATTTTCAAATTTCTAGTTAGACTGATAATTACCTTTTTCGTACAAAATGTAAGTATCTGAAGTTTATTTACAATAGTTTACTTCTAAAACTCATCTGTCATACCTTAAAGACATGTGGTGACTGTTCAATTATCATAAAAATGCAATCATGGCATACCAAGATTCGACAGTAAAGGAACGATAGTCAATACAGTACACACGTTGTTCAAAAATTATGAACTGAACGGGAATGCAAGAAATGAATATCGGAAAGCTACATATTAGATTCAAAACACAATTCTAAAAAAGTTTGAGGTGCTCAATTTGAGCTATTACTGTAAACTTTAGGGGCCAGATTAAAATTCTTTACTCGTTAATACGCAAAATAGTTCAATAGTGCTCTGTAGAGTTTTTCACGATCTCAGTTAATTAAAGTTGTGAATTCTAGTTTTTGTAAAATTATTTATAAACTTAGTTAATAAAGAGTAGTAAAATGGTGTACCATTTTAGAAATTGAATTAACTCTAATTACCGTTTTACAAGTTTTGCCACTGAAATTAACATTAATTGAAATTTTAGCAATTTGGCCATATATGAAAATAGTTTTTACTTTTTTACACGAAAACGGAGCGTCGAACGAAAAAAAGTCAAGGGATCAACTTTGCTCTTAATTAAATGGAGATTTTTACTTTCAGAAAAAGCAGTGGCGTACCATTTTTCCTTCAATAATATTCAGTTCAAGTGCCATACGGATGCCATTGGTAGACATTTTAAAAAACCCTTTTACACCAAAAAATGTTTTTTGATGCTCGAAAGATGTGCATTAAATTTTATAGAGATATCTAGAGTGATATGAAAGATATGATAAGAATTGTTTTTTTTTTATTAAAACTTTAACAACCTGTGTTTCGAAAACAAAGAATTTCTCGACATATGTTTACATAGGAAATTAGGGCTTGTTTAGGACGCAGAATACGCTGTTATACTGGATACTGCAATTCGAGACACCCTGCATATTCCTCTTTATATTTTCTATCTCTTCCTGTTTCTTCCAGAATATAAGTTTGCGCACGAGCAAAGAGCGTAAAATGGCAGATAAGTAACAGTGCTTTGTCAGAGCCATTCAGATATAGTTTAAGGCGTAGGGCACAGGATTTCATATCATCCCCTCTCCAAGAAAATTAACATGCTCAAGCGTTTATTACCGGACATGTTCATAAAATATAATCATTACTTAAGCATCGATAATTACAGTGAAAGGAATAAGCAGAAAAATTTAATTCTGAGCGAGATGATTTTTTGACGGTTTTGATGATCAGCTAGATGCAAACGTTTCAAAACCTTACTTTGATGTGTTACCACTAAGGAATTATCACATGAATGAATGAATTCTTAATTTTACCACTGTTAAGACACAGAAGGTATTAATGTAATTTCGGACTACCTTGCCTACTGGCAAAGAAAATTGAATTATTAGCATAATATATCCTTATTCTTGTTATATTTTTATCCAATTTGTCTTTCATGTCATTTTTCCGCAACTGATTAAAGGAAGTTTGAATCTAGCTGCCATCTTAATAACATCCTGATTGGTATTCTGAATGTGTTACAATCAACAACTATTGGAAGCACAAACATACTGTGAACTATCAAAAAACCCTACTAATGAAGGTTATTTTAGAAACTAAACAACTTATTAAAACTTCCCGAAAAACCAAAAAGGAGTTGTCTGACTCCGAAGCTCTCCCAGCAAGACTATGCGATTAAACAAATATTCACAAACCTAACGTCACTGTAAGATCTATTGTGACTGCAATTGGTTCTTCCTTGTAAAAAAACCAACATTCTTTTAAGAAGTCTACTCATTTCCAGCATAATTTAAAAATGTTAAACAATGACATTGTGATCAATTTTGAAGTTCTTTGAATGTTTACTAAAGTTATTTTGGCAGAAACAGTTGAATATATTGCAAATTATGTTAGCACTTATGGTTAGAAATATATCCCAACTCCCCTAGGCGGTCGCGAAGCTCGATCTTTAACCGTTTTCAACGGTAATAAGACTTAATAGAATATCAATCGGCATTCACCGCCTTTTATAATTATACCATGTACCGGGATACCTATTTTGGGCACTTGTGCGGGGTATCTCCCTTTTTTTGAAAGATAGGGGGTAGTGGTTTTTCATTTCATTTTCATAGCCGTTTTGGTTTCTAAGATACATGATGGAAATGAAAGGTATCACTTTTGAGGCACCCTTCGTATCTTAGTTATCTTTAAACTTTCCGAAGAAGTTAAAAAGTATACCTATAGATTTTTTTCAGATTAATGTATTCAGTTTTTTCCGTTTTTTAGTTACGAAGCAAACGTATGTTTTTTGAATGGGACATACTGTATATTATTTCTTATATTTATTAGACATAATGTGGGCTTTCCAAATATATTTAATTGTATAAAATTATTTTCAAAAACAAGCTCAGAATTTAATATTCTCTAAAATGTTCTTTAGTGTTCAATTAGTAGGCTATGGCTAAAATTTATTAAAAACAAGATTCATGTAAGTAATTATTATACTTAATTTAAAAGATCTTTTTAATTGTCAACTTTTAATTATTTATTACAGTATTTTAATTTAATTATGATAAAGTTATTGAATTTTACTTAAAACAATAGAATAATTACCTGTCTTACTTAATACTTTACTTAGGTAAAACAAAAGAATCACAGAATTTTAAAAAACAAAGTTTTTTAAAGGTGGTTTTTAAAATGACTGCCGTTTTTCTTTATGTAAAATTGGCACATTTTCATTATTCTTTTAATAGTGTTAAAAATAATCATAGACCTTCTTTGCAAATTTCGGAAAGTTACATCGATTGCCACAGGAAGCTACAGGCTACTGTGTTTTATAGATTTTATTATGTACGAAACCCCATTCCAAAATTGGAAGATACAGAAATCGCGGGGGCCATCTTACCGGTCCATAGGTACCAATCCATCTTTGAGTAAAGTTATCGACTAAAAATGTCCCCTTTAGCGCAGAGTTGTGGCTTGGGACACCGTCTTGTTAAAGGTAAATGGCGTTGTAAGGGACCAATGGAACATTTTCGATCATTTCAGGAATAACTTCCTCAAGGATTTCTCGATACCGAAGCGCTGCAAGACCTCATTCATAAATTTTGTAGACTGTGCGTCTTCCAAAAATGAAACCGATGACCCCAACCCCAAAGCGTTCTTATTCTGCCCTCTCAAAAATTAAAAGGCGATTTGCTGCGGACCAATTACCTGCATGACTTGAAAAACAACATTCATTGGACCAGATAACGAGTCTGCCAAAATATTCATCATGTATTTGTTGTAAATACCATTGTCAAAACAACAGTCGGCGCTCCGTATCGCCGTGGTGTGAATGTTAAAGTATGTAGAATTTGTAGGGGTAATATGTATATTTTTGCAAAATTCTTTCAACATCAGACTTGGGTGCAACAGTTACTTCCTCTATCTGCTTGTAAGAAGATGAAAGCGTGGCTTCTGCATAACTCAATACGTTTATTCTTTTCTGTCTCTATCTTGTTTGGTGTATGCCTCAGGAGGGGGCTTGATAAATGATCCGTGTTCTACTAAATTTGATTTATTATTGAATAAGTAAGTCTGGGAAAGGTTGCCGTCTCTTTGTATATCTAATGAGAACAAAAAGAACTACAATGATATTTTCCTAACCTAGCGCCCAAAATACGTTACCTTTGTAAATATACTTCCGAAGCTTCTTGGAATTTTTATTAAGTTGTATAAAACAAACCAACATACACTTTTCATTATTTCTGTAAACCGCCATTATTGTAGAACAATAAAATAAATATAGGATATAGTAAAATAGAAACACCAAAACAACATATTTTACTAGTAATCCAAAACTGATAAAACCGCAAAGTTTTTGACATTTTGGCTTTTTTGTTCCAAACAAATTAGCCATATCCTACTACGTAATAATTGGACACGAAAGAAAATTTTAGAAAATCTTGAAAATAATTTTCTACAATTAAATAGTTTTGGAAAACCCGCAATATGCCTAATAAATATAAGAAATAATATACGCGGTGTTCTATTTAAGAAAACGGAAGACTTAGAGAAAAACTGCCTACTCCAATGGATTCCACAGAATAAATTCTATAGGAATAAGTTTTAACCTCTTTGATAAACTTAAAGATAACTGAGGCACGAGGCTTGTCTCAAAAGTGATACTTTTCAATTCCACCCTGTATCTCAGAAACCAAAAGGGCCATGAAAATTGTACTTGTGCCATCTTTAATTTCGCAAAAAAAGTAGCACATTGTCGCGAAAACAGTAACCCTCTATCTTTAAAAATAAGGGATATACCCCGCAAAAGTGCTGAAAATGGGATACCCTGTACATTTTTAACATTAAAATCTTTCAGCTTTCATAGTCGATAATTATAGATCCTTCAAATTTTTAATTTCCATTGGAACATTTCGCACTTTTGATTTAGATCAGTGCTCATAGAATTAGAAAATTTTTGGGGTCAATGGCAATACAACATTTTCAGATTCGTTCAAACTACAAGGAGTCACATTTTACAAGCTAATAATTTAAGCTGTAGTTTGTACCGTTAGAACTGTATGTACGAACTGAACGTCAAAATGTTGATATGAAATTAGTTTGCTGTTTCTATTGGTACCACGGTTTATTTGTATTTTTCGTTAGACAGTTGTTGTATTTTCACTGTTACACATGCATATTAAGGCCTCACATACACACACAAACGTAACAATGCCCAAAATTTGAAAGCAGCTTGTTCATGTGCTAATACTTATTTTTCCGGATTAGCGTAGTCAGATAAAATGCGACAGTACCTTTTAGTCGGAAAGTGATTTTTTTTTTTAATCAATGGCAACAATCTCTCGGGTCGCGTTGAAATTTTTATACGATGAATTTTATCAATTTTTTTCTTACTTCTCCCACCCGCTTTCATCGTTTCTTGAATTAAATTTATCTTTTTGTTACACTCTTTACTATATTTATATAATGGTTTGACTCTCCTCCGTGCATAATTATAATTATTTTTTAATGCGTTGCAAATATATTTAACTTGCGTTTAATACCGTCATTTTAATGATTATTTCAAACCTAAAAGGATATATTCTTAATTTTTAGTCATTGGTTTATCAGCTCATGCTGATATTTGGCATTCCATCCATAATTTATTTTATTTATTTAACCGGTTTCAGTATGTAAAGAGGTCCTTAATATTTAAAATTTGATGTAATATATGCCAATGCAAACATTCACGATTATCACTCATAATTAAAACGAATACCTGTACATAATTTTGTTAATTTTTCTTACAAATTTAAACGTATCGATATCAATTACAGTAATCTTCTTTAATAAGTGATAATAGATGTCGAATAAATAGACAAAAATCCAAACATAAGCCTACTGTAATAGTTAGTTAGATTCTGTAGTAGGCTTTTTCAAATACGTTCCCTAACCATAACAGGCTTATATTTTTGTTTTCAGATTTCTTATATTTATTTGTCACAGTTAATCTTATTAATCTTTTTATAAGTGTTATCAGTTACTGAAGACAATAACTGTAATCAGTATTGAAACGTTTTAATTTGTAAAAGAATTTTTTTTAATCCATTGTGGTCCTCTATAAGCTTAACCTACCGCACTAAAATACTCAGGAACACTTAGGAGGATGGTTAGGGGGGTATCGAATTACCAAGAGATGCCTAGGAATGGCTACCTTAAATTTTTTCATAAAGTGTGTGAGTGGAAAACAGGAGCTAGGCAAACCTTTCCGGAGATTATAAGCCGTGTGGAAGAATATGGATTCGCCAGTTTGATAAGACCAGTCGAGATGTGTACTTTCTTATTGATAATGTGAATGAACGAACCGAGTATTCCTAGCACAGATGTTCCGAGATAGTATCAAAAAACTGAAACAATTCTTCTATGCTCAAGGGACTGCGTATCAGAAGTTAAAGATGATTAAGAATATCGGGCGCGTCTTGGGGAGCACCAACCCAAGGATAAGAATTATGTACTAGATGAGGTAAAATGTGGGCTGTATACAGTAGAAAGAGTTGTCGGGAGGCAAAGCAGTGTTCAGATCTGTACAAAAAGTCTCTTTTACAAGCAGCTGCTTTACTAACACTAAATTTGACTAGGTTATTACTTCCCCATTAACTAAAGGCCAAAATTTATGGGGAGTTGTAGCCAGTTCAGTGCATTTTTGTTGTTCAAACAGCTTTTTAGCTCTAATGATAACACTTTTGCGGGTATTTCTATCATCGACGTATTCTCCATGACTCTAGACCGTTTTATTATATTTCCATTTAACATAAGATTAATTTACCAAAGATATTGCATCAGCACAAACCTTATTGGATCTAAGTTGGGAACAAGACTGACATGTACCATTGTGTTTTTTAAGGATGACTTTAGATACCAAAAGAGTAATGTACGAAGATAAGGACGACTTAACACAAATTTCACGCCATGCAAATATTGCAATTAAATCCCGTAAATCACTCCATTTAGCTGCCTTAAAACGCCACAATGTTCTACCTATGTTGCGAACAACAGGGGAATTAGAGACTGTAGAAGTTATTTCTATTAGAGAACGGCCAGGTGGACGTAATAAGGAAAGGACTGATGTTTTATAAACGAATGGGTTTGGTGTACGAAAGGGATTTAGAAGATTTATTCTCAAAAAAGAAATCCTCTTGTAACCAAAATCTTGTCCTTGAGATAGGCACACACTCCTTTGTATCGAAAGTTTAAGTGAAGATTGTATTATGAAAATTGCGAGTCGGGTGAATCAGAACATTCAGAAGAGGGGTTTCGTACAGAAACAAAATGTCAGATTGTAATTTTTCAAGATGTTGGTGAACGATGACAGAGGTAGCGTGGGCCCTGTCCTTCCGGATATCCAAACGGGACTGCACGTTACGTTCGGTGTTTATTATCCTAGAAACCACAGTTATCTTCTTTTTTTAATTTTGGACTTTCAATACGATATGAAGACAAAGACAGCGAGAGGAAGAATGGGATGAGAATAGATTAAGGAAAAAGTGACCTTACAACCGCATGGGAAATGTAAAATCATATACATTACAGAAAAACAAAATTCTAATGTTATAATAAGTACCTAATTCTTTGTAAAAACAATACCTGTTACGTTTAATGTGTTGAGGTCTTAAATTATTATATTTTATCATTTATTAAAATATAATCAAAAATCCCTCATAAGTAAGGTGAGCGTTACATCAAACCCTTTTAAAATGGAGTTTGGCACCTTTATTGCCAGACTCCCAAACGTCTCCTCAATGTGGAGCTCGTGCCTAACAATACTGTCATTTGCCAATTCGCGTGATATTTTCTGGCTGATTCATTGGGAAAAAATTGCACCAATCTCAGAAATTGGAAATTAGCACCAACAAAGTTTTTACCGTTATCCAATAGAAATTTGACGGTTTGTCTGTTCTTGATACAAACCTTTTTATAGCTGCTATTAAACAAACCGGGTGATGATCGACGTCGTTGATCGTTCTCGCATCTTCGTAGTTTCGGCTTCTACGTTTGCAAACTGTCTATTAGTTATTACGATCCACTTTATTTTGTTTCCCATCGTTTGTGTGACTGTCTGCATTAGTTATGACGCCAAATTTCTGTTCTTTAGAAGTATTACATTATTAAAGACTAAACATTCTGGGAAGAATTTTCCAACTGAATAACTATTTATAAGTGTGTGTCCTTACAAGGCCAAAAGCGAACTACAGGAGTGCATGTCCTTAAGAAGCTTAAGACTGTGAGGAGGTAAAAGCACTAGCTTTTAAACTATAATTCCTACACTGCTTTTCAAAAGGACATGTAATATTTTGGTCATAAGTAATGTCCCGGCATATGCGTACCCGCGCAACCAACATCCCGTTTCGGGACTTGAAACTGCTTGCATGGAAAAGGGATACAGTCAGTCTTAACGTATTCAGTAATGTGTAATGGTAGCGTACCAATTGGAAAGACTATTTCAGCTTATACATAGTGATAACCCCTTTTAGTAGGTATACAATAATTGGAAAAACCTAATCAAAATGTATTTGAGTTCAAACACACAAATAACTAATAGGATTTTAAACTTGCTTTTCCACCAAAATAATACTCAAATACTTCAAATTGTTAAAAATTCATTGTAAAACCTCCATATCTTTAAGAAATCACAAGAAGGAACATATTTTCAAGTTAGTTTTCCTTAAATCAAACGAGGACATTACCAAACAAAATAGCTTCTAAACATCATATATGGTATTTAAATTTACTATAGAAGAACAACAAATAATATCGTTATTATTACAATTACATATTTTTAATATTCGGTGAAATTTATGTGACATAATACAGAATGTCTATACAACTTGTCGAATTTACTTAACTAAAGCAAACAATGTTCAGTTCTACAAAAATATTAATATACACACGTGACTAACAAATTAAGCTTAAACGATAAAGCGATAGACACGTCCTGCTTAAATATTAGGTATTTTGAAATTACGTAAAGGTAAATAGACTACTTATTCAATTAATGTAATATTATAACTGTAGATAATGAATAAATCGATCACTATCAGTTAATATCTTAATGGATTTATAATTATTAATTGAATAAGTAATTTATTTATCTTTATGTAATTCGCAAAATAACTAATATTTAACTGCGTCCCTGATCCATGCAACCATTTTTGGTTCGCATCGGCGAAGTGGGATGTTGGTTGCCTACACATATGCCGGGACATTACTTATGACCAAAATAGTACCCTCCCAATTTGCAAAACAACAAACTATACATACTTCACGTACTTCAAAACAGTTTTGTGATGTAAATAATTATTGTGATAAAAAATAAAGTAGTCCTTGTGCATTCGTTTTATTCGTTTTCTTTTCTTTATTACTAATCTTAAAAGTAAATATCCTTAACACCAGATTCGTCTTATGTATGAACTACAATTCTTTTTTTGCAAAACTTATACATATAATCCGACAAACTGTAACCAGCAGTCCAGTCTGGTCTAATTACAATAATTTGCGCAATTATTGTTTAGAATAGGTCGTTGTACATGTTGCAAATTACTTAATTTTAAAAATTATTATTCACAACATTTTGTTGCAGAAGAGAAGGTTTTAAATAAGTCTTTCACTATAACATAAATATGATCTCACCGCACAGTGATCGTTTGGATAAGAAACTCAACATGATAAATTATTAAAATTTAAATTAGCGATTTTTATCATAAATACAGCTATTTGTTTAAACGGTCAAGACCATTTGATATGATACAGATAGCATCTGTTTGAATAAAGTTTGTATAGAAATCAAGACATTACGGACATTCATAATTATTATTTCACTTATTGTTAGTCAAATTTTGAAAGCACAGTACGTAAGGATGGTATCATTATTTTGAACATTGTGTAGGTAGTTCTACGACCTTAAGAAACTGAGAGTTGACAACGTGCAGTTGATGTCTGATATGAAACAAGAAGTAAAGGTAGCTGTGACAAAAACAGGGACACATCTTATACGTGAGGTCAAAAGGTTAGAAATATACATAAAGACGTGTGGACAGAGTGATATTTTTATTTCATTCTTTACCATGTGAACATTTCATAAAAATCCCTGCATATAACGTTACTCTTTTCTTTATATCGTGTTTGTATAAAGTATTTCATTTTAAATTACTTATTATACACAATCTTATAACAAACCACAGTTGTTTAAAAATTAATGAGTTCACATTTCGTGTATACTTAATTAATTATTATACAATTTACTTGAAAGATGATGAATTAAGTGACCATATTTCACTCTGCAGTATACTAAACATGAACTTTTATCTCAAAATGGTGGTTTAGTAACTTCCATTATTATTTTTAATTTACTGTTTAAAACATAAACTTACGAATGATTATCAATCGAGATAATAAAATAGTACACGTTTTTTTCGAGGGTAAATACATAAGTGGTGATTTTTTATCAGATAAATGTATTTTAATCATGGAAATTCAATCGAGAACCAAGGGAATGAAAAAATCTCGAGAACTTACTCGATCGATTTTTTCGATTCTGCTTGATTCGAGATTGAATTGCCCAAATGACAAAAATATTAAGTGATATTGAAAATTGACCTATCCTATTTGAAAGAATCAATGTATTTTATTATTTAATTAATTCCCAACGTCGCATATAATGAATATCTTACTCAATACCAATATTCTCGATTCTATCAAGATATTCGGTACCAAACGTGGCGATTGTAGACGTTACGTTCATTCTTAAATTAAATAATTGGAATGACAATAATTGTCAAACTTGAATATAAAATGGCTGTAATATAATAATTAGTATATTTAACTTAAAAACAGTTTTTGTGTAAAAGAAATATTATACACACGTCCAGCTGCCAGTATACAGCTATACCTTAATAAAAGTTTCCATCGACGATTTAACAGACACAACAGTATTCAGTTTCATGGAAAAGCTTGAACAGTTTCTTGTTAATTTAACCTTACATCTTTTGGAATGTAAAGTATGCAAATGGTAAGTAATTTCATATTTCATCACTTCACAGCTACATTCATTTAACAGATCAAATATTTTGAGTCCATGGATAACAGCCATAAGTAGAGAAAACTGGCAAACAAAGAAAAATAGCAACCTTTGCAGTGCACATTTCTTATCAAGATCGGCCTGGATGCACTGTTAAATTGTTGAAACCTGATGCGGTACCAACCGTTTTCAATTACCCAGAGCATCTAGTCAAGGAAAAAACGTTTAGAAGTGTTTTGAAAAGGTGTTCAGAAGTTTCAAATCAAGACGAAGAAAACAGCCAACCTTCACAATCGGTACGACGCTCAAAATTTCAATGAATATGAATGAATAATTTATTGTTTTCAGAAAATATCTGGATTAACTGACTGTAAGGAAAAATCAGTAGCCAACAAATGCAAGGATACTAAGACGCGGTCCAGAGTGGACAATAAAACAGCTATTAAAATTAGAGCATTACGCCAAAAAATTAGAAGAATAAATATGGAAACATCCTCTTTGTCTCAATTGCGAGAAAGAATAAGCAATGTCGATTACTGTAGAGAAAACCTGTGCCCTGTTTTAGAGGATAATTTCTCTGGACTGCGACCGGATGTTCTTATAAACGAAAAAAGTAATTCTGAAGTCACTCCACAGCAGAGACGATACACGGGAACCATGAGATCCTACATTTTTATTCTCTCTGGTCATGGAATGTTGTAAGACGGCACTTTGTTTTGCCAAATCCGCGGACAATACGAAACTGGGTATTCAAGAGTGACTGCAATCCTGGATTGCTGACACAGGTTTTGAAGGGGAATGTCTAAAGAAACATTTCATTAAAGATTGCGCACCAATTTTCAATCAGAGAGCAGATTATATAGAGTGACACTAATGGAGAATATGTTGGATATTGTGATTTTGGTGGTGTAGCAGGTATAGATACACAACTTGCAGCTTCAGAAGCCCTGGTGTGGGCTATAAAGCCCTATTGGTTATTTTGACAAATAGATGTGATGCCACCGTTCAAACTCAGCTTCTGTTGTGCTTCCTGAAAAGTGTATGAAAAATT
>JARFJB010002014.1:1250000-1395000 GCA_036346205.1 Vesta saturnalis | reverse complement strand
TCTCAGAGCATGCGTCTCAGTGCCGTACGCACAACGGGATAGCAAACGTATAACTGAGTCGTTTTGGCGTAAATGTAAATTTGTAAATAAGTAAGCAATGTTTATTGTTTATGAACAGCTGCGTGCCATATTGGTTCTCATTTGAAGGTTAAATTAAATGCCTAATGCCAATCATGTGTCAAGCCAACGTTTTGGTTTTCACCAGTTCTGGAACGGGTCTGTCACACCTGTCACAGTCATGTAGTCGAGAATTATACCCCAGAGCCATGTGTTGTGTCATATTTATAGCAACTTGTTTATCGCGCTCGCAGTGTGTTTTATAAGATTTGCAGTGTATATTTAATTGAATTGTTTTTATAAAACGTGTTATTGCATATGTAACTATTTTTAGGAACTGTTATTACTCATAATAATAACCGTGGTTGATGTGACATTAAATTGCTTCATTTGCGAACTTCCGTTATCGGGTGACGGAACAATATATGACTCCTACTGTTGTCCAGGAAAAGTTTTTATCCAACAGCAGAAATAAATATCGCCTCATTGAAATGATTAAAAGGAAGTTGGAGATGGAAAATTTGTCAGTGCGACCAGATGACGAGGACGCATACTGTCTCATCATTAATACAGCAATTGAAATGGCATCAATTCATCCATCGGTGGTTATTGTCGGCGAAGATAAATATTTATTAATTCTATTACTTGCACTTTCTCAATCCGCCAATGTTTACTTCATGAAGCCGGGCAAAGGCAAAGTTCCACAACAGATCTACTCACCTTCTGGTCTTGCAGAAAACCCATCAGTGGCTAAAAATGTACTATTCTTGCACAGCTTCAGCGGCTGCGACTACGTCTGCGACTTTTGGCCACTTTAAAACCAAATTTGCTAAAGTCCTCGTCCAAAACCCAGATTTGATTTCCATAACTCAGTTGTTTCGGACTCAAAATGCTGACACACAAGCTGTCGCAAAAGCAGGGAATCATTTTTACTTCGTTTGTATGGTTGCAAGGATGAAAACATGATCTTAAATGGTTTTAGACATCAATGTTTCATTAGAACTGCATACAACAGTAAACACAACATAGCCTCTTTGCCTCCTACTGACGCTTCTGCTGAGCAACACTCATTCAGGACATACCACCAAGTAGTAAAGGTCTATTTTTAAATAATATGTACACGTGTTCCTAATTTTCAACTTCAAAGCACCCCAGCGCTCCCTGTTCGTCCTGTATCAAAATATTTTATGATGTTTTTGTTGCATATTTTTTGTACATTTCAAATTTGTACGTATTTTATTTATAAAACCAAAAAAAAACATTTGTTTGCAAAAACAAAAAAATCACAGATATATGTATATATATATATATATATATATATATATATATATATATATATATATATTAAATTTGTAGGGGTTCCGGAAGGAATTTTTGGTGGGAAGTTAGAAATTTGGATTCAGCGACCCAAAAAGCATAATGTAAGGCTATTTCCAGAACTACCATGAATTTTGCAAGCTAAGGTCCTCGTATGATCTTTATTGCCTGGACTATTAGACAATGGCTTCATCGACACTGAATACCATTATATATTGAAGAATGAAAATTATCAGCTCCAATCTCCAAACATTCATAAACAGCCATAAAGGTAAAATCACTCCACACTGACACGACTAACTGAGTTATACGTAGCTGTTCAGGTTTTAGTTATTATTCAAAATACACACACTTGTAGCATTTGTTTTGCAAACATTTAGAAATCTGTTTCGACCGTCGAGGTTTCCAACATGCTTTAATCAAGAGCTCAAATGAGAAGACTCTGTTGAATCCAACAATATGTCAACCGATAGCCAATAGCTGACTTAACAGATATTATCAAAGGGTGCTGTTAAAACTTATTGTGAAGGCATGAAAAATGGCGTACTGGTTTATTGCTTAAAATTCAAGCTGATATGAGACAGAATGAGCTCCTGGTATTACCAAAGTTTTTCTCCTCAAGAAGCATGCTTTGTCTCGTTACCAAGCAACACTACCTTTTGGGCGGCCAATCTGTCGTTTGAGGCTACCTTCACACAAATTGTAACCCTAACCAATGGAAAGTTACCCGTCCAAAGCATACGTCATCTTACTGCAACACCCACCTGATTTTCTAAAATTCAAAATGCAAGACGGAGGATTTCAAATTTTGTGACGACATTACTATTTCGAAATAGTGAAAAGTTCCATATTTGTTTTTAGATTTCATCATAGCATTCGTTTATACATAAGTTATATGTAGTAGCAAAGTAAACAGTACACGTAGCGACACCAATAATTTCTACAAATTGTACATGAAAGCTTTATCTAAAGTTGCATGTTAGTAAATTTGTATTAAGTTGTTGGTCTCATTCAATCAGTAAAACCCAATGGATAAAATAATAAGCTATAAGTATAGTTGAGCAAAAAAAAATTACTATTTTAAGGAATAGGTATGTACATAGTTTAAACCAAGACACAACACATTTACATTATTGAATTGAACCGTAACAGGGTCAGACTAATTTTACTTACGTGCACAACATACGTAACTCTAGACATTAGCCGTATTAATATTAAATAACTAAATAGTTAATGCAATAGAAATTTAAATTTTCAATCAGTAACATTGTACCTAACGCAGTTAAATAGTTTTTCTCACATTATTCTACTGGTATTGATACAATCATGAAACCATTGTTTAGCATTGATATTTAGGTACGCTTATTTATTTGAAACCAAACGCTGGTTAATACAAAAAAGAGACGATCCCTTACATTTGTCAACATAACGAACGCAGGGTTAAGCAAGTGTTTCACTGCTTTCTTTTACATGATGAGTTAAAATTATATGACAAATTTGTGTCTCTCTATAACGTGCTACGTCTCCATCAGTGCTTGTTAATGCGGTAGTATATCTGTTCTCTAAACATAACCTATTTAACGTTAAGATTATTTAGCGAATGTATTATTGATTTTATAAGAGAATGAAACTAACTCTAACAAAGTTTGATATCTCCTACACGACATCGACTAATAATGACACTACAATGTATAATTTCAATTGTCCTCGAAAACCTCTCTAACGTAACGTTTCTATCTTTCTGAAGATCTGTTATGTTATAAAAACAGGAAAGTATTATTAATATATTATCAATAAGTTGCACTATGTGCAAAACCAATATATAATAGATCAAAGTAATTTGCACATGCCGAAGGGCACGACAATTTCTTTGAACTAATTCTTAATTTAAGTTATATAATGAACATGTTAACGATATTAAACTAGTATTCCAGGAGAAGTTTATTGGTATTATACCACTGAAATCTTTGGTCACTATTTTATTAAATTATGGACTCCTTATGACGCTAACAAAGAATTAAAATTGAGAGGTAATGCAGTTTTATGATGTATTAACTATCTTGCTACGTACACACACGCAAGCAAGCAGCACTACTGCACCCACCTTTACTGCAATATGGAGTTTTAGTTTTTGTAGGGTAGGGAACTTAAGTATAATTATAATTATTTTTTTTACATATACATTTACGGATTATAATAAATAAATAAATGTGTAATTGTTTTATTTCTTATTAAATATCTGTATCACATATATAAAGAAAGAAACATAAAACGAGTGTAAAACTATTTAACAGTTGTTTTATTTAAAGGTTAAAAAGTGAAAACAAATGAGTTAAGGAGATTGAAAATTATTATTATTGATTTTGTTAAATACTTAAATAAAAAGTTTACCTAACAGTCGCAGTAGTTGTATTTAATAAAATTAATAATTTTCAATTACATACTTACTTTTGAACTTATTCTTTCATAACAAAACTTATGTTAAGGAAATAATTGAATCCTTAAGTAAGTGTTGAATACAAAATGATAATTTCAAATAATGTCATAATTACATGAAATGATAAAATACGCTAAGAAGGTTATTGTAAAATATCATGCATATAGAGAAAGTGTGAAAATATAATACAGTTCCCAAAAGCATGTAAATCTGAAAACTTTACGTCATGTATTTATGCCATAAACGCCAGCAACCACGGTTATAGCAACACCCCCACAACCACCACCGTTGCGAAACCTGCAATATGGAGGAAAAAGTTTGGCTCTTATAGAAGGGCACCTCACACAGCAGGATGATGAGCAGGATCCACCAACCCTTCAGCCCTTTAGGGAAACAAGTATTCGGTGGTTACGAAAGCCTCACAATGACTTGAAAACCTGTTACGTACTTTAGAGGACCTACCGATTTAAATTAGCGTGTATAGTTTTCAGGAAATTTTTGTTTTTAGATTAGTTACATCTGAAAGCTCACAATTTACTGACCATTTTACCGCATTAAATATATATGTATGTATTTATGTATGATGAGTGTGCAATCAAATAAATGTTATCTAAGAATAAGCATTTGTGTAAAAATTTTTTGGATAATGAGAACCTAAACTGCTTTCAGTCTGCTGCGTTGAGCTTTTCTGCCGGAAACAGTTACCGCTTCTGAGAAACAGCTACCTGTTTTTGAGAAACGGGTACCGATTTTAGGACTGTTTTTTAGCTGTTTTCGGAAACCGGAAGCTGTTTTGAGCTGTTTCTCCCTGTTGCGGGAAAAACAGGTATCTGTTTTTGAGCTGACTGCATCAAAGTTTATACTATTCACATTTTCGGTGATTACAATGTTCTACCGAACAATTTACAAATTGTTCTTGTTGGCTTCAGTCAACTCACTGCATAAACGATTGAAATTTTCACCATACTAAAATTGAATTTATCTTAATTAATTCATAAAATAAGGAGATTTCTATTAAACTACATATATTGCAACTTTTTATTAGTATAGGTACTGTTTATAAAATAGAAAAAACACTTGTAATTATGTCACAAAAAATTAAGTATCCTTAACAATGTTCCGTTTAATAGTATCAAATAAAACCATATCAAATTATTTTCTTGTAAATTCAACAACTGGTGATATCACTAAACATAACCAACTGTCAATTTTATGTTTCAGGTGTGAAAGTTACTATTACTTTATTTCATAAAAAAATCATTAGTTTTTAGTCTTTAGAAAACTTTGAACTGCTATCTTTTGCGCTGTTATTTGTTTAGTCTATATACAAAAATTCAGAATTTTTGACTTAACGATTAAACTGCTATGATAAAAAGAGTATATTTATTTTAAAACACATAATTTTGTTTACTACAACATTTCACACTGTAGCTAAGATAATGTTATTCACCTTTTCTGTGTAATACTTTTATGTGGTAATTATAAAAAATTACAACACACCTTTATTTAATACTTTTCATGCACGGTATAAGCATCCACAATTTCCCTCAACGACCCCAATAATTTTTTTCTTGTTTCTAAGAATTACAGCTATCTGTATTTGGGAAAAATTATCCAGTTCTTCTTTGAAATACTCATAAAAGCGTTGAGGTAATAATACATGCGAGTAAGATATGTATATATAGATGTCAGTTAATAAATATTTATTAGAATTTCATTACAATTTTTTCATATAAATGATATACATGAGCCAAAGCGCAGTGACAGGTGTTTTGTGTTTGAAAAAAACAGCATTAAGTTTGGGTAAAGTAGGTTGTTCTTCAAACACCGTAAGTAGTATAGCTACCCCACTTCTAACTCACCGTGCACGTACGCGTTCCCCGTTTCAAGGTCACAGGTTGTCATCAAGACTTGGCGGGAAATTTCAAAGTCACCTCTAACCACGTGTTAGGAAAGGGTAGCAACCCTGCCTCTTCAAGGCCACGTGGTAGGTTTGTACTCCTGCCAAGGCCACGTGGTAGGTGTGTAACCCCGCCTCTTCAAGGTCATGCTTGCATGAGTCCTTCAAGGTTAGTAGAAAAGTCACTAGAAAAGTTACTAGATTGTTGATTGTCCTGAAGGTCATTGCCCTCGGTCTCAAGCAAGTCTATGCATGTTTCAAGCAATGCCAACAAAGACGATCTATTGTTCAGGTTGAGATTCCACATCTCAATTCTGAGAAAAATCAAGAACAAAGGGGGTCCATTGTTCAAGGTCACACGAGAGAACAAAGACGATCTATTGTTCAGTTATTCTAAAAATAGATTGTTATCTCAATTCTATGAAATCAAGAATAAAGGTGATCCATTGTCAACGCTTCAAAGTATATTCTTACAATTTTCAAGGTAAAAGAACAAAAGCGATTCATTCTTCTGGTCGAGTTATAAACATAAATTGTTATCTCAATTCTAGGAAATAAAAAACAAAGACGATGCATTGTTCAAAGTCTATGCTTATAATTTTCAAGGTAAATGAACAAAGACGATTCATTGTTCTGATTGATTTATAAAAATAGATTGTTATCTAAATGCATCTCTTTCAAGAACAAAGGCAATCCATTGTCAACGCTTCAAAGTCTATGTTTACAAGGCCACATGAGAGAACAAAGACGATCTATTGTTTTGTAGGTTATCTTACACATCAGTTTCCTAAAACAGGGGGTCCGTTTCCTAAAACAGGTAGCCGTTTCCTAAAAACAGGTAGCCGTTTCCTAAAACAGGGGGTCCGTTTCCTAAAACAGATAGCGGTTTCGCAACCGTTTCCCCCATGAGAACAAAGGCGATCTATTGTTCAGGTCGAAAATAGATTGTTATCTAAATTCTAGTAAATCAAGAACAAAGACGATGCGTTGTTCAAGCCGTCGGTTCAAAGTCTATGCTTACAATTTTCAAGGCCACATGAAAGAACAAAGACAATCCAATGTTCTGGTTGATTTATAAAAATAGATTGTTATCTCAATTCTAGGAAATCAAGAATAAAGGCAATCCATTGTCAACGCTTCAAAGTCTATGTTTATCATTTTCAAGGTCACATGAGAGAACAAAGACGATCTATTGTTTTGGATGAGTTATAAAAATAGATTGTTATCTAAATACACTTCAATTCTGAGAAATCAAGAATAAAGGCGATTCATTGCCAACGCTTCAAAGTCTATGCTTACAAGGCCACATGAGAGAACAAAGACGATCTATTGTTCAGGTCGAGATATAAAAATAGATTGTTATCTACATCTCAATTCTGAGAAAAATCAAGAACAAAGAGTGCTCATTGTCAACGGTTCAAAGTCTATGCTTACAATTTTCAAGGCCACATGAGAGAACAAAGACGATCTATTGTTATGGATGAGTCATAGCTTCTAAAATTCTCAGAAATCAAGAACAAAGACGATGCATTGTTCAACGGTTCAAAGTCTATTCTTACAATTTTCAAGGTAAAAGAACAAAGACGATTCATTGTTGAGTCGTAGCTTATGAAAAGGTGATCCGAACTTATCCGACCTTACCCGATCTTATCTCTATATAAGGAGATAAAGAACAGTCCCACGTCAGTCGATACATTACAATCGTCACAACAACAAATTACCTAAAGTAAAAAGCAACTATTATTAATCACCAGTGTGTGCATCATATTTTTACAATCCTGACTAAAAGTTTTATTGTAACTGATCAAGTGCTATCTGATTAGATTGAGACGGTTAAAGAACGCTTCAGAGAAAGTTGGTAGTGGAATTGTCAATAAAAAAGGTGTGCATAAATTATGTTGGTACCCCCTAGACTCATGTTTTAATGGTAGGCTGCTTACAGGAATTATAATCAATATGTCAAACATTAAAGACCCTTTGATATTTTTACTAAACACATATAATAGTTTTGCACGTAAGGTGAAATTAATGTTAAGGCTATCTATGCTAAAGGTAAATGTGGTCTTAGGATGCAATTTCATGCAACCCCAAAATCATAATATTGAGTTGAAGACTTTTGCCACAAAAAATTGCGTTATTGATATTTCAACCAATATACGTGTCTGGTACAATGAAAACGTGTATGATAAGTTACGGATAAAATTAGAGTAGTTTTCCGAAAGGGATTCCGGTTGGGCAGTACATGAAGTCTTACATTTAAAAGTAAATATTAATAGCTATGTCCCATTTAGAGACGGTCATTCAACCTATGTTAAAGTTCCTCGCTTCATAGCAGTAAAGCGTGCTGTTGTTAATGTTAAAAATAACGATGAGTTTTGCTTCCTGTGGGCCGTTGTTTCAGCATTATATCCCGCGCAGCGTAATACAGAAAGGGTTCAAAGTTATCCCCATTTTAGAGATGTTTTGAAGTACGATTCAATTCACTTCCCCATTCAGCTGGATGATGTAAAAAAATTTGAGAAACTAAACAACCTCGCAATTAATTTGTACTGCATAAATGGTAAAAAAGTTGCACCACTTGTATTGAGTAATCAGCAAAGCGTTAAAGAACCCATAAATCTTTTAATACTTTCGGCCGGGGATGACACTGTACACCATTTCACATGGATTAAAAATATGTCAGCTTTATTTTCAAAACAGATATCAAAGGATGGTCATAAGAAAGTAATTTGTAACCGGTGTTTGAATCATTTTTGGTCTGACGTTGCTTTAGAAAAACATTTAACATATTGCAGTCAACTTAATCAATGCTCTACTAGGCTACCTAACGAGGCGGAAATGAATTTACAGTTCAAAAATTTCGCATTCCAAGAAAATGTACCATTTGTCATTTATGCCGATTTAGAAAGTATTTTAGAAAAGTGTGCCAATGGTATCGAAGGTAATACTCTATTTCACTCCAAACACACACCTTTCAGTATTGCTTACTATTTGAAGTGTTCATATGATGATTCTTTATCTCGATTTAGGCTTTATAGAGGAAAGGATTGCATTCAATGGTTTGTTAACGAGCTTCAAAGTATTGCACATTGGGCTACCGAAATAATCAATCAAATAATTCCTATGGCTACTTTAAGTCTCAGTCAGGTTGAGCAATTTGAAAGCGCCACGATTTGTCACATTTGTCGAAAACCATTTACTAATTCTGATATAAAAGTTAGAGACCATAATCATCTTACGGGAGGATTTCGGGGGGCAGCGCACCAGGTATGTAACCTAAACTATACAGACTCCCACATTCTGCCAGTTGTATTCCATAATTTATCAGGTTATGATTCTCATTTCATCATTAGAGAATTGGCTAGTGTTCCCGGTTTGATTTCACTGCTACCCATAAACAAAGAAAGATATATCTCTTTTACGAAGGTAATGGAAGGCACCAAAATCAAGTTTAGATTTATTGACTCTTTCAGATTTATGAGCAGTAGTATTGAAAAGTTGTCAGACTATTTGAAGGATAGTAAAAAAATTATTTCCCGCGCTAGTTGCAACAATGATGAGGAATTTTCTCTAGTAGTTTGCAAAGGTATGTTTCCTTATGAGTATATTGATACGTAGGATAAATTAAACGAGACCACGCTCCCTCCTAAAGAAGCATTTTTTAGTCATCTTAATAATGAGGGAATCAGCGATGAGAGTTTTGCGCATGCGGTTAACGTTTGGAACGAATTTAGTATTAAATCGTTAGGGGAGTACTCAGATTTGTATTTAAAAACAGATGTTCTACTTTTAGCAGATATTTTTGAGAACTTTCGGCAAACTTGTTTAAGTACTTACGACCTTGATCCTCTGCATTATTATACAGCTCCCGGTTTAGCATTCGATGCTATGCTTAAAATTACACAAGTAAAGTTAGAATTATTTACAGACATTGATATGTTAATGTTTATTGAAAGAGGGATTAGAGGTGGTGTAGCTCAATGTTCAAATCGGTATGCTAAAGCTAACAATAAGTACATGGGGGAAAAATTTGATCCTACCTCTGAAAGTGTGTATTTAATGTACTACGACGTGAATAATTTATATGGAGCCGCCATGTCAGAATTTCTACCATTTGGCGATTTTTCTTTTGTTGATGAAGCTAATTTTGAAAGTTTAGATTTAATAAACCATCCTGATGATTCGGAAATTGGTTATATAGTCGAGTGTGATTTAGACTATCCTATAGAATTACATGAAAGTCACAGTGATCTACCGCTGGCACCCGAACATATGGTTCCACCACGCCTGATTCCAAAATGAAAAATTACTGCTTACCCTGTATCCAAAACGTAATTATGTAATTCATTATAGAAATTTGAAAGTATATTTAAAATATGGATTGAAGTTGGTAAAAGTACACCGTATATTACGTTTTAAACAGTCTCCGTGGTTAAAAAAATATATAGATTTAAATACAACTATGCGTCAGCAATCTCAAAATGAATTCGATAAAAATTTCTATAAATTAATGATTAATAGTGTTTTCGGAAGCTGATGGAAAATGTACGTAAACATAAGGACATACGGTTAGTAACGAAATGGGAGGGTCGCTATGGTGCTCGTGCTTACATATCAAAACCAAATTTTCATAGTTGTGCAATATTTGACAATGATATGCTTATCATTCAAATGAATAAGCTTGAAGTATATTTCAATAAACTTATATATGCGGGATTCAGTGTTTTAGATGTTTCAAAAACTTTTTTATATAATTTTCATTACGGTTACACGGTACCCAAGTTACATAATAATGCTAAGTAAGCTCTTGTACACGGATACGCATAGTCTCATATACGCCTTTTCGGTTCCTGATATCTATGAATGTATTAAAGAGGACATTGATAAATTCGATACATCTGATTATAGTCCCGACAACATCTTTGGACTCCCATTAGTAAATAAAAAGTTCCCCGGCTTAATGAAAGATGAAAATCATGGCGAAATTATGGTTGAATTTGTAGGACTTCGCGCGAAAATGTATGCTTATGCGGTTGATGAAAATGTTGTAAAAAAATCAAAGGGTTCTACGCAAGCAAGCGTGAGGCAGATCACGATTAATGGTTATAAACAGGTTCTGTTTGATGGTGGCGTAATAAGGCACTATCAACATCTCATAAGATCAAAGAAACATGATGTGTTTACCATTAAACAAAATAAAGTCATACTCAATCCTTATGACGATAAACGCTTAGTCAATTTTGATTTCACTGATACTAGACCCTGGGGGTACAACTTTCAGTAAACAACGAGCAGGAAGAACTGCAGTAGTGATCAAATCTACAGAAAGTACCTGAAGCGTTCTTTGCCCTCCCCAGAAAGCTATACATTTATATTGAATATATTGCAACATATTCCGGATGAGTGTTTTAGCTGGTGTAAACTCAAAGTGTGCAAATGAAGTAATTATTAATACATTATTTGATAGAAAAATTAGCTTAGACAATACTGTTAAAAGTTTTACGAAATTGTGTACCGATAAAGGTTTGTTAACCTTTAATGATATAGATAGGATTTTAGATGACATGAATTTACCTTAAAGTGTACATATACAAGTTATTATGGGGTGATTCATTGTGTGTGTACAAATGTTAGTGTACAATATATTGTTTATAAAGACACTTTCTATAAGTGAATGTATCGAGACAGCAGCATATGCTAATTACAAGTACCTCGCTATTTTAATTAAAGTATTATTAGAACAAAACATTACATATAAGTTTCAACCATGGGAAAATGAGGAGCACCACAAAATTGGATTTTGGATAACATTTAGAAAGGTGAAACAAATTCCTGATTGGGATGGACATGTGGACCAGATTCTGGAATGTGGCAATCCAGTAGTTTAAACGATTATAGAAATACTTTAGGTTTACTATATAAAATGATGTAATATTCAAAAAAAAAATACAATTATAATTTTTTATGTGGTTTTAATTCATCTGAAAGTTACAAACAATCCCTATAACTATATTATAAAACTAAATCGTCTTTATTGATCCATGATCTTTCTTGCGGGTTTGTGCAATTCATTGACGAGTTGTAATTTGGACATGGTCCACAATTTCCTTAAGTTGATGTAGTTTGTCCTCCAACACTAGATAAGCGTTAAAGTTCCCTTTAACAGCTTTCTGAACTGCTTGCAGACAAAATCAAGGTATCCTTTACTTCTAACATCACCATCTTCTTCCGGATCCGCCAACTGGGTCAAACGGTTTCCATCCAAATTCAACCTTGTTGATAAATAGTATTGCTTGGTGATGACATCTTGAGGATTTATGGGGGTTAGCAACATTGCTGAGTCTCTTATTCTCGATATCGAATTGGTTATCATCAATAAGTTGAACCTGAGGGGTTAATTTCTTAAATTGATACTAAGCATGTGACCGTCCAAATTTATCAAGGGGCAATTTAGTTATGATATGTCGACATCAATGCATTCTGATTTATATTGTTCAGAAAACTAATGTTTGGTCTTTCAATGTATCCATCTACATACAATTCCTCTACAATTGATATTATATCATTTATGAAGTAAAAGAAGTAAAACTCGATTTGGAGTGTTATATAGTGAAAACAAAAATGATGAAGCTGGTAATAGCAATATGTAAAATAGTGTAGTAAAACATGAAATTTTGGGAAGGATGAGTTTAAATGCATAGCGCTTTTACAAGTATTTTAAAGAAGACGCTGCTGTGTATTGTTATAAGTATCTCACAATTGTATTAGATTTAAGTAATTGCTATCTATCCTTTGAATTCACTAGATTTAAATCGGATTTATTCATAATAAGCAGATCATATAAACCTGGAGTCCCTTTATACGTGACACCATTGATGATCATATCCTTTCCTTTAATTGTGATGGGTGTACTACCAATTGTCCATTTGACTGTTTTGCCATCGTAGTGGACTCCATAAGTGTGAACAATAGCACCTTCAAGATACCTCATAATACGTTCAACATACAAACGAGGTAATTCGTGGAGCCAACTCACTGCATAAACGTTCCAAATTTTCACTATACTAAAATTGAATAATAAACCACATAAATCGAAGCTTTTTATTAGTATAGGTACTTATATATATATATATATATATATATATATATATATATATATTACTTGTGTAATTTTAAGCACAGCATCGAATGCTAAACCGGGAGCTGTATAATAATGCAGAGGATCAAGGTCGTAAGTACTTAAACAAGTTTGCCGAAAGTTCTCGAAAATATCTGCTAAAAGTAGAACATCTGTTTTTAAATACAAATCTGAGTACTCCCCTAACGATTTAATACTAAATTTGTTCCAAACGTTAACCGCATGCGCAAAACTCTCATCGCTGATTCCCTCATTATTAAGATGACTAAAAAATGCTTCTTTAGGAGGGAGCGTGGTCTCGTTTAATTTATCCCACGTATCAATATACTCATAAGGAAACATACCTTTGCGAACTACTAGAGAAAATTCCTCATCATTGTTGCAACTAGCGCGGGAAATAATTTTTTTACTATCCTTCAAATAGTATGACAACTTTTCAATACTACTGCTCATAAATCTGAAAGAGTCAATAAATCTAAACTTAATTTTGGTGCCTTCCATTACCTTCGTAATGTTCTTTGTTTATGGGTAGCAGTGAAATCAAACCGGGAACACTAGCCAATTCTCTAATGATGAAATGAGAATCATAACCTGATAAATTATGGAACACAACTGGCAGAATGTGGGAGTCTGTATAGTTTAGGTTACATACCTGGTGCGCTGCCCCCCGAAATCCTCCCGTAAGATGATTATGGTCTCTAACTTTTATATCAGAATTAGTAAATGGTTTTCGACAAATGTGACAAATCGTGGCGCTTTCAAATTGCTCAACCTGACTGAGACTTAAAGTAGCCATAGGAATTATTTGATTGATTATTTCGGTAGCCCAATGTGCAATACTTTGAAGCTCGTTAACAAACCATTGAATGCAATCCTTTCCTCTATAAAGCCTAAATCGAGATAAAGAATCATCATATAAACACTTCAAATAGTAAGCAATACTGAAAGGTGTGTGTTTGGAGTGAAATAGAGTATTACCTTCGATACCATTGGCACACTTCTCTAAAATACTTTCTAAATCGGCATAAATGACAAATGGTACATTTTCTTGGAATGCGAAATTTTTGAACTGTAAATTCATTTCCGCCTCGTTAGGTAGCCTAGTAGAGCATTGATTAAGTTGACTGCAATATGTTAAATGTTTTTCTAAAGCAACGTCAGACCAAAAATGATTCAAACACCGGTTACAAATTACTTTCTTATGACCATCCTTTGATATCTGTTTTGAAAATAAAGCTGACATATTTTTAATCCATGTGAAATGGTGTACAGCGTCATCCCCGGCTGAAAGTATTAAAAGATTTATGGGTTCTTTATCGCTTTGCTGATTACTCAATACAAGTGGTGCAACTTTTTTACCATTTATGCAGTACAAATTAATTGCGAGGTTGTTTAGTTTCTCAAATTTTTTTACATCATCCAGCTGAATGGGGAAGTGAATTGAATCGTACTTCAAAACATCTCTAAAATGGGGATAACTTTGAACCCTTTCTGTATTACGCTGCGCGGGATATAATGCTGAAACAACGGCCCACAGGAAGCCAAACTCATCGTTATTTTTAACATTAACAACAGCACGCTTTACTGCTATGAAGCGAGGAACTTTAACATAGGTTGAATGACCGCCTCTAAATGGGACATAGCTATTAATATTTACTTTTAAATGTAAGACTTCATGTACTGCCCAACCGGAATCCCTTTCGGAAAACTCCTCTAATTTTATCCGTAACTTATCATACACGTTTTCATTGTACCAGACACGTATATTGGTTGAAATATCAATAACGCAATTTTTTGTGGCAAAAGTCTTCAACTCAATATTATGATTTTGGGGTTGCATGAAATTGCATCCTAAGACCACATTTACCTTTAGCATAGATAGCCTTAACATTAATTTCACCTTACGTGCAAAACTATTATATGTGTTTAGTAAAAATATCAAAGGGTCTTTAATGTTTGACATATTGATTATAATTCCTGTAAGCAGCCTACCATTAAAACATGAGTCTAGGGGGTACCAACATAATTTATGCACACCTTTTTTATTGACAATTCCACTACCAACTTTCTCTGAAGCGTTCTTTAACCGTCTCAATCTAATCAGATAGCACTTGATCAGTGCTAAATTACTCTCAAGCTTAAGCAGGCTTTCATTGGTCTCGTAATAAATTTTATGTTTAATTATATCTTGCAATAGTTTGATATTGGTGTTAACTATACGGATGTGCCTGGCAAATTCCTTTTTTGTTTTCAATAAGGGAACAATGCGCTTTGTTAAATTAACCATCTCACTACTACTTGGCATACTCATAGCTAGCAATATGAAGCACACACGTAATGAACTTTTAATAAATTGCTCTTTACAACGGTTCTAGTCACGATTGTAAAAATATGATGCACAAATTGGTGAGTAATAATAGTTACTCTTTACGGTTAACAAATTGCTCTTCGGTTTACAATAAAACTTTTAGTCAGGATTGTAAAAATATGATGCACACACTGGTGATTAATAATAGTTGCTTTTTACTTTAGGTAATTTGTTGTTGTGACGATTGTAATGTATCGACTGACGTGGGACTGTTCTTTATCTCCTTATATAGAGATAAGATCGGGTAAGGTCGGATAAGTTCGGATCACCTTTTCATAAGCTACGACTCAACAATGAATCGTCTTTGTTCTTTTACCTTGAAAATTGTAAGAATAGACTTTGAACCGTTGAACAATGCATCGTCTTTGTTCTTGATTTCTGAGAATTTTAGAAGCTATGACTCATCCATAACAATAGATCGTCTTTGTTCTCTCATGTGGCCTTGAAAATTGTAAGCATAGACTTTGAACCGTTGACAATGAGCTCTCTTTGTTCTTGATTTTTCTCAGAATTGAGATGTAGATAACAATCTATTTTTTATATCTCGACCTGAACAATAGATCGTCTTTGTTCTCTCATGTGGCCTTGTAAGCATAGACTTTGAAGCGTTGGCAATGAATCGCCTTTATTCTTGATTTCTCAGAATTGAAGTGTATTTAGATAACAATCTATTTTTATAACTCATCCAAAACAATAGATCGTCTTTGTTCTCTCCTGTGACCTTGAAAATGATAAACATAGACTTTGAAGCGTTGACAATGGATTGCCTTTATTCTTGATTTCCTAGAATTGAGATAACAATCTATTTTTATAAATCAACCAGAACATTGGATTGTCTTTGTTCTTTCATGTGGCCTTGAAAATTGTAAGCATAGACTTTGAACCGACGGCTGAACAACGCATCGTCTTTGTTCTTGATTTACTAAATTTAGATAACAATCTATTTTCGACCTGAACAATAGTTCGCCTTTGTTCTCATGGTTGAAACGGTTGCGAAACAGCTATCTGTTTTGGGAAACGGACCCCTGTTTTAGGAAACGGCTACCTGTTTTTAGGAAACGGCTACCTGTTTTAGGGAACGGACCCCCTGTTTTAGGAAACGTCTACCTGTTTTGGGGAACCACTTGAGGGGGCGTGGCCTTGAAACATGTATAGACTCGCTTGAGACCGAGGGCAATGACTTTGAGGATACAACTGATGTGTAAGATAACCTACAAAACAATAGATCGTCTTTGTTCTCTCATGTGGCCTTGTAAACATAGACTTTGAAGCGTTGACAATGGATTGCCTTTGTTCTTGAAAGAGATGCATTTAGATAACAATCTATTTTTATAAATCAATCAGAACAATGAATCGTCTTTGTTCATTTACCTTGAAAATTATAAGCATAGACTTTGAACAATGCATCGTCTTTGTTTTTTATTTCCTAGAATTGAGATAACAATTTATGTTTATAACTCGACCAGAAGAATGAATCGCTTTTGTTCTTTTACCTTGAAAATTGTAAGAATATACTTTGAAGCGTTGACAATGGATCACCTTTATTCTTGATTTCATAGAATTGAGATAACAATCTATTTTTAGAATAACTGAACAACAGATCGTCTTTGTTCTCTCGTGAGACCTTGAACAATGGACCCCATTTGTTCTTGATTTTTCTCAGAATTGAGATGTGGAATCTCAACCTGAACAATAGATCGTCTTTGTTGGCATTGCTTGAAACATGCATAGACTTGCTTGAGACCGAGGGCAATGACCTTCAGGACAATCAACAATCTAGTAACTTTTGTAGTGACTTTTCTACTAACCTTGAAGGACTCATGCAAGCATGACCTTGAAGAGGCGGGGTTACACACCTACCACGTGGCCTTGGCAGGAGTACAAACCTACCACGTGGCCTTGAAGAGGCAGGGTTGCTACCCTTTCCTAACACGTGGTTAGAGGTGACTTTGAAATTTCCCGCCAAGTCTTGATGACAACCTGTGACCTTGAAACGGGGAACGCGTACGTGCACGGTGAGTTAGAAGTGGGGTAGCTATACTACTACCGTAGTGCGTTGTTTCAACATTTTTTGGATAAAATCTCTCGTCCTTTAACGTACACCTCATCTGTTGATATGAAATCACTAAGTATACGAGGGAATAGACGTGGAGAAGTATATCCATATTCCCACTTGATAAAGTGGTGGTTGTGATTTAATCAATTAGCTTGTTTTTGAAATTCACGATCCAAGGTGTGCCATGGAAATGGAGGCTTGATTACATAATGAGCAATTTGCTCTCCATTATATATCGCTAGTTCCTTAGGTGTAAATATATTTATTGCTGTTTTGAATCCTTGCACATAAATTATAACAATCAATATTTTTCTATATTTGTCTGGTTGTCTTCGTTAGCGCGTTGTATATGCGCTAATGCAATCGTGCAGCAATTCTACATTTAAACAAATAGAACTGATTTTCTGGTTAGGTTTGCACACACTATCACAATAGTAAATACGTAAGCGATTTTACTGTGTAAAAACAGTGCTTTCACATATATACTTTTTACAAAAACATGATGTCGAAGCGAATGATATGTGATTATAAAATTTCAACTTATATGGAAGGGTAGACTTCACGAGGATACCCGAGCAATACCAAGCATACACAAAGTCTGACAATACTCACAAATCCAGTTACATGTGTCATTGGTTAAGAATGCTTATTTTGCTATTCCTAAGAACCTTGAAGAATCTAACATAAGAACTGTAATATGATACCTTCTCAATACCTTGTCAATAAAATTTAACCTTGAGAATTGGTTTGTATGAATTGTAACATGATACCAATAAAATTTAACCTTGAAGATGTTAGCCAATATATAAAAACCTGCATACACCATTTTATACGCTACATTTTTTTTAGTTTCATCATTAGCCACTCTCTTCATTATGATGTCCCTACTCCTCATTTAATCAAAAAAAAAAATAGAAGACATTTTTTTGCAACAAAAAATATGTAATTTATTTCCATACAGTTATACATATATATTTGTTATTATTTTTTTTTTCACAGAAATGTTAAATTAGTTGTCTTTCCTACAGTTCCGGTGCTGGTAATGTACACTTAATTCTCAATCAGATATTGTTTAAACTTTTCAATGTGATCTTCTTTTTGAAGTATTCATAAAATCGTAAGGGAAGTATGCACTTAAAGTTCTGGGTTTCAATGACAATATGTTTACCATATTTTGTGTCGATGGTATTCATATCAATCACTTTATATTTTGCACCCACCTCCAAGTCTTTTACGTTCGTGAAGGATTTACAGAAAGTGCTACTGTTCAATGCAATCCATCTTTACTGATTCGAGAATGCTTTTGAATTTTGAGTTGACACCCGAACTGTTCTTCTATGTATTACTGCATCACGATTTTTTATGGTAGAGGGGAGAGTGTGCTTTGAGAATTACATCAATAAGCTAATATGCATCTGATGATGAAAAACTGCTACCATCGGGAGATGCTGTCCATTTTTGTATATCGCTCCAGGAGTGATATTGCTGCTTGCATTTTAGCATTTTAGACAACAACCTTTCATTCTTTTTGTTTCCATAAACTGATTCTATTTTTATATTTCTAAGAAATGTAATATGATACACATGCAGGTCATTAATTACTCTTTGACCTTGAAAGCCCTATATTTAGATTTCTAAGAATTGTAGTATGATGGCCTAGCAATTTCTATTTTTAGCTTTAAATTTTGATCTAAATGTGTCCTTGATTTGAGTACCTCTTACATGTTTAAACTTGTTAAATACTCACCTACTTTTAGTTTAGAAAACTATTTCACCTTCACACCATTTAGTCAACCTAAGCACCATTTGACCTTGATTTACATTTTAGCATACATACATAACAACCTATCATTCTTCACATTTCCATGAACTGATCCTATTTTTAGATTTCTAAGAAACTTAATATGATACCCCTGCAGGTCCTTACCCTTTGACCTTGAAAACTTATTTTTAGATTTCTAAGAATTGTAATATGATCATGATGATGATCAGATGACATTGCAATTTCCATTTTTAGGTTTAAATTTTTTGCCAAATTCTGGCCCGTTTTCGAGAAAAATTGATTTTTTTGTTTGAAAAGGCTGAACTTAGAAAAATCTGCTTAAAAAATATTTCTAGCACCTACAAGGGGTAGGTTTACATTGGGGTAGCTGCCCCAATTTGATATATGTGTTAGATACGGTGAAAAGTCGACAGGTGGAGATGGGGGGGTTTTTAAATTTATTTTTGGCAAATTCTGGCCCGTTTTCGAGAGAAATTGATTTTTTGGTTTGATAAGGCTGAACTTAGAAAAATCTGCTTAAAAAATATTTCTATCACCTGCAAGGGGTATCTTTTACATTGGGGTAGCTGCTCCAATTTGATATATGTGTTAGATACGTTGAAAAGTCGACAGACGGTGATGGGGGGTTTTTAAATTTATTTTTGGCAAATTCGGGCCCGTTTTCGAGAAAAATTGATTTTTATGTTTGACAAGGCTGAACTTAGTAAAATCTGCTTACAAATATTTCTATCGTCTACAAGGGGTGGATTTTACATTGTGGTAGCTGCCCCAACTTGATATATGTGTTAGATACGTGGAAAAGTCGACGGGGGGAGATGGGGGGGTTTTAATTTATTTTTGTCAAATTCTGGTCCGTTTTCGAGAAAAAGAGATTTTTTTTTGTTTGAAAAGGCTGAACTTAGAAAAACCTTTGCCTATAAAAAGTTTTTGACCAGTCTATTTTTAGACTTCTAAGAGTTTTAATATGAGGATGACATTGCAATTTCTGACCTTGACATACAAATTTCCCGCCAAAACGTTTGACCGCAGAGTGACCTTGTAATATGATGAGGATGGTGACATTGCAATTTCTATTTTTAGCGAGCTCCTAAAATTTAAATTTCCCGTCAACAGTTTGACCTTGAAGAAATCCAAAAGCTTACATTTCTCACCAACAGAGGGCGAGTGACCTTGAACTGGTCCAGAACCGGCCCCATATTACTACTCAGGTTTATTATCATACATTGTAAACTCCTGTTTTGAAGCTGAATACTTTCCGATAGAACTAAAAAGTTATTCCGCTGATAATGATAATAAAGATATTAGTAATTTTAGACCTATATCAATTTCTACAGTATTCAGTAAGATTTTCAAAACTGCATTAAAACACACAATTTCAACATATTTTTAAATGTATCAACTATTTAACAATCATCAACATGGATTTATGAACAATAAGTCTACTAGCACTGCTTTGCGCAATACACTTCATGTTGTGCTAGATTCCTTACTTAAAAACGAACTCACTGTTAATATAAATTTGGATTTGTCCAAAGCATTCGAGCTTACCGATGGTGAGTTATTGTTGCATAAATAAGAGTATTATGGTTTGCGATCCAACTCTTTAGCACGTTTACGTTCTTTTTTAATGGAACGTACACAATATGTAGAACTCAATTATGAAAATAACAATGAAGCTAAGCATCATAAATCAGTCGCAGAGTACCGCAGGGTTCTATTCTTGGCCCGCTTGTATTTGTAATTCTCATGAAATATCTTCCAAGTAACATTTCATATCCAATTACAATGTACGCTGATGACATTAGTGTTAATGTAATATGTACTTCGGTCTCTTAGTTGGCATTTAATCTAGAAGAACCGCTAGTTAATCTACAAACGTGGTTTTCTGAAAATAATCTTATTCTTAATGTAAATAAATCTATCATTTCCTGCCTAAATAGTACACGGCAAATAGAATTCTTTAAAAATTTTAGGAATAATAGTAAAGTAAATTTTGTTACTTCAACAAAACATCTGAGTATAACCATTGATAACCAGTTGCAGTGGATTGACCAAACTAGAGCAGTAAGACACAAATTAAACAGAGCTCTTTTCTGTTTACGTAGATTAAAACCAATTTGCGACTGAAATACACTAATAAAAACTTACTATGCATACTTCCAATCAATACTTTGTTATTGCTTAATTTATTGGGGTCATACACAACATCTTAAACATATTCTGAAAATTCAAAAAAGAGCCATAAGGATTATATTGGCAGTTGCTTACCACTTTTTTTTATAACACAACTTTATGACGGTCTATAATTTACTTATACACGAATGCTCTTTGTTGGTATTTAACCGTTCCACAATTTGGGGGTTGTGTGGAAAAATGTAGATTTCGCCCGTTTAGTGTGACAAGATGGAATTGTGAGTGCATAATTATGGTGTGAATGGGCAAAACAAGTGTTCCTAGAGAAGATGACCTGCGAAGATATTAAATAGTATAATTCGAAGGCACACTTGCTATTGTAACAACGATAGAACAAGGAAGGAACCGAGACTACTCTTCTATGCTCAAGATACTGTATGCCAGAAGTTAGAGACGGGTCATTTATAGGTTTTGTAGCTCTTTTTTGGGTACGGTTTACCATATTAAGGGTGTATTGGGAAGCACTGAGCCAGAGGTGGGAATTGTATTCCATATGAGGTCGAATTTAAGCTTTATACAGTAAAAGAAGTTGTTGCGATGTAACGTACTATTTAAATCTGTATAGAAATCCCAGTTTACGGAAATCTGTTTTGCTGGCTGACAAAAGGCAGTCGACCGATGAAAGTCTCGATAGTACGGTCATACTTAACATGAACATAGTTTACAGCAGGAAATAATCATTGTTTCGTTGCGACGCAAGGCAACGCTGGGATTTGTCGGCTTTGAACGCTAGTAGATCATTCCTTCGCCATCTAAAGATACGTTCTAACTCTGTGTTAGTTGAGGCTGCCGTTTTCCCTTTAACGTCCTGACTAGACTTATTGCTGTGGAAAAACTGAGAAGAACTATAATGTAAGGTGCTGCCATCTGGAAAGCAATTGATCGGGTTAGTTGTTTCTTCCGAAAAGAAGCCATCCACGACAACACGTATACGTCTCTTGTCAAGAAAGTTGGATATCCAATTGATGGGCGAATCGGAAAAGACGAACGAGGTGAGCTTGGCAAGTAGGCATTTGTGGCAAACCGCGTCGGAAACCTTTAAAATGTATAAAGCTGCTACAACTGTTTCACCGTACGTTTCTAATGTGTTATTCCAAAGTTGGGTGACATGAAAGAAGATCACCCGTTGAACGGCTCTATCTGAACCCATACTGGTGGCTGCTGAGGAGTCTATTGGACTCGAGGAACGAAAGTAGTTGATGGCTGATGGCTTTTTCCAGTATTTTCCATAGTGTGGAAGTGATAGTTATTGGTCAATAGTTTGAGGGATCGGTTTTGTCGCCCTTTTTAGGAATAGGTTGGAAATTTGCCAACTTCCACGATAAGGGAAACTCTCCAGATGACATGGAGATTGAAAAGGGTTTGGATAATACAAGTACTAGCTCGTGGGAGCATTTTTGATGGACAATAGCTGGTATACCGTCAGGGCCAGTTGCCTTGTTTGAGTCAAGTTTATTGATAATTGATTCTAGGAGTTTGTATCGAAAGTGGATTGGTTTCATAGCGTATGGCGTAGATTCGGGCGACGGCACCATTTTACCAGAATCATTGAAACATGGCTTTGTCAGCAAGATCATCTAGTACAGCTCCGTCACGAGACGTCATGGATGGAAAGGAAGATATACTAAAGCTTTTTCCGATGGCTTTAGCTAATGACAAAAATGTACGACTCCCCAAAGGACATGAGACTAATTCTTTGCATTTACGTTCTTCAAACAACTTTTTGGCCTTCGTGATGATGCTTTTGCAACTATTCCTTGCGGAAATATAGTCGGCGTGATTTCCGACAGATTTATTTCATTCCCATTTGGTATAGAGTTTATACTTTTGCGATAATGCATCAGTGCAAACCCTATTGAACCATGGTTGGTAACGGGAATGACCTATGCGATTACGTTTTTTGATAGATAGATTCAGTTATTGAAAGGGCAATGTTTGAAGAGGAGGACCGCTTAAAGCAACACTCACCTCGGGGAGAAGGTTGCAAAAAAAATCTCGCAGTTCACTCCAGCTAGCTGATTTGAAACACTACATAGTTCTTATTATAAGTTTTTTGTTATGAACGAATAAGTTCAAGGTAAATAAATTAATAATAATTTTTAATTACTACATAGTTCTATCTGTTTTTAGAATAACAGCGGGACTTGGTACAGATGAAGTTATTTCGATTATGCAGTGGTTTGATTGACAAAAAAGTGCTCTTGTTTTATAGAGAAGTTGGTTAGATATAAGAAACAGGTCCATTGGTCACAGAATACAGCAAATGCTTCTGCACTATGGCCTGCGGGATTAGTGGTAGATGAAAATTGAAGCTAATTGTAGTTGTGGACATTAAAATCTCCCAGAATTGAGATATCTCAAGATGGAAACTGTGGTAAAGGGTAGTCTATTTTCAGATTAAGGTAATCAAAAAAATCTTGGAAGTTATTATCATTGGGAGACCTATAGAAACAACAGTACAATTTCAAAAACTGGGGCCAAAATGTTTGAACCAAATCGTGTCGAATTTGTTTTCTCCAAATTGGACATCCTCTTACAACCTACATTATCCTTGGTGTACGCACATACCCCGCTTTTAGGTGAAAGTTAGAGGAGGTTGTATCTGGGAAATTGCAGTTCAGTCGAATTAGAATCACAATAAGCTACCGCCAGTCATTCGTGATTGTTAATAAAAAAAGAATTTAAGAAAGTACTCAGCAATATATATCACGCACTTATTAACTATTCAATGAATGAGTTTCTTGAGAATTGACATGTATTAATTACTATTGCTTTTAGTCCCTGTGCACTTATACGTACTAATTCTATTTTTTTACTTGCCTTTTGTCTATTTATATCTATAATATTACTTACAAATGCTTAAAGTTTTTTATACAAACGTACATTGGGTTTTATATTTTACGGCCAATTTCCACGTTTTATAGTATTAGTATTTACACGTATGTTGTTAATGTAAACCTACCACTAGCTGCGAATGTTAGATTAGTATTGTACGCCATTTTTTGTAATTGTTTTCTTTTTTTGAAAGCATGCATGGTACACACACACACCACTAGTTGTTATTTTAGAGTATGTACAGAAAAATATCGCGCTACATTTGTGTATGCCAACACAATATATGCCGCTTAACGCTCATTAAACATATAACGGTATATCTCTCTTGCTAAAGCAGGTATTTAAACCACAAAAAACACCATATCATTTACGAATTATGTACATATACACCTAAGTTTCTCAAATTCATTAATATTATTAATAAATTTGTTTACTGCAATAAGTAAAAATTTGTTACGTTTTGCTCCTTGGACTAGTTAACAAACAAATAAAGAAAAATTGATAACTATTTTTATATGTTAATATATTTTTCAGAGAATCGTTTATTAATGAGATTTATTAAGTAACTCAAAATCATGAATTAATAGGGTCTATTAATAAACGATTTAAATCAAGTTGATAAGTGCATTCATTAGTATGAAACATCTAACAATGAATGTATTGCATCAAGGAATGAGAACTGTTAGTCGTTCTGTACTTTCATTGCGAGATGGCAGCCTGGTCGACATAAAATTTTCACTTTGGAAAAACAAGAAAGTGAAAGAAACCGATTCTCTGAAAAATCATGTAACGAACTCGTGTGTTATTGGGCGATTAACGATCTCGACTTTTTTAACACGTTCGCTATGCTCACGCGTTAAAACATCTCGTCATTAATCGCCTTCATTAATTCACTTGACGGTTAAATAACTATTAAAGGTGTTGAGCCTAAATTCCAAACTTTATTAACTTTATATTGTAAATAAAATATGTATAAAGATCTAGAGTCAAGCGTATTGAAAAATCATACGCTGAATGGTACCTTTTTGTAAAGAAAATTGGATAGGTGATTAAACTTTTTAATCCGATAGTAGGTATAAATAATAATAAATAATATTAATAAAAATATCTCACTTTACTATGTATGATGGTATAAGTAGAAAAAATACGTAGTTTTAGAAATTAATCTACGTGTACATTAGCTTACGACGTATTTCTGTCCTTTTTTTAATAACGATTTAATAGGATCTAATTTATTGTCGACTGCACAGGTGTACAAGAGCTAAATGCAAATTAAATGCAACAAATACTATGTAATGTAATGAAACATGCATCCGTCAATTATATATAATGTAATTCAATGAATTGATGTGTTTAATACAATGTCATTGGAACAACAGGATTGTGGCTGCTTTTATTTATTTACTGAATTAATTCTAAAATGGAAATTTATGTTCTTCATTTAGTACGTTACTCCTTTGGGATGAAATTATATTTATTTTTTTCCAAATAAATACTTCAGTGTTTTGCTTAAAATAATATGTATATTTAAATTAAAACTATAGCTCAAATAAATGTAGGTAAAAAATTTTGATATGTGATTACTATTGAAACAAACTAAATCTCGCCGAGCCACTCAAATCGAGCAAAGTACTCTTAATTAATAAAAAAGTTCGTACTTATGCGCTCTTGTACAACAAAACCACTTTATAAAATTGCAAACGTATATCGGTTTTCTACATACATCAAAAATTTAAAATCAACAGTAGCGTGTATTGTTTGTGACATCCTGTCAGAGAAAGTAAAGTAATCAAATCGATTTTCTCTATTAAAGTATGAGATACTTTTACATGTCACCATATTTGATATAAAACTTTAAATCTAGTTATTCTGTGTGTTACGAATTAAATTAAATATTTTGTAAATTAATTAAACCAAAGTTCACCACACCACAATGGTGCGATAAAATGCTTTCAAGATTGAAATGTCCTTTAAAATTGTAACCAATATCAAAACAAATAACAACCGTTTCCCACGTTCCCTATTAGTATAAAGGGTTATATTGTCAACAGCCCTCTTAAATATTCACCCTTTACGGAAGCTGCAGTACGTGGTTTTGTCATAGTGAGCAAATTTAATTACAGATATACACATTAAAGAATCTCAATTTAGAAACACAAAAACAAACTTGTATTCTACTTTAAAGATAACTTAAAATAATGAGTTTTCATTGATAACATTCAAAGTTCATTAAAAATGTCAAACGTTAAAGCCGTTTAAACATGTTTCGTATAATCACGTTTACAAAGTAATCGATTTTGTTACAATCGTAAAATTTTGTTAAAAAAAATTAATTGAATAGTCCACTATATAAAATTTTTTGGGATGAAAGACATTTTTTTACGTTTTAAATTACTTTTTCACATTTCGGGTACGTAATAGCGATATCATACGTCCATATTCATAATGTAATGGCATCCTTTACTAAAAGCCGTAATCTAAAATTGGCGAAATGCACTAGTGCATTTTACTTCACCAATAATCTAGGTGACCAGACGTCTCAGATGCAAAAGGAGGACAACAACATTAAAATTAAAACCTAATCAAAACTTGAAAAGTATAATCTATTTCAACCTCACTATCACTCATTTTTATACAAACTGTATATTTTATATAATTCATTTTTAATAAATAATATCCAATTATAAAGGAGATTGACGTCTAACGAACAGTGCCCTCTATTAATATTAATGTGTACATGCAAATGAATTGATAAAAAAGAAAATTGTCTATTTGAAATATTTCGTGTATATCTTTGTTTCTTATTTTCAACATAAAAATTGCACAATGTGAAAAATTTACTATATTCTTGCATAATCTGTTTTATTGTGTGAGCGGTCAGGCAGTAAAACGCAGTAAAACGGTCGATTCGCACTTATATTGCAATAGTATATTACGTAATGAGCTACGAAAGATATCGCACAAGCGGGAATTTTCACATGAGGACGCAAGCCCGAGTGTGAGAACCCCGCTAGTCCTGGATACACACTTTCGTGCGAGCGTAATGTACACTATTTTTCCTACAACCATGAAAAAAGACAAATTAAACAATTACTAAATATACTTAATCGAATATATCAAGTTTTTTATTAAGAAATCATAACCATGCCCTAACAAATTGCGTAATTCTTAATTCTTATGAATTTAAAGACGATTACCTGAATATTTATTTTAAGTAAGCGTGGGGACTATCTGTCAGGCCGATGACAACCAGTAGTTGCTACAGTAACTTATAGGAAAGCAATGCGAAAGTAAAAGGCACACGTGTTTTTTACTTTCGTATTGGGTACAATGAGAAAGTGAAACGCACTAGTGTGCGAAAGTATTATTTTCTGTACGATTAATTGTGCGATATGAATCACTATCGTACATGGTTGTAGAAACATACACAGGGTGATCAAACGAGGAGGAGCAAGGCTGTTTTATGCATTAATTTTGTTAAATTTACAATAACTCATTAAATAAATTTGTAATATTAACTCTTATTTCTACTAGAAACATATTTTTTGTAACTAACTACAATCCCATGGCCAACTTAATACCTCTATTTTCAGTCTTTTTGTATTAAGTACAATCGCAATTTAACATATTGAAAATATTTTGAAAATTATTAATTTCAACATAACAATTGATTGATTGTGTGCGTGTCTGCGTGTGTGTGTGCGTGTATGCGTATGTGAGTGTGTGAGTGTGTGCGTATATATATATATATATATATATATATATATATATATATATATATATATATATATATATATAAATTTAATTGATATCTTCAATCAACATAACATAACAATTGATTGATTGTGTGCGTGTCTGCGTGTGTAAGTGTGTGCGTGTATGCGTGTGTGAGTGTGTGCGTGTGTGCGTGTGTGCGGGTGCGTCCGTGTGCGTGTGTGCGTGTGGGCGTGTGTGCGTGTGTGCGTCAGTGCGTGTGTACGTGTGGGCGTGTGTGCGCGTGTGTGCGTGTGCGCGTGTGTGCGTGTGCGCGTGTGTGCGTGTGTGCGTGTGTGTGTGTGCAGTGTGTGCGTGTGTGTGCGTGTGTGTGTGTGTGTGTGTGTGTGTGTGTGTGTGTGTGTGTGTGTGTGTGTGTGTGTGTGTTGATGTTGCAATGGATGATGTGTGTGTGTGTGTGTGTGTGTGTGTGTGTGTGTGTGTGTTGTGTGTGTGTGTGTGTGTGTGTGTGTGTGTGTGTGTGTTTGTGTGTGTTTGTGTGTGTTTGTGTGTGTTTGTATGTGTTTGTGTGTTTGTGTATGTTTTTGTGTGTGTTTGTGTGTGTTTGTGTGTATGTGAGTGTGTGCGTGCCCGCTTGCGTGCGTGCATGCGTGCATGTCTGCGTGCGTGCGTACGCGCGTGCGTGCGTGAGTGCGCGTGTGCATATGTGCGAAAGTGCGCGTGTGCGTGTGTGCGTGTGTGCGTGTGTGCGTGTGTGCGTGCGTGCGTGTGTGCGCGTGTGTGTGTGTGTATACAGTGTGGTCACTTAAGTGTGCAACATATGGGAATTTTTTGTATTAATCGCTCGTCCAAAATACAGGTATTGCCAAAAGTTGGTGCATGTTTGATAACCATTTTAGGTGGACGTAGAATAGTTCCAAGTCAAACGGTATACACGGTAGGTCAAAAAATATAAAAATTGCACAAGAGTAAAGTACCCTTATTTCAAAAAATTCGGCAAAATGTAATAAAGGAATGTTATTTAGAATTAAAAGTTATGCCCGAATACCAAATCGTGGTCCTCTAAGTAATTTTTTATTTTTTTTTTTTGAAAAAGGGTAGTAATTTGGCTATTTTTTTTGCATTTTACCAAAACATGTTGATAACTTAATCAAAATGAGATCAATCTGGCACAATTTTATTAAAACTCGAGCCTATATGAAAAATTAAATTAGATTTTTAATATTTTAGGCAATAACTAACTTCATGTTTGTTGCAACGATATTAAACATAAGTTTAAAAGTTCGAAAAGAAAATCTTAACATGGTAAAAAATCAGTAATAATAATACGCATATTTTTTTACCATATTAAGATTTTTTCGAAAACTGATGTTTAATATCTTTAAACAAACATGAAGATGTTAAATATTAATATATAATATATATTAATTATAACATGTTTATACTATAATATAATTGAATTTTTAGTAAATGTATAATTGGTAAATTGCATGCTGGGTGTGTGTGTACGTGTGTGGTGTGTGTGTGTTGGATGCGCTAGAATGTGTTGGTGTGTGTGTGTGTGTGTGTGTGTGTGTGTGTGTGTGTGTGTGTGTGTGGTGTGTGTGTGTGTGTGTGTGTGTGTGTGTGTGTGTGTGTGTGTGTGTGTGTGTGTGTGTGGTGCGTGCGTGCGTGCGTGCGTGCGTGCGTGCGTGCGTGCGTGCGTGCGTGCGTGCGTGCGTGCGTGCGTGCGTGCGTGCGTGCGTGCGTGCGTGCGTGCGTGCGTGCGTGCGTGCGTGCGTGCGTGCGTGCGTGCGTGCGTGCGTGCGTGCGTGCGTGCGTGCGTGCGTGCGTGCGTGCGTGCGTGCGTGCGTGCGTGCGTGCGTGCGTGCGTGCGTGCGTGCGTGCGTGCGTGCGTGCGTGCGTGCGTGCGTGCGTGCGTGCGTGCGTGCGTGCGTGCGTGCGTGCGTGCGTGCGTGCGTGCGTGCGTGCGTGCGTGCGTGCGTGCGTGCGTGCGTGCGTGCGTGCGTGCGTGCGTGCGTGCGTGCGTGCGTGCGTGCGTGCGTGCGTGCGTGCGTGCGTGCGTGCGTGCGTGCGTGCGTGCGTGCGTGCGTGCGTGCGTGCGTGCGTGCGTGCGTGCGTGCGTGCGTGCTTGTGTGCGTGCGTGCGTGCGTGCGTGCGTGCGTGCGTGAGTGTGTGCGTGCGTGCGTGCGTGCGTGCGTGCGTGAGTGCGTGCGTGCGTGCGTTTGTGTGTTTGTGTGTTTGGGTGTTTGTGTGTTTGTGTGTTGTGTGTGCGTTGCGTGTTTGTGCGTTGGTGTTTGTGTGTTTTGTGTTTGTGTGTTTGTGTGTTTGGTGGTGTTTGTGTGTTTGTGTGTTTGTGTGTTTGTGTGTTTGTGTGTTTGTGTGTTGCGTGTTTGTGTGTTTGTGTGTTGGTGTTTGTGTGTTTGTGTGTTTGTGTGTTTGTGTGTTTGTTGTTTGTGTGTTTGTCGTGTTTGTGTGTTTGTGTGTTTGTGTGTTTGTGTGTGTTGTGTGTTTGTGTGTTTGTGTGTTTGTGTGTTTGTGTGTTTGTGTGTTTGTGTGTTTGTGTGTTTGTGTGTTGTGTGTTTGTGTGTTTGTGTGTTTGTGTGTTTGTGTGTTTGTGTGTTTGTGTGTTTGTGTGTTTGTGTGTTTGTGTGTTTGTGTGTTTGTGTGTTTGTGTGTTTGTGTGTTTGTGTGTTTGTGTGTTTGTGTGTTTGTGTGTTTGTGTGTTTGTGTGTTTGTGTGTTTGTGTGTTTGTGTGTTTGTGTGTTTGTGTGTTTGTGTGTTTGTGTGTTTGTGTGTTTGTGTGTTTGTGTGTTTGTGTGTTTTGTGTGTTTGTGTGTTTGTGTGTTTGTGTGTTTGTGTGTTTGTGTGTTTGTGTGTTTTTGTGTGTTTGTGTGTTTGTGTGTTTGTGTGTTTGTGTGTTTGTGTGTTTGTGTGTTTGTGTGTTTGTGTGTTTGTGTGTTTGTGTGTTTGTGTGTTTGTGTGTTTGTGTGTTTGTGTGTTTGTGTGTTTGTGTGTTTGTGTGTTTGTGTGTTTGTGTGTTTGTGTGTTTGTGTGTTTGTGTGTTTGTGTGTTTGTGTGTTTGTGTGTTTGTGTGTTTGTGTGTTTGTGTGTTTGTGTGTTTGTGTGTTTGTGTGTTTGTGTGTTTGTGTGTTTGTGTGTTTGTGTGTTTGTGTGTTTGTGTGTTTGTGTGTTTGTGTGTTTGTGTGTTTGTGTGTTTGTGTGTTTTGTGTGTTTGTGTTATTGTGTGTTGTGTGTTTGTGTGTTTGTGTGTTTGTGTGTTTGTGTGTTTGTGTGTTTGTGTGTTTGTGTGTTTGTGTGTTTGTGTGTTTGTGTGTTTGTGTGTTTGTGTGTTTGTGTGTTTGTGTGTTTGTGTGTTTGTGTGTTTGTGTGTTTGTGTGTTTGTGTGTTTGTGTGTTTGTGTGTTTGTGTGTTTGTGTGTTTGTGTGTTTGTGTGTTTGTGTGTTTGTGTGTTTGTGTGTTTGTGTGTTTGTGTGTTTGTGTGTTTGTGTGTTGTGTGTTTGTGTGTTTGTGTGTTTGTGTGTTTGTGTGTTTGTGTGTTTGTGTTTTGTTGTGTTTGTGTTTTGTGTGTTTGTGTGTTTGTGTGTTTTGTGTTTGTGTGTTTGTGTGTTTGTGTGTTTGTGTGTTTGTGTGTTTGTGTGTTTGTGTGTTTGTGTGTTTGTGTGTTTGTGTGTTTTGTTTGTGTTTTGTGTGTTTGTGTGTTTGTGTGTTTTGTTTGTGTTTTGTGTGTTTGTGTGTTTGTGTGTTTGTGTGTTTTGTGTGTTTGTGTGTTTGTGTGTTTGTGTGTTTGTGTGTTTGTGTGTTTGTGTGTTTGTGTGTTTGTGTGTTTGTGTGTTTGTGTGTTTTGTGTTTGTGTGTTTTGTGTGTTTGTGTGTTTGTGTGTTTGTGTGTTTGTGTGTTTTGTGTGTTTGTGTGTTTGTGTGTTTGTGTGTTTGTGTGTTTGTGTGTTTGTGTGTTTGTGTGTTTGTGTGTTTGTGTGTTTGTGTGTTTGTGTGTTTGTGTGTTTGTGTGTTTGTGTGTTTGTGTGTTTGTGTGTTTGTGTGTTTGTGTGTTTGTGTGTTTGTGTGTTTGTGTGTTTGTGTGTTTGTGTGTTTGTGTGTTTGTGTGTTTGTGTGTTTGTGTGTTTGTGTGTTTGTGTGTTTGTGTGTTTGTGTGTTTGTGTGTTTGTGTTTGTGTGTTTGTGTGTTTGTGTGTTTGTGTGTTTGTGTGTTTGTGTGTTTGTGTGTTTGTGTGTTTGTGTTTGTGTGTTTGTGTGTTTGTGTGTTTGTGTGTTTGTGTGTTTGTGTGTTTGTGTGTTTGTGTGTTTGTGTGTTTGTGTGTTTGTGTGTTTGTGTGTTTGTGTGTTTGTGTGTTTGTGTGTTTGTGTGTTTGTGTGTTTGTGTGTTTGTGTGTTTGTGTGTTTGTGTGTTGTGTGTTTGTGTGTTTGTGTGTTTGTGTGTTTTGTGTTTGTGTGTTTGTGTGTTTGTGTGTTTGTGTGTTTGTGTGTTTGTGTGTTTGTGTGTTTGTGTGTTTGTGTGTTTGTGTGTTTGTGTGTTTGTGTGTTTGTGTGTTTGTGTGTTTGTGTGTTTGTGTGTTTGTGTGTTTGTGTGTTTGTGTGTTTGTGTGTTTGTGTGTTTTGTTTTGTGTGTTTGTGTGTTTGTGTGTTTGTGTGTTTGTGTGTTTGTGTGTTTGTGTGTTTGTGTTTTGTGTTTGTGTGTTTGTGTGTTTGTGTGTTTGTGTGTTTGTGTGTTTTGTGTTTGTGTGTTTGTGTGTTTGTGTGTTTGTGTGTTTGTGTGTTTGTGTGTTTGTGTTTTTGTGTTTGTGTGTTTGTGTGTTTTGTGTTTGTGTGTTTGTGTGTTTGTGTGTTTGTGTGTTTGTGTGTTTGTGTGTTTGTGTGTTTGTGTGTTTTGTGTGTTTGTGTTTTGTGTTTTTTGTGTTTGTGTTTATGTGTGTTTGTGTGTTTGTGTGTTTTTGTGTTTGTGTGTTTTGTGTTTTGTGTTTGTGTGTTTTGTGTTTGTGTGTTTGTGTGTTTGTGTGTTTGTGTGTTTGTGTTTTGTGTTTGTGTGTTTGTGTGTTTGTGTGTTTGTGTGTTTGTTGTTTGTGTGTTTGTGTGTTTTGTGTGTTTGTGTGTTTGTGTGTTTGTGTGTTTGTGTGTTTGTGTGTTTGTGTGTTTGTGTGTTGTGTTTGTGTGTTTGTGTGTTTGTGTGTTTGTGTGTTTGTGTGTTTGTGTGTTTGTGTGTTTGTGTGTTTGTGTGTTTGTGTGTTTGTGTGTTTGTGTGTTTGTGTGTTTGTGTGTTTGTGTGTTTGTGTGTTTGTGTGTTTTTGTTTGTGTGTTTGTGTGTTTGTGTGTTTTGTGTTTGTTTTGTGTGTTTTGTGTTTGTGTGTTTGTGTGTTTGTGTGTTTTGTGTTTGTGTGTTTGTGTGTTTGTGTGTTTGTGTGTTTTTTTGTGTGTTTTGTGTTTGTGTGTTTGTGTGTTTGTGTGTTTTTGTGTTTGTGTGTTTGTTGTGTTTGTGTGTTTGTGTGTTGTGTTATTGTTGTTGTTTGTGTGTTTGTGTGTTTGTGTGTTTGTGTGTTGTGTGTTTGTGTGTTTGTGTGTTTGTGTGTTGTGTGTTGTTGTGTGTTTGTGTGTGTGTGTGTTGTGTGTTGTGTTGTGTGTTGTGTGTGTGTGTGTGTGTGTGTGTGTGTGTGTGTGTGTGTGTGTGTGTGTGTGTTGTGTGTGTGTGTGTGTGTGTGTGTGTGTGTGTGTGTGTGTGTGTGTGTGTGTGTGTGTGTGTGTGTGTGTGTGTGTGTGTGTGTGTGTGTGTGTGTGTGTGTGTGTGTGTGTGTGTGTGTGTGTGTGTGTGTGTGTGTGTGTGTGTGTGTGTGTGTGTGTGTGTGTGTGTGTGTGTGTGTGTGTGTGTGTGTGTGTGTGTGTGTGTGTGTGTGTGTGTGTGTGTGTGTGTGTGTGTGTGTGTGTGTGTGTGTGTGTGTGTGTGTGTGTGTGTGTGTGTGTGTGTGTGTGTGTGTGTGTGTGTGTGTGTGTGTGTGTGTGTGTGTGTGTGTGTGTGTGTGTGTGTGTGTGTGTGTGTGTGTGTGTGTGTGTGTGTGTGTGTGTGTGTGTGTGTGTGTGTGTGTGTGTGTGTGTGTGTGTGTGTGTGTGTGTGTGTGTGTGTGTGTGTGTGTGTGTGTGTGTGTGTGTGTGTGTGTGTGTGTGTGTGTGTGTGTGTGTGTGTGTGTGTGTGTGTGTGTGTGTGTGTGTGTGTGTGTGTGTGTGTGTGTGTGTGTGTGTGTGTGTGTGTGTGTGTGTGTGTGTGTGTGTGTGTGTGTGTGTGTGTGTGTGTGTGTGTGTGTGTGTGTGTGTGTGTGTGTGTGTGTGTGTGTGTGTGTGTTGTGTGTGTGTGTGTGTGTGTGTGTGTGTGTGTGTGTGTGTGTGTGTGTGTGTGTGTGTGTGTGTGTGTGTGTGTGTGTGTGTGTGTGTGTGTGTGTGTGTGTGTGTGTGTGTGTGTGTGTGTGTGTGTGTGTGTGTGTGTGTGTGTGTGTGTGTGTGTGTGTGTGTGTGTGTGTGTGTGTGTGTGTGTGTGTGTGTGTGTGTGTGTGTGTGTGTGTGTGTGTGTGTGTGTGTGTGTGTGTGTGTGTGTGTGTGTGTGTGTGTGTGTGTGTGTGTGTGTGTGTGTGTGTGTGTGTGTGTGTGTGTGTGTGTGTGTGTGTGTGTGTGTGTGTGTGTGTGTGTGTGTGTGTGTGTGTGTGTGTGTGTGTGTGTGTGTGTGTGTGTGTGTGTGTGTGTGTGTGTGTGTGTGTGTGTGTGTGTGTGTGTGTGTGTGTGTGTGTGTGTGTGTGTGTGTGTGTGTGTGTGTGTGTGTGTGTGTGTGTGTGTGTGTGTGTGTGTGTGTGTGTGTGTGTGTGTGTGTGTGTGTGTGTGTGTGTGTGTGTGTGTGTGTGTGTGTGTGTGTGTGTGTTTGTGTGTGTTTTGATTTTTATCAAATGTATCTACAACAGCTGTATATTTCAAAAATAAAAATATCAATATGTAGACCGTAGTCATATGAATTAATTATGTTCAATGCAATTCTTTGATACGACGCAAAGAATTCCTGAGGTAGAGTTTAATCGTTAAATTTTTGCAATATCTGGATATGGTTAATTTTATAAGAAAGTGTATAGGCATGTTTTTTAAAGAAAGTTTGATTTCACATAAGTTTTCTTAGTAAGCTACTAAATGTAAAATTCTTAAACTGAATTATCGATGTTTTTATCTCTTTTAATTTCCATTTTGTAGATTGGAAGGTCATGTCATTATGACCTAGAGGACTATAATGAAACTTAAAATTTACATTGTAGTATTACAATTAGTCATGTTTATACTAGTGGTACAATTCCCCAATTTCGTTCAGCTTATTTTTGGAAATTTTCAGTTATTGCATTTAAAACTAACTAACCAATACGTCAAAGGAGTTATCAATAATATGCCTGCTTTTGTCCTCGTTTCGATGGTAACGCACCAGTTTCAACTATCATAGATGTGAAATGTATTTCTTTTGACAACAGTTAACGTTGTAATTCATTTTAAATATTCAATATACTAATCGTGCATAAAATTGTGAATTCATTGCGGGTATAACTGGTTTTATGGTCCTACGTCGCTTTCCTAGCCCGAACCATAAAGGTAAATATACGTAAATAACTATTACACGTTCAGTCAGTAACGGTTTTTACGTATTTGACAAGCGCACCATGACAACAGCAATAATATTATACTTACAGCAAATACAAAAATGTTGAAACTATGTAGAGATTTCGTGAAAATACAACATTTTGCCAGTTAAGAGTGACTCACTCTTAACCTTTTTACAATGGTAATAATTCGAAAATGACACGCCTGCAGTAGTTGCCTAAAGGTGGAACTTTTCCTGATACATCGACAAGGAGCTATTATTTAAAAAGGTATTTCGTTTATTAACATGCGCTAGTAGGCTATATCACACAACATTGGTGATTTTGGCCCAATTTATCAAAAATCTGATTTAATGACTTAAACTCTTTAAACAAATGCGGTTCAAAAAAATGGTTCCGAATGTGTTTACAATCAATTATGAATTGTATTGCTACTAGTTTGTGGTTGATTAAAGACTACAAAATCATAAAAAATTTGAAAACCATGGTACGCGATACAAATTCTTCCGATAAGGACAATATAAAGTGTTTCTTGAGTTCAATCGAATTCCGTTTTACCTGGCATTATTCAACTATAAATCACTTGCGTAATGGCACATTTTAATGATACATTAAGGGTTGTGGCAATTATTTATTAGGTTATGCGTATCATATTTAGCCCCCCATACGATTCGACCTTTTTCAAACCTGCTTATTCTAGATGACGTACCCGCTTAAGCTGTGTACCTCCGATAAAGGATTTGTTATTATATTATGGACTATTACATTATTACGTAAAGTGAAAGTTATATATTGAAAATTACTGAGAACTTCATTTCGCGTACGGGTTAGTATTATTTAAATCTACTGTGGCCCATATCATATCAGTCATTTCTCTCTGCACTAACTTTAGTTACATACATTAATTTTCCAGACTGCTTTGCAGATCCATTTATAGGGATAATTTGTCAAATCGAAGGGAAGATGTGTTAGTTTTTAAAGATAATGTAAGTAATTTGAAGAAATTTCAGGAACCTATTAACAAACAGACAAACATTTTCGAAGAATTAAGTAAAAGTCTGAAAATTAGTCTTGTTTACAGATATAATTCACAATTTGAAAATATAAAAGAAATGAATACTTCGTTATTTATACATAATGTTTTTAAGTCCATCGGTATATATGAAATTGTACTCCTTTAAGCAACTTCAAATAGAAATAAAAAAGAATTTAAGGCTTCTTGGTAAATTGCAAGCTTGTCTTAGACTACATAAACTGCATGAAAGACGGTTGATGTACAGAGTGCATGAATAATAAATGTGACTCGTTTTCATAATAAATGCAGGATATTTATGAATAAATTATTAAAGTTGGATCCAAACACGACGCACGAGTTAACCAATAGTTTTACGTAGTATCAGCATACCGTTATTACAATCTAATGAGTTACACTTCAATACATTATCTATTCATGTGAGATTCTTACACCTTTACAAATAGGCAAATACGCTTGTTTACATATAATTCGTTATATCCAAAAGAAAAAGGTTTGATAAGACAAATTAATACCGAACTATAGACGACCGTTATTAAAATGTGTAAAGAATTTCACAAACACTTCCTTAATTTAGATGATATGAATATTTCATTAGCAAGGGATGGTAAATAAAATTATTCTTAAAACATGTAAGTGGAAAGTGGTCAAACAGAATATTAATTAATGTGACTAGGACAAACAAGATTAGCTAATTCAGATATGTATCACGAATTTTAATTAAAGTTGGAAATATGATGACCTAAATCGTAGATACTTTGTTATTAGATTTTTAATTTGTCGGTAATTTGCATTTTTTGTATAATCCCAAAGACACATTTCCTCTTCTTTCTAAATTGTGTGTAAAGAAATGTAAAACAATTTAAAAAAAAAAGTCCAAGAAATAAATTATCTGGAGGTAACTTTTAATACCTTATTTAATCATTTATATGCTTAAAACTTGAAACTAATTGTGATAAAATTTTTTTGCATCCGGGCATTTATTTGAAAGTGCGGCAAATTTTAGTATTGATAAAACCAATAACTTATGTGCATTTCAGGTTTACGAAAAATTGTGTTTATTAGCCTTTTAAGTTTAGCTGATTTTTATGCAAAGAATGCATTTTTAGTCCAAACACTTTTTTAAATATACGTCTAAAGTACGAACCAGAACGTCAGAGAGTAATAAATCATGTTATCAGTGAAATAGCATGATACAATAAACAGAAGATAGGATATTGCGCATAGTAGGCGGAGCTGGATCGCGTAACTTAGAGAGTAATTCTGGCGCGAAGTGCATGTTTACGTACGTCGCCTGATTTTATTACTGAATTTTGTTGAGAATCTGAGTGTTATGGCTACAAATATGCGTTGTGCTGTTGCTACTTGCAACGTAGACAATCAGTCTAAAAATTATAATAAAGATTTAATGTTGTTTCGTTTTCATAAAGACGATAATTTAAACAAACAATGGTTACAGGCTTGCAAACGAGACGAGAAGGTTAACGTATTAAATTCTAGAACATGTTCTTTTCATTTTGACAAAGAAAGTTATGGAAGAAATTTAAAAGTAGAAGTAGAAGACTTTTGTGTTGATATGTTAATTTCTATAATATGTAGCATTCAAAAAAGTTATTCATTTCACCCAGTAATAATATTAACAAGAATACGAAAAACAAAAAATGCTCCTAGTCAACTCTATACAAGTTAATCTAAAAACATTTTACTGTTTATTAAATTTAAGCGAACATGTTTAGTTAGAAACACATCTCCAATGTTAATTACATCTCCAATGGTTTCATAATTAATACTAATTTGTATTTAAAAATCTCCAATCTTAAATTAGGTCCATGTAGAATAAAAATAAATCTAAGTTTTAAACTATTTTGTTTTCTTTGTATTCTAAAAACATTTCTATCCGTAACGATCCCTATAAATTTACATTATTTTGTCCTTGTTTATTCAAGCAATGTTTTATTTGGAATAAAAATATATTTTATAAAATTGTACTTTCATTCGCAATCGTATTTATGTGTATTCAATTATTGACTGAAAATTTTGCAAAGTATATTTTTCGTACAAGTAAATCAAATAAATACATTTTCAAATGTGTTTTTGTAACACTTTCAATAAAAAAAGTTATAACGGAATGTTTTTAGTCAGTAATGTGTAGATTAAAAGGCGATAACTGCTGTCTCTTAATGCGGTACATTCGAATTTTACTCACCAAGTGACGTCATGCGCACGTCGGACTGATTTGCGACTGCTAAGCATCCTATCTTCTGTTTCTTGTATCATGTTGAAATAGTGTCGTTATTTGCATGGAAGCGGCATACAGTAACTAATTAGTAGCAAACCGGGTTAGTTAAACGAAGATACTGTAAATGTGCCGTTTGCAAAATATTGTGTTAAATCAAGATGGTTCAGGAAAACAAAAGACGACCCTTAAGCCTGAAGATCAAACAACTCATGGACATAGTTCGGATTTCAGTGTATTCAAAATTGTAGATTAATTAAACAATTAAAAGGCGTGAAAGTATTAATCATCTATTTTAGATGTGGCTATTTCAAAATGCTGATGTGTTGATTAATACAAAATATTTATAAACTAACCGTACCCGTCGCGCGATACTGCGATCTCAGAATGGGGGGAGGGGGGTGTATTAAAATTTAGTGATACACGTGTCTCGTAATTTTCGATTGAAGAGTATGTTTATCAATTTTCGAGTCGATCGACCCATAGAGTAAAGCTTCACAAAAAAATTAAACCCCCCATTTCACCCTCTTGGGGGTGGAATTTCGAAAAAGCCTTTCTTAGTAGATACCTACACTTCACAAAGTACACACCCTCGATCGATAAATCCCGACCGATGCAACTGTTAAATGATATTTGTGGCGCGCGAACTGTCAAACGCGCGAAGTTTAAATAGTCGTTAAGTTTTGTTAAGTTTTCCAATTTTCTTAATTTTCGTAAGAACCTTCTACAGAATAGAAAAAAAATCAATGAAATCTGTAAAGTCGTTCTCAAGTTATGGCGTGACCAAGGAAAATCGACATTCATTTCCATATATATATATATATATATATATATATATATATATATATAGGATGATTGTTGGTGGATGGCCTATTAGACGTTTATGGAGAAATCAAATTTGGTGACTTATATAAATCGATATGCTCACTCTTTTGAAAATATTCTCAACTGTGCAGTGTTGCCGCTTCTACAGGAAAGTATTAGCAACTTTGATTATTTAAATGGAACACCCTGTGCATTATTTTTTTGTTAGATTCCTTATTGATCTCTTAAAAACTTTTCTTAATATGTTCCTATACCTATCTGTTATCGTTTTCAAGATAATAATTCATAGCTTTCAAAAAGGGTTCGCAGTCTTGAACTCTGACAGATCAGCGCACTAAAATTTAGTGAGGAGTAATGCCCAGTGGAATTTCAATTTGTGCCCAAATGTAAGTTATCATAGTACAGGGTGTTTCAAGCATGCGAATATTTTTCTTCTTAGGAAATACGATAAAAAGTACGTTTTTTAATGGAACACCCTGTATTTTATATCTGGTCCTAAAATCTCTTGAAATTGTCTAGTTTTTTATATGTAATTTTCCTATACCCATCCCGAAAAGTTTTTGATTTATGAGCATTCATTTAGAAAAATTATTACAGATAACAATGACATGACTGTGAGGACCAATACATTTATTTTACTTCTTACGAAGGTATTAAAAGTTCGTAAAAAAACAAGCAAAAAATATTTAATTAGTTTTTAATAAATGTTGAAAATGTTAGCCGTTGACTTCTAAGCATTTTAGAATTCTAGTATAGTCACCATCTGTAGTTGTAAGTCTAAGTTCATCTGCATCTAAACTTTGAAAAGCGCGATGCACCCGAGCCTCTAAATCTTCCCTTGAATTTACCGGTGCGTAGTAAAAAATATTTTTCAGGGTACCCCAAAGGTAAAAATCAGGAGGAGTTAAGTCTGGAGACCTGGCAGGCCACTTCTAAGGTCCCAAACGCCTAAACCAACGATCTTCAAATATTCTCCGTATTTCCGCGCTTACTTCGGCAGTGCAATGAGAGGGAGCCCCGTCAAGTTGGTACCAACAGCTGCGATACTGGGCAAGAGGAAGATTATCCACAAAATTTTCAACAAACGTAGTTAAAATTTCCAAGTATTTTCTAGGCGTTAAATTTTCATCGTACATCAAATATCGAATTTTGCCGTACATCGTTAAACAAAAAACATTAAAAATAAACTTTTCTTGGAACGCAGAATCTCTCGTAACATGGGGATTTTCTTGTGCCCAATAATGCATGTTTCTTCTATTAAAAATTCCTTCGCGAGAAAATTTCGACTCATCACTACAAATAATTTTTCGTAAGAATTGTCGATCGTCCTGAATATGAATTATTAAGTTTTCGCAGAACAAAACTCTTTATGGATAGTCCTCAGGCTTAAGAAATTGAACTTTCGGATACTTTTTGAAAGCCACGCTTTTCGAAAAAAAAAGTGAAATACATTATTATCTCGAATACGATAACAGATAGGTATAGGAACATATTAAGAAAAGTTATTAAGAGATCAATAGGGGATCTAACAAAAAAATAATACATAGAGTGTCCCGTTTAAATTATTAAAGTTTCTAATACTTTCTTGTAGAAGTGGCAATACTGCACAGTTGAAAATATTTTCAAAAAAGAAAGCATATCCATTTATATAAGCCATCAAATTTTCAAAGTGATCCCTTGACTATTTCTGCATAAACGTCTAATAGGCAATCCACCATCATCACCCTGTATGTATATATATATATATATATATATATATATATATATATATAATATATATATATATATATATATATATATATATATATATATATATATATATATATGGATGTGGTAGATTTAGAAACAAATAGGATATGTAACTAACAATCAGTCTTTATCATCCTCATCCGATACGGAAGTGCTGTCATGTTGTCCTACGGATATTATAACGCGTTCTATAGTTTCTTCCATTATCACATCAAGTTCCCACATACGTTGTTCCTCGTTAATTATGTGATCAACACAGTTTTTTTTCAATTTTCTTCATTGGCATTGTTTATGGCTTGTATTAAAAGCTATCGCACTGAAATTAAGAGTCGTACTGTTACGACCTACTTTACTGTGCATTCAAGTCCATACTACCTTCATCCAGTTGAGTTCGCAGTGATATGAGGGTTATCTATGTACGGCGATCCCGCGAGATGCACATCAATACCATACTTAACAAATTGTTACTTATGCTGATTTGCTACAGCTAAGAGCCCTCGTTTAAGTATAGTTTCCTTAGATTGTATCTGTTTTGATGTTAACCATTCGGCAATTACTCCTTTTTTCTATGCAGTTGTTGGCAAGCGTTCTACTTGAATAGAATAGTAACTTGCATTGTCCAGCACAATTAGAGCTCCCTGTAGGTGTACTACCATTAGTTCAAAATATTCTTCAAAATCATCAACGTTGATATCTTCATGATAATCCCCTGTGTGCTTGAACTCAAACACAGGTTTGAGTTAAGTTTTTTTAAGAATCTATTAGCGCTACATATATGTGTGTAATAATTAGTCGTGGACCTTTGCCCGATGGTGCATTTATTGCAGTTGATCAACCCTCTTGAACTGCTTGATGCCAATTTTTTTACAGTATATCCTTCGTTCAACCAAGTCTCATCGAGATAAAAGAATTCCGGTCATTCGGCACGAAGCTTCTTCATTTCACGAAAGTACTTGCGTCTTCAAGAAACAATCTTGAGAGTATCAATTAGCATTGATTTCGGATTCACTTTCCCACAAGAGGTTAAGTTCCTGAAGTGTCCTGTATAGTGTCGACCGAGACAATTGTGATCCGTCAACGTCTTTTAGTACTGCTACCATTTTGTTGAGGGTGGGAATTCCTTTATTGAAGTAGAGGGAATGGATTTTTCTTCTAATATGAACTTTTTCTTCTTCAGTTAAACGTTTTTTTCTTCCCGTTGAGCAGACCAGTCCTTTTAAAACACCCTCTTTTTGTTCTTTTAATAATCTGTATACCGTTTACGTCCCCACTTCCGTCATACTAGAACACATTCCTACTACACTATCTCACTATTTTTCGTATTTTGATACTTTAAGGAATCATGTGAATTCAGAATGATAATTTTTTTATACCCAAAGAGCGAACTAAGTTTCAAACGTTTTGCTGGAGAAAAATCGGAGGATGCCATTTTCACCACCGTTTCAATCAAAACTCGAAAATAACTGAGCATTTTAAAGTACTTGTTTTGGAATAATCAATGTTGTAACTGCATTTTAGTGCATCCCCCATTATTTGAATCACATTTCTAATTTACATATGATTAGATACTAGTGTAACGAGTACTGTCTAAACTTATACAAATTTAGGACGATTCCCGCTATCCTGTGCAATAAATGCTTCAATAAAGGTGACGTTTGTATTTATTCAGTCTCAAACAATTTGTACTAAGAAATTAACAAGGATAGAGCTGTCGCCTTATTTCTTATTAAATGAAATGTGAAATTGATTTTCCTAAATTTAAAACAGAAACGTTACAAACGATTTCTCTGCTGAAAATTGAAACATATTAAATGCACGTTAACAAACATTATTTGGTTTGATAAAAAAAGTACAGGTTATATACACAAACATTTAGATATTAAATCACTTTTCTCCTAAGACGGCCGTCTTACGAGAAAATACCTTGACCATAAAAGAGGCGTTTAGATTTATAAACATGTCCCTAGGGGCGATGTTAGATCGTGGTTAGGTCAATACTTCAGATATTCCCCGAAGATAACCGATTCTACCCGAACATTGACGAACGCTCTTGCGCACAAGACCCTAGGCTAGCTGCGTACTTGTTTCTCGTGTGTTTCGCTCTTTAAAGTGTAATGTCATCGAGTGAGCATTACTATAATGTATTCTCCTGTTTATGAGCCAACATCAGCGGACATTAGAGATTTTACTGACTTGTTAATAAACTATTACAACATAACCGTTCAAGATAATGATGAAAGCGATGACGTGGTTGAGCTGAACGTATCTCACATCCAAGGTGACGGTGATCGTTCACAGAAAAGAAAGAAGAGCGAGGAGGTAGGGGAGAAGGGCGAGTCTCAAAATCACGATGATGATGAAGACGAATCACGGTTCAAGATGAAGAAGAAAACCGATAGACCATGTTATTAAATAATAATGATGTATTGTTGTTTATAATAATAATAATAATATATTTTCAAACGTTAAGCTTTCCTTCAATTTTGTTAATAAACTTGTTTTTCTCCTAACGGTGCTCCACCGTCTTGATTCATGTTTGCAGTTTTACGAGTTTTCGCTTTAGCGTGTTTTTCTTGTGTTGGCGTGTTTTCGTTTGTGTGTGTGTGTGTGTGTGTGTGTGTGTGTGTGTGTGTGTGTGTCTGTGTGTGTGTGTGTGTGTGTTTTCGTATTTGCATGTTTTCGTTTTACGCGTTTTCGCATTTGTATGTCTTCGCGTTTGCGTATTTTTGTGTTAGCGTATTTTCGTGATAGCGTTTTTTCGTTTGTGTGTTTTTGTGTTAGCATGTTTTCACTTTAGCGTGTTTTCGTGTTTGCGTGTTTTTGCGTTTGCGTGCTTTCGCACCCACGTGTGTGTGTGTGTGTGTGTGTGTGTGTGTGTGTGTGTGTGTATGTGTGTGTGCGTACGTGTGTGTGTGTACGTGCGTGCGTGCGAGCGTATGTACGTGCGAGCTTGCATGCGTGCGTGCGAGCGTGCATGCGGACGTGCGTGCGAGCGTGCGTACGGAGGTGCGTACCTGCGAGCGCACGTGCGAGCGTGCGTACGTGCGTGCGTACGTGCGAGCGTGTTTTCGTTTGATCCTCGTGCTAAAGCTGTGCTTGTCAATTGTATGTAATTGTAGGCACTATTGTGTTAATGAAAAGCTATAATTGGAATCGCTGCTTGCTATGCCCAGTCCGTGGAGTTATGTTTAATTAGCTTTTTGACAGATTTAGTTATTTATGATAAGGTCAGGCTTGCATGTAAAATAATATAGAGGTGAAACTAACTAGCTAATGTGTTTTGCTGCTACACATATCGCAGTATTGAAGATTCTGTTTATGTATTAGAAAACGTACTGCAGTCTCGAAACAGAACGCAGATAAAAATTGAAGGAAATGAATACGGTACAACTTCTGCGAATGAGCTGAAAGATTTGAAGCGTGTGCAGCATTCACAGAGCCGTGTTGAAACCAGTTAATTTAGGGCTAACCTCATGTCCATGTAATAATAGTGTCTGATAAATGCTGTCAGGGGTTATTAGCTACTTTTATAGGTTGTTACAATATAATCGTTCAAGGTGAAGACGATGAGGTGATTGTATCTCAAAATCTCGATGATGATGATACTCTCCATGCAATTTCAAATAAAATTAGATTACGTCACTCTTATTTCAGATTAGAAATTTTTTAAAACGTTTAGTTGACATTGCTATTAATCCTAACTGATAAAAATCCATATAACGTGAATCACATGTGTGTGTGTGTGTGTGTGTGTGTGTGTGTGTGTGTGTGTGTGTGTGTGTGTGTGTGTGTGTGTGTGTGTGTGTGTGTGTGTGTGATGTGTGTGTGTGTGTGAACGTAATTGAGTATACAATAGTTTTTATGTAACCTGAAGGTTCAATTATTTAAAAGTAATTTCCGCGTTAGCAAAATTTTTAAAATATTTTTAAGTGTTTTGAATGTAAATTTTTTTGTAAGTACAACATGATTGTTAAATACGAATTCAGGTTTTTGTGTATTACTTTCTAAAATAGTTTAATGTTCGGTATGTAATCCGCTGTTTATATCCAGCCATTCACAAATCGTATTTTAGTGAGACACGTATAAAAAAAAATCTGTTCAACGCATGGTACAGTTGAAGGAAAAAAAACTTCTAGAAGTAAGCGTATTATTTTTAATATATGTTTTTTACCTGATATTGCTAACAAAAATGTCGATAAAGATTTTTAAAAATGTATTAATACGCTGGATGACGTCATAAGATAAACTCTACAAAATAGTAGGTACGCACGTATTCGTTGATTTTAAACTTGTAGTTATTATTAATTCACGTATAATAATAAACCATTAAAACCTTTTGCCTTTTATTTCCGTTATATCAGTTTGATATTCTTAAAAACATGTTATTTTAATTTAACTCTATGTTATATAAGTAATTATTACTTTCCAGTCTTTTTTTAAATGGGTTTCTACGACTGTAAATGAACACATTACAATGAAACAATTTTGTGTGTATGTAATTGAACATGCAAATAAATCAAATACGATGTTCCGAATCTATAGGTGGTGACTGCTTAGAGGATCTGCCTAAACATAAAGTATCATTGCATTAGGGTAGAAATTATTTATTATTTCACGTCATATTTAATTAGACTTTAATGTGTTCAGTTTGAACTGTAATCTGGTTTCCGCAAACTGTAAGACAATTTCAGTTGATTGATTGTGATTGATCTGGTGATCGAGCGTGATTTGTTTGAGATTGATTAATTAATTGATTTGTGTGTGTGTGTGTGTGTGTGTGTGTGTGTGTGTGTGTGTGTTTGTGTGAAAGAGAGAGGGGGGGAGGAAGAAACAAGATAGAGCAAGAGAGAGGTGTGCATTATCAGCTGCTATTATGGAAAATGATCATTAGTCTATACGCCATTGGATGGCGCTAAAATCAATTTTTACTCAAAGGTGTCAGGGCGGAGACCCAGATACAAGTCTTGTCTTACAGAACCTCCTTATTAGAATACTATTTTCTATGATGGGGCGAAGGCCTACAGCTGTAAGATTAAGTTAGAACCCTCATACAATTGCATAGAGGGGGACACGATAGGGGCTAAGCTCTACACTTGTCTTATAACGTTAGGTTCCCACACCATCTCCGGTCAGGGAGCGAAGGCCTGAGAACAAGTTGCGATGCCATACACGTGTCTTACAAGAACCTCCTTATTAGAAATACGTTTTCTCGTATAGGTAAAAGATCATCCAATAGCATTTGACCATTTTAAAGCAATAGGATCGATAATTTTAATAACAATATCTTATTAATTATGTAATTTCCAACATTGTTGCGTGTGCATTTGCTTAACCTCCAGGGGCACTGCTATTAATATAGTCAGAAGGACCTTAATTAGATGACAATCAAAAATAACCCTAAAACCAACTCCAAGTCCCAGGTCCAGCTCCCAGCACCAAGACCAGCCCCAGCCCCTCACGTGAGCATGTGCAAAAAAGGCTCTAATTAGGGTTGATCTCGAAAATAAACCATAAGGGTCATACGCGTCCTATACGTGAGCTGTCATAAAATAGGGGTGAAGAAAACACGTCCTACACGTGGGTGTGTAAAATATAGGGGTGAAAATACGTCATATACGTAAGCGAGTAAAAATAATTAGGGTTGAAAAAGGCCTCCGAAAAGAAAAGGGTAGAAAATACGGTCTCACACGAGGGTGTGTAAAAAATAGGTGTGAAAAATACGTCCTACACGTGAGCGAGTAAAAATAAGGGTGGAAAATGCGGTCCCCCACGTGGGCATATAAAAAAGTGAAATGGGGCGGGGATTGTGACGTAAAAAAAGTTGAGGAGATGATGCCCGTGTACTACTCACCATTTCGAATTAAAACTAACATAAAAAATTCCACAGTCAAAAATGAATTTAACAAAATTTTATCACATTGTGATATCGGCGCAAAATTATTTTTACGTTTCAGTACCAGTTTCAGTGAACAGTATATTAACCATTATTCATTCTAATTTTCTATTTAGGTTCAGCTGATTTTTCTGCAAAGAAGCCCTAATACTTTTTTTAATAATTTCCAATCTATAAGACTAGTTACTCATTAAATATGCTTCCTTACCTTTTAACAATTTATTGTAAATGTGCAGAAATGATACGTTTCAAACTGAATCACGTCACTCCTATTTTTAGTAATGTCAGATCATTTAGAATAGTAAGCGTTAGAGTTAATTTTTTACTTTGAGTTTAAAAATTAAGGAAATACACCATTGTGACCTTTTTTTTGGGACGTGTATTTTTTTTACATGATTTTTGTATGATACTGCTTGGATATACGCTTTTATTAGAATCAAAGACAAAATACCACACGACCTTCCAACATGGACACATGTACGCACGAGCGCAGCACGCAAACACGCACAGACACAAACGCGCACGTGCGTGCGCACACACGCACGCGCTAAAATGATAGAGCTTTTTCACACAAGTTTATGTTATCTTTTTATGAAAAAAAACGCACTTTAGAGCAATAAAGCTAGGGAATACCAAACAGTTTAGTCTTGTAGTATATACGCTATTTACTCATTTCTTTGGTTAGTTAGCATGTATCATTCCTTGCAACTGGTACTTTTATAAATGAGATGCAATAATTAACATAGCTTATCAGATCAATTTGATGTATAAATATTGGACAATATATCGAAAATTTTTCATAGTAGGTAAGAATAAAACGCGAACTACAGCTTCTGCATACCCTCCGTAAGGGAATGGTGCAATGGGTAGGCTGTTGCAGAACATGATTCGTTATTTAATTAGATAATGTGGAAAATACGAAAACCCAAACTAACAGATCATTATTACTAAAAATTAGAAACTTATTAAGTGTAGAATTATATAGGAAGTATGCTAATCTACAAAAGTGGACGCAAAGCAATTAGGCGTTTGTTCTCTGTAGTATGAAGAAGGTAGCTCACTCACCAGATTGAAACAAATATGTTGGAAAAATTACCACAATTCCTTCCCTTTGTCTCCCTTAATAACAAAATAATACTACTGAAAATATTTTACAACATAGTGAAGAATCAAATGTTTTTAAACGTTTATAATCAGTACACACTTTCACTCAGAGATTGGATGACTTTACTTGTTTATTTAATTTTGTTAATAATAAGAACTAAATGTAAACGTAATCATTACTACATTAAATTAAACTTCGTGACAAAATTTGGTTTACTATGCTTTACTACAAACAACATTTCTTCCGTATTATCCATAAATCTTTAATCATATGTGCATTTACATTACACATAATTGAATTTTGTGGGAATGGGTAAGTAAATTTAAAATCAGGGTTTAACTAACACACGCACACACTGACAACACGTACACACGCACATACGGCCACACGTATACGCGCATACCAATTTGAAGATAGCAACGAAATATAGGACCAGAAAAATACGAATCTACCCGAATACACATAGGCGTATATACGTTGGTAACACAATTAGGAAACTAAGTAATGTGACTAGCAATTTCATTACACATTATATCATTTGAAATAATTCTATTTTAACTGTCAGCATTTACATCTAAACTGGTTCACCTTTTCTTTTTTCTAGTTCTCCAATAGCGTATATTATATCTACAGCAAGATCCGTCTACTTAGAATGCCGTTCTGTGTTACGGTTAGGATCAAGCATCCTTTACAGAAAAGAAAAATCATTGCGCCCTTCTGATCTACCGTTTCATGACAATTTCATCTAGCCATTTGGATACAGATCTGGTATTTAAGAACTAAGACGTACTGTATAATATTTGGGAGGTAGCGGTCTGGATTCCCACTACAACGATTCTCTGTGTCATCTGTGAGGATTTAGTCAAAAATATTGAAATAGTATGTTCTCCCTTAGAATCCTAACTGCGCTCCTGTGGAAGCTATTCAATTTATGCAAGTTGGGAATCCATGATTGTTACCGTAGAAGTAGCAAAGCTTAAGCAACCCATCTTCCCCCTTAAGAAAGGGGAAGAACTTTTGTAATTTTTTCAAAAAAATAACTTCGAAAATAGTATTTTGCAACATATTCTAGCTAATATTAATATATTATACTTTTAATGCAATTTATTTAAAATATACAGCAAAAAAAAGTAAAGTAACCTGAATAACTATTTGTGTATTAAGAGTGATACAATGCCGCTCTGAGCGAGAGCGGCAATGTCACTTTGTGCTCGAATTACACACATGATTTTTTTCTACCACCGGTTTTTTATAAAAATCTTTGGTAGAAATTAATAATTGTTGATAACCTCAAATTTGACAGTTCAGATTTCAAAATGTGAGCATCACTTTGCGCTACACATGTGGTTTTAGTAAGAATGTTTGTTAAAATGGTATTTACTGCAAAATAAAAATAAAAAGCTGCTTTAGTACCTATTAATTGTTTATTTAAATACGGTCATCTTACATTTACATTTATGCATAACAAAATCTAAATGTTTTTGAAATTATTCTAATACTTCCTCCTTCTTTAGTGGTGAAAAGCAAGGCGAAGAATTAACAATTCTTTGACATGTCTTTGTCGTAGTTTTCAATTAGGGCAGTTAAGTATATTAAACTGCAATGGCATATTTGAATATGGCGTAATTCTTTACAAGTATCACCTAAATTATATTATACTTTTCAAAACTTTCCATTATCTGATAATTATTAGAATAAATTTATTTGACACAAATAGCTATTTTAAAACATTTTCACACATCAAATAATTATTTGTTTATTTTTGCTGACAGTAGCGGCCTCCTATGTCCAAAACATAAGTTCACCTGCGCTAGGCGAAAGCTTTATAAATTCATTGAATTTGGTGAAAAAGTAATTCCTTTGGTAGCACAAAATTGTTAAAAAATAAAAGATGAGCTACTACCAACCTAGTATTGAACTGTTTTCCGTAACTAAAGTTGGTAGTTTGTATTTTATTTCTCGCAATAACTTGGGCACCAATGTAATTAATACATACTGCCAATTATTTATTAAATGTACGACCTTTAGTATAATGAAAGTTTTCGAAAACGATAGATTGCTATAAAAATAGTAATTTTTTTATTACTTTGTGTACTAAAGTTGGTAAATTGTGGTTATTGTGATTTTAGTATATTTGAATGTATTGTGTGTTTCTTTTACGAATTGTTTACTACAAAAGATCTATTTATATTCCTGTCGCCTTTAGTAAAATGAAAATTTCAGAAAATGTGAGTTCAAATAATAATAACTAACTTTTCATTACTTTGTATAACTAAAGTTGGTAATTTTTTTATTTAATATAATCATGTAGTTATGCACCTATTTAAAAATGATATTATTTCTTTGAAGTATTTAATCGATTTCCATTGTTTATTAGAATGACATTACAAAACAAAAACAAAATGCAACAACAACGGTTGCTATATAAAACCAAACAAAAAATCAAATATTTTACACCATTGAATTTTGACGGAAAGAATTTTTATTGTAGGAGAACGATCTTAACATCACGCGCTGTCAAATATTCCTCAACGCATACTTTTGTGTCAAAAGTCGCAGAAACACTAGACGTTTCTTTATTACGGTGTCAATGGTAACTACGCGAGCGTTTTTGTTACTTTGCCGCTCGGCGAGCGAAAAAGTAAAAACACTTTCCTCGGAAAGTGCAACTCTGCGCTTTCTTTTGAAAGCGCAAATTTGTACTTTTCGCTCGTTTTTAAAAAAAGAATTTAAAAAATTGTCATTTATAAAATAAATTAGTTTAATGAAATCAAAGTATTTTAATAATAAACAGAATATTTTTATTACTATTAATATTATATAAAGTTTATAATTACTATTCTAGTCAAGGAAGCGCAAATAGACATTATTCAAAACTAATCTAAAGCTGTAGTAACAGACGCAGATAAATACAATCACCGTAAATTAAATTAATAACGATGCTTTTACCATATTGTATGAAAGCTCATAGATATTCATCAAGTTTGTATATGCTACAGTAGTTCATCGTTACGTAATACAGTTTGAGTAATGTAATAGCTAACTATTTTGTTGGCCTACTACGTTGGGAACCGGAGATTTGGATTTTACGTCCATAACAACAATTGTTTCACCATAATTTAGTCTATATTACTGAGTTCTCTTTATAACAATTGTCAGGCAGGAAAAATTAACTTTCTGATAAACACTAAACGTAAAACAAATTAACAAATGTTTGTCTTACTGTTTTAGTACTCTCATAACGTAGCGTAAATTATTATAAAATGTGCAAGTAATTTTTTCCAATTGTAGTTAATTAATGATATGCCAACCGTTAAACCGCAGTGATTTGTGTCACTTGAAACAACCTTTAAATTTGTTGAAATGTTGACAAAGAAATTATATAATTCAGCAAGTGTTACTTCCTTTCTCCTACTAAGAAATTAGTAAACATAAAATTTAAGAATGACTGTTTCAAGGAATACTAGAGATTAAGGTTAAAATTAAGCCAGACAATATTAGTTTTTGTAGACAATGCTTACATTTGTATTCACCATACTTCAAGCCTTGAAAAACCATTATTTTAATATTGTTTTCATTAGCCTAAATAAACATAAATGCTCTTACTGTAAATAAATTAAATAAAATTTCCCGTTAAATTTTTTAATGCATTCAAGCTACTTTGGTATTAATGGTGTTATATTACAGCTTCTATTTAATTATGACTAAATTTCGTGAGTATAAAATTAAACTACATTGGTAATTTGCATATAAATAACTTACGGTATTAAAATACTAAAATTTCAGTGGAGTTCGTTTTATGAAGTGTCAGGATTAACATCATTTACACATATTTTTAATCAAAACGCAAAGGGGCAATGTATGGATTTATTTCAATATATTATTGAATTGATTTAATTACAAACACAATTAATTAAAGTTTTTAGTTACAAACTCAATATCTCCAACTTAAGGCGGCAAGAGTGTTTTATAAAGAAGTACAAATTCGCTTACATGTATACTGTACATCGATATAGAAGAATGTTACTATAGCAAAAGATGTGTGTGTGTGTGTGTGTGTGTGTGTGTGTGTGTGTGCGTGTGCGTGTGCGTGTGCGTGTGCGTGTGCGTGTGCGTGTGCGTGTGCGTGTGCGTGTGCGTGTGCGTGTGCGTGTGCGTGTGCGTGTGCGTGTGCGTGTGCGTGTGCGTGTGCGTGTGCGTGTGCGTGTGCGTGTGCGTGTGCGTGTGCGTGTGCGTGTGCGTGTGCGTGTGCGTGTGCGTGTGCGTGTGCGTGTGCGTGTGCGTGTGCGTGTGCGTGTGCGTGAGCGTGTGCGTGTGCGTGTGCGTGTGCGTGTGCGTGTGCGTGTGCGTGTGCGTGTGCGTGTGAGTGTGCGCGTGCGTGTGCGTGTGAGTGTGCGTGTGCGTGTGCGTGTGCGAGCGCGTGCGCGCGTGTGCGCGTGTGTGGGTGTGCACGTGTGCGCGTGTGCGCGTGTGCGCGTGTGAGCGTGTGCGCGCGTGCGCGTGTGCGCGTGTGCGCGTGTGCGCGCGTGCGCGTGTGCGCGTGTGCGCGTGTGCGCGTGTGTTAAATAAACTAGATACGAAATTTCAGTCGTTTAAAAAAAAACATTTTTCTAAAAAAAATTGACAGATGCGGTCTTAGTAATAATTGATTTAATTACAAACACAATTAATTAAAGTTTTTAGTTACAAACTCAGTATCTCCAACTTAAGGCGGCAAGATTGTTTTATAAAGAAGGACAAATTCGCTTACATGTATACTGTACATCGATATAGAAGAATGTTACTATTGCAAAAGATATGTAAATCAAGTAACATTTATTATGAGTGTGTGTGTGTGTGTGTGTGTGTGTGTGTGTGTGTGTGTGTGTGTGTGTGTGTGTGTGTGTGTGTGTGTGTGTGTGTGTGTGAGTGTGTGCGTGTGTGTGTGTGCAGTGTGCGTATATATATATATATATATATATATATATATATATATATATATATATATATATATATATACACAGGGTCCCTTTGGAGCTGATCCTATGAGTATCTGCTAAACCAAACTTACTATAATTTTGAAAATTTGGTGACCGGGTAATGTGTTAGGGCTAACTCATCTAAAATATTTTCACGTTCATACCACGGTTATGCCGGAAGTCGGTACTTAGTCGCTTATTTTAAATGGAACTCCCCGTATATTAATACATTTTTGATTCTATGTCGAATTTTAAGGTAAGTTTGTTAAATAAACTAGATACGAAATTTCAGTCGTTTAAAAAACATTTTTCTAAAAAAAATTGACAGATGCGGTCTTAGTAATAATTGTTCTGTTCCTCTCAAACAACTTGTATAAAACTTTGAGGTGTTGTAGGCAAAGGTTTATTGCAACAGTCTGCAAAATATGACATTTGTATTTTTCATAAAAATAAAATTATGAATGTCTAAACTTGACTATCAAAAAATGCAAGTTACTCAAAAAAATCAAACGGAACCCCTATTTTTAATAATCAGATCGATTTATCGTCAAAAATTAAGGTAAGCTTGTTTAAAACTTTATTTGCCTAAACGTAACACTGTCATACTTATTATCAAAAAACCCCAATTTTAAAATTTGTGATAAAAATGAGCTACATACTTAAATCTAGTATTCCTTGTTCGTGGTCACCATGGAAACCAAATGATTGAGAATTGAAATAAAGAAAAATATTTGAAAAAGTTACTGCAAAAAATTATAAAAATTGATAATTTTGTCGCTTATTTAGTACTTTTTGCTCGTGATCAAATGTAAATTAATTTACAATAAATGTTCAAAATGTTGCCCGTTAGACGCAAGACATTATTGAACCCGACTTACAACGGCTTCATTTGTAGCCCTTTGAAATTTTTGTGGAGAAAGAGAATTGAAGGCATTTTACACTCTTGCAATGCATTCTTCCTTAGTCGTTAGTGGTGTAGCATAAACAATATTTTTAATTCGACCCCAAAGATAAAAATCCATTGGCGTAATATCAGGTGACCTAAGTGGCCATGGAAAGGGACCATTATTAGCAAACCAACGATCTTCAAGGATTTCATAAAGTTTTATTGAAACAGCGTTGGTGTTGTGAGGGTGCGCCGCACCGTCTTGTTGGTACCATAAATTTTCCCTTTCTAGATTTAATCGGGGTTGAATTCGAATGTTTAATATCTCAAGATAATTTTCTCCTAGAAATTAAATTTGTAATCATAAATCGCAACAATCAACTATTTTAAACCTCTCAAATTTTCATTGTAAAAATACACGTCAAAGATTTCGTTATTCCGAATAGCACAAAATACGTAATTATTCCAAATTTCCTGAAAATGGCATTCGTGAATTGGATTGCTATTTTCGTTATTCCAGTAATGTGAGTTTCGGCGATTAAGAATGCCATTATTCGTAAATTTAGATTCGTCCGTCCATATGATATTAGTCAAAAAATTAGGAATTTCTTGTATTTTGAGCAAAATGGTTTCACAAAAAACGATACGTTTCAAGAAATCTGCTTCTTTCAAATGTTGAACTAATTGTAAACAGTATGGTCTAAACTTATGTTTCTTAAGAATTCTTCTGATAGTTGTTGGTGTTAAGCCAATATCTGTTTTCGCGTCGTTTATGGAATTACAAGGATAGGCATGGAAATATCCTAAAGTTAAAACTTCATTCTGTTCGTTATCAATAGCAGTTTTTTTGTGAGGCGCAGAGTGTTTAAATGTGCCAAACTGTTCAAAATTTTGAACCACACGTCTTATTGTATCTGCTGATTGTCGGGGGCGCTCAGGATAGCGTTCGATAAACGTTCTTACTGTTCGTTTTACAACTCTATGACATTCTCCGGGAATTAAAATTAAATTCAAATAATCTGTATTAGAATATTCAAGTCGAGCCATTTCATCAAGAAAAACACAAACTGTCAACAATTTTATTAAATTATTGATTACAAAAGAAAAACAAAATAAGTAAGCATCTTTACCGTGTAATGATGCGCTGATAAGTATGTATTACCTCCGCTGTAAAAAGTAGTATTTTTTCGATTTACTCATAAAGTATTAAATTTTTACACTTATGTTGTATATCGAATTTGAAAAAAATGACTTAGAAAATTTCTATTTGGCAAAAATGACTTTTGAATCACAAAATTATCAATTTTTATAATTTTTTGCAGTAACTTATTCAAATATTTTTCTTTATTTCAATTCTCAATTATTTGGTTTCCATGGTGAACACGAACAAGGAATACTAGATTTAAGTATGTAGCCCATTTTTATCACAAATTTTAAAATTTGGACTTTTTTGATAATAAGTATGAAACTGTTACGTTTAGGCAAATTAAGTTTTAAACAAGCTTACCATAATTTTTGACGATAAATCGATCTGATTATTAAAAATAGGGGTTCCGTTTGATTTTTTTGAGTAACTTGTATTGTTTGATAGTCAAGTTTAGACATTCATAATTTTATTTTTATGAAAAATACAAATGTCATTTATTGCAGACTGTTGCAATAAACCTTTGCCTACAACACCTCAAAGTTTTATTCAAATTCTTTGACAGGAACAGAAACATTAACGAGTTATTACTAAGACCGCATCTGTCAATTTTTTTAGAAAAATGGTTTTTTGTTTAAAACGACTGAAATTTCGTATCTAGTTTATTTAATAGACTTACCTTAAAATTCGACATAGAATCAAAAATGTATTAATATACGGGGTATTCCATTTAAAATAAGCGACTAAGTACCGACTTCCGGTATAACCGGAAGTGGTACGAACGTGAAAATATTTCAGATGAGTTAGCCCTAACATCATTACCCTGTCACCACATTTTCAAAATTATAGTAAATTTGGTTTAGCAGATACTCATAGGATCAGCTCCCAAAGGCGGACCCTGTGTAGATATATATATATATATATATATATATATATATATATATATATATACATATACAGGGCGTTCTAAAAGTCCATCAGGAAACTCCGGGAGGAGATTCTACGAACTAAAATAATAGCAGTTTGTAAGGAAATTTTTTTTCGGATTGTCATTTGTTTGCAAGTTACGGCTTGTCAAAGACTAATTATTTTATTTTATTTATTAACGATCCTGTTTTTACAATTAGACAGCGTTAGATAGTGGAATTACACGAACAAAGTATGGCAGATTCTCCAATTTTATAATAATAATAATAATAATACATTTTATTTGTCCAACAGAAACAAGTACCAATTACAGGACAAACTGAAAACAAAAAAACTAAATGCAAATGCATAAACACCAATACAAGAGAAAATACTACACACATAACATAAGGATTATAAGTTACTAACATTTCTAAAACTATTGTATATTGAAAATGTAAACTTTCACCATTAACACTCATAATAAAATACTTACCTTTTTTGGGATTTTTTAATGTTGTACTTTAAATTATACAATCTAAACGTTTCGATAACACTTACAGTTATCTTCGTCAGTAGTAATGTTTGTTAAAAATTGTTAAAGATGTAGTAAACAATTTTGTCAAATTTGAAAAATTAAAACATAAACATAAGCCTGCTATTAGTATAACAGTTTGGGAAACATCAAGCCAACTTGGCTTTATGTTTCCCAACAGCACAATAGCCGTTGTAATAACGATAATACAAAGAGAGAACTGAAACCATCCCTCTATGCTCAAGGGACTGTATGTGAGAAGTAAAGGACGGTCATTTATAAGCCTAATCGCTCTCTTTTGAATACGATCAACGATATCGAGAGCGTATTGGGGGGCACTAACCCAGAGGTGATAATTATATTCCATATGAGGCCGAATTTGGGCCTTATACAGCAGAAGAAGCTGTCGAAAGGTAAAGTACTGCTTAGATCTGTACAAAAATTCTATTTTACGAGCAGCTGTTTTGGTAGCTGACAGAAGATTGTCAACCCATGAGAGATTTGAAGATAGAGTCATACCCAACAGAGTAATAGAGTCTGAAAGCTTAAGAACTGAGCCATTCATACTTACAACAGGAAATGATCGATCTTTTTTTGGCGGACATAAGGCAACACTGAGTTTATATATATATATATATATATATATATATATATATATATATATATATATATATATATATATATACAGTCGAACTTCCATATAACGAACTTCTCTATAGCGAATTTCTCTATATAACGAAATTTCGCTCGGTACACTGCACTTTTAACCAAAACTCATGTAAAAGTGTTTCCAAATAGCGAAGTTAAATTTCTATTTAACGAATTTTTAGGACAAAAAATACATAAATTCTGGGAAAATTTTCAAGGATTTGGGAATTACCAAAAATTATGTAATTTGTATAGGATTAGTCAAGTTGCAAGAATTTGTCAATAGAAAAGAGAAAGTTGTCAAGTTTACGTTAAGCCTCTCTGTAAACATTCTTATTGAAAATTTTGCTAGAAACTTTAATCTCTTAATCCTTTAATGGCGTCTTTGCCTAATGAGCATTTCAAATTTCAATAGAAATAGAACCGTCGACTGCGGAAATGATTAATGCATTTGCGATAATCCGTAACGGGCTACAGTATTCGGAAAACGTGCCGGCAAACATTTTTAGTGCCCTTAATAATTGTGAAGTGTTTTTTGAACAAAGAACATTCTTCAACTGTTCCGTGCAACAAAAAATTACAGACTTTTTTACAAAAGAGTGAAATATGTATGTACATGTATATATGTAATACATATGTAAACCTGCGTAATTAAATCGTATGTAATAAAATAGGATATTAAATTTTTTTCCAAAAAATTTTTCTCTATAACGAAATTTCCCTATAGCGAATTTTTTTTCAGGATTTAGCCACTTCGTTATATAGAAGTTTGACTGTGTATATATATATATATATATATATATATATATATATATATATATATATATATATATATAGGTACCAAGTGTACTCTGTTGAGCCCGATATATTATCAAGTCCTTATGAATCCCGAGGTAGGGGTTGCTTACACAACTCGTTTTTTTATACAAAGGATACACACTTAGGTACTTATGAGTCCCAAACAATGTTGCGGCCGTGAAATCAAACTGTAGCAAGACATCAAAGACCAACTATACAATATGACACACACGAAAATAATACTTCTTTGACCCCAACAGTAATTAAGAATCAAAGTGACACGTCGATTATTTTAATTTAGTAATGCTATCATCTTCAATATTTTAAAGATTTTATTTGTACTTCTCACAATAATAGATTTATCCATCATTGCACTATATGTGAAACAATACACTTACTGGATATTTGTTCGTTATTTTGTAAGAAATTTTCTAATGGTACTTACTGTGAATAAATCGTTATCAACTCTTAAGCTAGTTCTTGTTATAAGTGCAGAGTGTTTGCAATTAAATCTTTTTTTTAACACGAAAGTTCCATTCATTTTTTTAGAATTAAACCCAGTATTCATTGAAATAAATAAAATGCATTGTCATTACCGTAAAGTTTATAATGGTATATCATTTAGCCGTTAAAATTAAGAAGTATTAAATGTTACATGTGCTATGCTACGTTTTTATTATTTTGAGCTAATTAAGTATAAAATAATGGTAATTTAAAAATAAACCCGAACATTTGTGATAGTTAATTTTTTCTACATAGTAAACAAGGACAAGAAGCTGTATTAAATACGATTATTTAACCTTTCCGTATGCGGTGTATACTACTGAATAGAACAATATAAACTCTATCGTAATGGTGATTGCACAAAAAATGGACCAATTGAATACCAATTCAGTATTTTTTTAGAAATTCATAAAGTAAAGGATAATAATAGTTTATTATATAAGTGAGCAATATTACAAATATTTTACGAAAAAATTTAGCTTTTGAACATTTTGAATAAACAGGCTAATTTCTATATATATATATATATATATATATATATATATATATATATATATATATATATATATATATGGTATAGTTAAAGTTTTTATCCAACCCTTTCCTATCATTCATTTCTAGCAAAACAATAAAAATTTATGGAATTTATGCAATATTTGATTTATTTAATAATAGTTTATGGCAAAGCGGTAGATTTAGTGGATGTCAAAAAAGCTGATTTTAGGTTTGTTCCAGAGAAGTTTCAAATATAGTATAAAAATCAATTTCAAGGGTTTGAAAATTGGAACGTTCAAACCCAAGAAGACTAAACAACTCTGATGTCAAGGGCAGCAATTTAACTTAATATTCTTGCTTTTAGTTAGTTATTTAGGGTTTCGTAGAGTGCGCTGATACTAGGAATTACCGCTGTTTGCCTTTAAGATGAATTGGCCTATATCAACATTATAAATATTGTATACAAAGGCAATTATTTTATACATATATTGATACTTGATACCAAGCAGGAAGCTTCATAATTTTACAAAGAAACGATGGTAAATCCGATTGATTTGGCTACAACACGTGCCTGATAGATAAAGATTTATGTACTGGCCATAGTATGGAATCATATTAACACACTTAAATATCGTGGTGAGTAAAAATTGCCCGTGGGATATGTGAAAAATTAAATCTCTTTTATATTGCCATTGCGAAAAAATGTAGGAAAAACAATACAATGAAGCAAATGCCCATAAAGCAAACACCTGCAGTCTGTCGGAGCACAGTGATCTACAAAGTAAATCTTATTTCACATTCAACATAATGTAAATATCAATAAATAAGTTTGTAAGGCAGTCTTTAAAGAAAAGTTAAGTGAAAGGAATTAAACAAACTAAAAAACAACGTTGAGTGTTCAAGTAAAACTATAAGTTACTAGTGACCCGAAGTAAAGTTTAGCTCACCGCGTTAACCCATAAATGACACAGTTAGTTACATTATACTTTTAATATTTTAAAAATTCTTAGATGGCTTAACAGTAACAGTAACCGAATAATGATTATTTGTCTTGTTTTTAACAATTTCGTAATATTATTATGAAAACTAAGGCTATCACGATTGTAATAATTTTTGTAGTCGAGTAGTCTTATAATTGTCTCGTTTACACACTAAAAATTGTTTATAATCTGTCATATTATGGCACGATTTTCATTATAGCATGATTTATCGTGCCATAATGATGACGCTTCCATTTTTTATTGTAGTTTTTCGGGAAAAAGTTGAATTGTTTTGGAAAAAACGCCATAGCAACTAGCAATTTTGCATTTTTCGTAGTTTTGTTAAGATGAAGATAAAAGTAAAATTTAACTGATGTTCCATTGCGTCTACTCGACTACAAAATAGCGTAAAACATTCGTTTATAACGTGCGATTATGATAGTCGTTTTTCTCTCCTATCATAATCGCTTACATTATAAACTAATGTTTTAGTATACTATTATCCACGACTATTGTATAATGTATCCATTATACGTCTGTTTTCTCGACCTTAATAATACCCATTAATCACGGCAGTGATTAATGAGTCATTAATCACTGCTGCCAGATGATTCCTTGATTTAGCTATAATATTATATTTTTTTGCTACAAACAATCGGTTTTTAAAATTTCATCGTGTAAACCACTAAATATTTTCAATTCAGTTTTGTACCGGGTGGCCAACTAAGAACGGCCGTCGGCCATATCTCAGGAATGGATTATAGCACAGGTTCGGGAAAAAAATTTTTATAACAAAAGTGGGCTCGAGAAACGCCTGGAAATTATTTTCAGAATTTTAGGTCCACCGCTAGAGGGTGTATTTGACAGTTAAAATTTTAAAAAGCAAATTTTTTCAAAATTTACTCAATTAAGGGGCATATTAAATATTATAATCAGATTCCTCGACAAATTCTGCATATTTTTTATTTGACAAGTTTTAGTCTATCTCTTCAAATAAGGGGTGGGGGAGAGTGGGAACCCAGTTACGAAAAAACGCCTTTAATTCAGGTTCTGCTTGACCGATTTTAATAAACTTGATGTTGTTTGAAAGAGATTTTGTTAAACAATAGAAAATTTGTAAATTTTAAGCAATCTGATTAATAACATAAATGCTAGAGCGCGCTGTTTAATATTTTTTTAATATTGTGTTTTCTCTTTACAATTTTAAATGGAAGCATAAAAATTTAAGTAGGTCTTTAAAAAGTAGACTAAATTAGTAATAAAACAGTGAAAACTGCAAGTCGACATCTTTTTCCTATCCTGAGTTGTCGTAAGAAACAGGTAAATGGCGGGAATTGTTTTTCCAATGTCTAGTAGGCTAGTTCGAGTTAACGGAAATTATTAAATTTAGCCTGGATGAAAAGATCTTGCATTGGTCTGCAGTAATTTAAACTGTTATCATACTAGTGTTATGGTTGCCGCTAGATTACCTAAATGTAATGCCGCCATTTTATGTCCAGCTTCAATAAAACACCAAATTACTTATGGAAATTATCTTATGCTATGTGAATAGATTTTAACTAACAACATGATAATTAAGTGACGCAAAGTAAAGTAAAAAGGTACCACTAATAAAAAATAATGAGGGCCGGGCGAAAAAAAATCGTAATAACATTACGAGAGTTGGTGCATTTAAAGTCCTTTTTCGATTACTAACAATGAAGGACTTCAATGTGTCTTATTGATCTGATTACTTTATAACATATACTATTTTAGATTGCACCCATATCACATGGTCCTACACCACAGTTTGAATGCTCAAGATTTCGATACCAGGTTGGATTTTTGCAACTGGCTCTAAAATATGATACACGACGATCCTGAAATACTTTCACTTTCATAGTGATGGTAGTGTAAATCGACATAATATACACTACTGGTCTGAAACGAATCCCCACTGGATGCAGGAGGTCCAACATCAGGGTCGTTGGTCTGTAAATGTGTAGTGCGGGATTCTAGGCGGAAAAATAATTGGGCCCTTTTTTAATGAGACTCTTAGTGGAGAAAGATATTTAGATTTTTTAAGCAACGAATTGCCACTTCTTTTAGAAGACGTACCCTTGGCCATTCGTCGTGACATGTTTTTGCAACATGATGGGTGTCCGGCACATTATTCTAGAGATGTTCGGAATTTCTTAGACCAATCATACCCTGAAAGGTGGATAGGACGTGGAAGTCTATTTATTTGGCCACCAAGGTTTCCAGACCTAACTTGTTTAGATTTTTATTTGTGGGGGCGAATAAAAGATCTCGTTTATGCGTATAGACCCACAACATGATTGAAAGAATACGACAGACAATACGAAGTATTTCAAGGGCAGAAATTGAAACTGCTGTTCTCTCCACCCGTCAGCGATTGATTTCATGCATTGAAAATGATGGACGACATTTCGAACATCTAGGGCGACACGAATTACGTAGTTATTTATTTAAGGTTTTAATTGTTACATTTATCACATTATTATTTTATAATTTGTTCTCATTGTTAGTAGCGACAGCATTACATTTAGGTAATCTAGCGGCAACCATAACATTAGTATGATAATAGTTTAAATTACTGCAGACCATGTAAGGTCTTTTTATCCAGGCTAAATTTAATAATTTCGGTTAACGCGAACTAGCATACTAGACATTGGGAGAACAATTCCCGCCATTTACCTGTTTCTTACGATATCTCAGGACAGGAAAAAGATATCGACTTGCAGTTTTCACTGTTTTATTACTAATTTAGTCTGCTTTTTAAAGGCCTACTTAAATTTTTATGCTTCGATTTAAAATTGTAAAGAGAAAACACAATATTAAAAAAATATTAAACAGCGCCCTCTAGCATTTATGTTATTAATCAGATTGCTTCAAATTTACAAATTTTCTATTGTTTAACAAAAGCTCTTTCAAACAACTTCAAGTTTATTAACATCGTTCAGGCAGAACCTGAATTAAAGGCGTTTTTTTCGTAACAAGGTTCCCACTCTCTCCCACCCCTTATTTGAAGAGATAGACTAAAACTTGTCAAATAAAAAATATGCAGAATTTGTTGAGGAATCTGATTATAATATTTAATATGCCCCTTAATTGAGTAAATTTTGAAAAATTTTGCTTTTTAAAATTTTAACTGTTAAACACGCCCTCTAGCGGTGGACCTACAATTCTGAAAATAATTTCCAAGCGTTTTTCGAGGCCACTTTCGTTATAAATTTTTTTTTCCCGAATCTGTGCTATAATCCATTCCTGAGATATGACCGACGGCCGTTCTTAGTTGGCCACCCGGTACATAAAAAAAATATAAAAAAATTGAATTTTCCTAGACCAGATTCGAACTCGGGACCCGCGGTTGGAAGGCAAGGAGCATCTACACTGAGACATCAACGACTTCGAATGTGCGTGTCGTATATTTGTTTCTTAACATACCATGTTTTTCGAAACAAACCTGTTGACATTATTGTTTGTGTGCGTAGATTTCTCAGTGTTTTGATATTTTGTGTTAAATTGTGTTAAAAAACGAACTAAAATGGATATAGAAAATGACTTTTTTTTAACATCACCAGAAATTAGAGAAGCTGTTGAAGTTGCCTCATTAAATTTATTGCCGGAAAAGTCAAGGAAAGTATATGATATGGCCTATGAATATTTTTTGAACTGGCAAAAGGAAAAGAAAACCACTTCACTTTCTGAATCGACTTTATTAGTATACTTTACTGAATTATCCGCAAAATATAAATCTTCAACACTATGGACCTATTACTCAATGCTTAAAAGTACGATCACCTTACATCAAGGTATAAATTTAGAAGATTATAAAAAATTACGACCATTACTAAAAAGAAAATCAGAAAATTTTCAGCCTAAAAAAGCGAAAACTTTTTCTAGCGAAGATATCAATAACTTTTTAACTAAAGCATCTGATGATAAATACCTAGCAACAAAGGTAAGATATTAAGTAAATCTTTCACATAGTTATTTCATTACATTCTGTAATTTAAGGTTGCTTTAATAATGGGAGTAGAGTGCATGCAGAAGTAATGAGTTGTATGAAATAAAAATAACCCATTTACAAGATCTCGTATCAGCTTTTTAGGTTAATGTGCCAAATACCAAGACAAAAATTTACCGAAAATTTACTGTTACGGATAACTTTTCAAAATATGCAAGACATGTATAAGTCTTCGACCAAGTCATGTAACCAGTGACACATTCTTTTTAAATTACCAAAATGGTAAATGTACAACTCAGAGAATTGGGATAAAGAAATTTACAAAAATGGGAAAGGTTATCGCTGCTTTCCTCAAATTACCGAATCCAGAACAATATTCTGGGCACAGTTTCCGCAGATCTTCTGCAACAGTACTTTTTGACGCAGGCGGGGATATTACTGCCCTCAAAAGACACGGTGGATACGGCCAACAAAATATCATCTTCAATTCAACCAAAAGTAAGCCAATCGAATCAATGTACATATAATTCAAATATTTTAAGTCACCAAAACATTAGTTTTGATGTTAATTCTATCCCTGCGAGTAACCTGACCAATTGTATTAATAACTATAAATAAATAGCATCATCTTGTAAAATTAGATACTTGATATTTGTTAAGCTAAATACATAGATTTTTGTGTTAATTATTATAAGATATTATACGATTATTATAATTTTCGATAACTATGTACTGCGTATAAATGAACAATAATGTATTGTATGAAATATTTGTTAGCATAAAATAGTGTTTTTAAAAATATGTATGTAATGTAACAAAACTTTCCAACAAAAAAGACCAACAAAAATATTTAGTAGTCGTGGATAAAGTATAGTATTCTACTCGCGCATAATGGCTATTATTCTCTCGGTGAATTAGGCCACTCGCCTGCGGCTCGTGGCCGTAAACTTCACCTCGTGAATAATTGCCATCATTATATGCTCGTTGAATAGTATACTATTATATATGAATCACAAAGTTGACAGACTGACTGACCCACCCATCAACCCACAGTCCAAACTAGAACTTAGAGACATGAAATTTTCAGGTATGAAAGCCTACATGGTGGAGTTGTAAAACAAGAAACGATTAAGGGGGTGAAACATGGAGTTGGATGTCGATACCATTTTCTTGGTTATTTCCATTAACAGATTAAAATTTGGATGATAAGTTCCTTATTGAACAAGAGTGGATAACACAGGGTGGTTTTTGACATTTTTTGTATGGGGTAAAATAAGGGTTAAAGGAAAGTGGAGGGTAATCGAATGTGTCTGCCGTTTTTAACTCCAAACTTCTTCTAGAAATATGAAGCCCACATTTTTTATATTTCAGTATTTGTAGGGATAAAATACAAGGTCAGGAATGACATCCAATATTATCTGATCTACTACGAATGGAGACTTCACCTTCGACAAATAGACACGGGAATCCAATGCATTTCAATTTTTAAAAACTTTTTTAAAACCAGAACTGTACTTAAATGTTTTATACAAATTTAGAAATGTTTTTAGAGTATACCAAGAAACTGTCACAAAATATGAATTTACAAGTACTCGTGTAGAACCGTAGCAAGAATATTTTAAATATAAACATACAAGGCCGACTTGAGACATTATGGGCGAGAAGAAAATGTTTCACATTTAAATTAAAAGGGCGATTTTTAGGCATTGTAAATGTTTATGTTTAAGTTGTAATACTGTTTAATACAATTTTAAATAATCTCTGCGTTAACAATACCAGGCCAAGTGGCTGACGAATCCGCGGATAATATTAATTGTAAATCTAGCGTTGAAATTAGTGTAAATACTTTTAAATTTGCAACCTTCAACAACAAAAATAGTGATCTGCAGTAGATAAAGTTTTACAAGTTATACTTACACAGGTGTTACAATAATGTATAATGTTCGTGAATAGGAGATTTTTTATTAAAATTAAGCCAATAGAAACCATTTACGAGATGTCTTAATTTTTAAGGTTAATTGAACATAAATCACACATTATTTTAACCTAAAAGCCAAACATTATTGGGTACATACAATATTAGTAATTCACGTAAAATTCAATTTTAAGAAAGTACGCCGAATTTTAACATTAAAATTGAAATCTTGACAACTACAATATAAATGTGGCATTTACGTGAAACCTATCTCTCATGTAAATGAAGATGTAAAGTAAGAATTAGTTTAATATTTAATATTGTTTGTTTTTCTGCACTTCCAACTGAAAAAAAATAATCCTAAAAATCTTATACTAGTTTCCTATTCTATATATTAGTTTTGCGAATAATTAAATATTTCCCCAATCCTATGCTATCGAAATAATTTAAGCATTACACAAGATCTTTTGTTTAATCGTCCATCGCAGGTAGACACATATCTTTAAATTAATTGTGTGGAATTTTCAATACTCTTATATTATTTCTAGACTAACTGGTTTCCAACTGATTATTATCTAAATTTTATTGCATCTCACAATTACAAAATAATAGTTTAAACTAACAAGTAACAATTTATATTTCAATAGTTTAACTTTTGGACACTTTTTTCTTAACAAAAAATCTTATATTTATCTTTGTTTACTGCATCCTGTGCGCGTTGCTTAACATAATAATTTGCAAATAAATCGGTGTTTCAAATGCGACTCATTTCGTATATAAGTAGCCCTTAAAGAGCCCGAACATAGCTGCCACTACTTGGGTTACGCAAGGTCACGTTAGTACATTCAGAGAAGCTGTATATAAAAGCGACCTCTGCAGCGTGATGACAAGAAACTATCTGCATATACTGCACATATAAAAGGTATATTATGGAGCCCATCCTAAAATTCGTATTTACGCGTCTTGTCATGTGTACAATATATATATATATATATATATATATATATATATATATATATATATATATATATATATATATATATATACCATTCTATCATTTTTGCGTCCATCAATTTAGCTACACTTGACAAATTCGCGTCTGTATATGAACGCCAGATTACAATCCTTAATAATTTTCTTAGTATGAGTGTTACAGAAACATCGTTGGTAGCAGACGATTCCGAATGAACCGTATAATACTCATTCTGAGCATGGGTCCCATTCCACACACCTACGTTGAGGTATTTGAAAAACTTGTGGACCCCAAAATCATGTAATACGTAAAATTGTATACAAATTAGTTCAGCACTTTCCCATCACAGCGCTATTTCCAAATATATTGTTTTTGTATGTATCCTGTACATTAACAATCATTCAGACGTTTTTAAATAGCAACACTGTAAAACCAATTTTTAGTATTCGTTCCTATTGAATTTGAAACAATCTCCTTAGTAAATCTAACGCACTGTAGATTAAGAACCAACAGCCCTAATTTTGAACTACATAGTAACTGGTTACGATCAAACCATCTATTAATCAAAATTGTACTTTATTAAATTCATTTTTTGTTTTAGTCCCAGGATAACTTAAAAGATGCGTAACGGATTTTAATGACACTATACGTATTTACAGTTACTGGTAAAATATCTCTCTTCTATCAAGGTTTGTTAGAATCAATACTTTATAGAAGACGCTCTAGTGCCTTGTGTATGACTAACTCCAAAATTATTTACTTTAATGTAAGAAGTGAAGAGAGCTTTCTTAAAGTTTATTCAATTTTACATAAGCTTCGTTTATGACAATTTCTTTGGAGTAATAAATACACATTAAAACGTTTTTTTAGCAAACATATCGAAAACTGTCTGCTTAAATGGAAAAACTTTATTAGGAAATATTTTAGCTACATTTCGTTTATTAGAGTAAGATAACAAATAAGAAAAATGTGATTCAATTTATAACAAAGATGGATACAAATACTAATTTTGAACAGCTTGGTATTTATATTTAAATAACATTTAAATAACATAATTTATTAGGATTGTAATTGTAATATGTCAAAGTTGCAAATTTTTTGCCCATTCCAATTTATATTCTTGGAGTTAATTCTGATGTTTACGCCATACATACTTTAATTTTACTGATTTGGAACTGTATGCAAAAAATAAAAGAAAAAGTAATGCCGTAATTATTAAACTAGTGTAAAATGGATTACGTTAGTTAAGTATCAAATGTCGATTTAAAATAATATATATAATCACAGTAATTTTTCCTGAACAGGATTTATATATTTGTCATATATTTAATTCAAGTAAAAGTGCAAATGGTTGTCATTTTATTGGTATTCGATAGTCTAGGCCCACATTGCATTTGAAAATTTATTAATCATTGAATAGAATAAAAAATATCTGGTGTGGAACAACACACGACCTTCCAACCTACAAAATGGAAATTAAAAGAAATGAAATAATTTTAGTAATACTTTTTGAAGGATAATTAGGCAACCTCTTTTATAAGAAGTTCATTACGAAAATAGGAAACATTGTAAACGCAAACACAATAATCTATGTCAAACACACATTTAAAACTTCATGACAGGTAGAGGTTAATAGAGATTTAGATGCTAACTTAAATTTAAACAAATGAAATAATTTTAATTTCAATTTTTTTATGTTAACTATGCCACCTTTTTTAATACGTTCATAACGAAAACAGGCAACAATGTAAAAACAAAAAAAAATCTATGTCTGAATGATGTTTAAAAATTCATGTCAGATAGAGAATCATAGACATAAATACATGTTAACGTAAATAACAAATTCCAAAGCCGCTCGCTTCCATAAATTCCGCTAAATTACGCGTAATATCAAAAAATAGCATAGAAGATAATTAATCGAAATGTTTCAAGTCTATATTTAGGTATTTTTATATGTTTGATATATGCAGCTGCATTAGAAATATTTAATGAAAACCAAAACTGACCATAATAAACCCCTCTTTCCGCCGCTGCATTTCTCCCAAAATCTAATCAGCTCTAAGCCAAAAGAAAATAAGCTTAAATACAACATTTTAAATACGTACTATCGTGGATACTAACAAACATCACACACACATACACAAGCTCGCATGCAACAACGCACGCACGCGCGCCTGTACCCGCGCACGCACGCACGCACGCATGCACGCATGCACCCGCTAGTGAGAAGAATTATTTTCTAGTACATTACGCATTTCTTTCCCATGCAAAGAACGTGAGGCAGATATAATATCAAGATCTGTTTATTATTATGTATTAATATCATAATCAAACAATACTATAAATAACATGAAGAAGTAGTAATAGGTCAAGTGCAAAGAGGAAGAAGGAATCTAGACTGCAACCTTTTGTGCCTATAAATAATATCCGAATATATGAAAACCTTTATTTTGTGACCGTCCCCTAAAATTTTTTTAGATTTGCACAATTTATCTCTAAGTGCAATTTTGTGTTTGGAAATATGAACTGTGTGTTTTTGTGTGAAATTTATTAATAAATCTTGATTCACTGCGTACACTTTGTTTCATGTATTTGCTGAAACGGTATAAAACAAATATTGATGATAAAACAAAATTTAGTACAACAGAGTTCGTTTTTTTGAACTTACACTTATTGAATCCATCCCACCGTCGTAGCCGATTCTATTTGTTGCCTATTTTAACCTACTTATGTTTTATTCACTATAATACAAATCAGGATTTGTAAAATTAAAATAGGACAAATATTTTTAAACTATGTAAGATATCGTACCTCTTACTTACAAGTACTCATTTCAACAACACAGTGCAGAAATGCCGGTAGAAACAATTGTTCCATATTTCTTCGGACGGTATATTAAACACCATTCCATTGCTATGCAATAAAAATCGGTATTTGCTGAATGGATATTAAAACTTGTTACATTCATTACTTTTGCTGTACGATTAAGTAGATTTTTGCGATCCATTAAAATTAATGAATTACTCGTATTTCTTTGAACTTTCTATTTTTCTAAAAATAATGACATTTCTCTAAGCTTATCTCTGTAGTTTCTTGAATATATTACGCTTCACAATTAAAAACATTTCTGTAGTGCTTGGGTAAACTTTTTGATGGTCATTTATAAGTTATATTTCAACTTCATGTGTTGGGTGTCACTGGTATATATCGGTTTTGACATCCGAATATTGGACTTTTAATTTTACTTCCTTCCTGTCTGTTCGTTGACGAAAGAAAAGCCATTTTGTTGTTTCCTGAAAGAAAAATGTAAATTTCTGGACTTTATTTAGCCCATTGATGGTTGTCGGTTTTATAACATTTTTCTAAATTTTGTGACGAATCGCTATAATTGGTGGGTAAAAACGATTTATATCGGATATATATATATATATATATATATATATATATATATATATATATATATATATATATATATATATATAGGAAATACTGAAAGCAGGTGAGCTTTTGTCACGCTTGGTTTTTTGTTCTTCTACCACGTTTTACTTTCAGACAATCGATGTGGTTCGATTGAAGAAAATCATTAAAGCAATTATCTGAAGGAGTTAGGCTTAACCTCACAAATTTCTCTGCAACCACGAAGTTATTTTTACACTTTAGATTCGCTGGTAGGAATGTAACAATCTTCTTTAACGGTTGCTAGCTTTATTTTTATTTTAGGGGAAAGCAATTACTTTTTAGCTGTTCGAGACAGTTATAAGCTGTTCTCATACTCGTACTTGACTGAATCCATTTCTGAACGTTACCATTAATACTTTTCTGATTATCTACCTCCTTGAAGGTAAGATTGATATTCATGCTTTCATTTGGCTGTATATATTTAATTTGAGAGGTACTATTTGTACGCCATATAATATACTTTTAGTACACCATCTAAATATACTTGTATGCTATGTAAATACATGTACATTTGTATATAATTCGTACATAGTTGTACATACTGGCATTTGGCTAATGAAATGTGTTACTTATTACATAGTTAGCAAGAGATTTGACTTCCACACCAGTGAAATATTTGAAATTATAACTTTCCGACAGGCTGGGATATGAAAGATAAGTTTTAAAATATTCATATTCGGTGTCTTTTGGATACCTTAATGCTTTGATTAATCTGAGACCAATTCTTTAAGTTGTATAGACCTATGTACATGTTTGTGATAAAACTTTAAGTGTCAATGCACAATTTTTTGCACTTTTACATGAAATTGCTTTGGGTAAAATTTTTGAGTATAAAAATTACCATGCTTATTGATAATCTATGTATTTAAACACTGTTTTGTAAGAAACTGTGTAACTGGATGCATTCAGTTCATCAGATTCTAGTTAAAGATTTTATAAACCAGCATTTCTGTTATATTTGCTTACTGCAAGTTATTCATAGCAATTGTATTATTACTATAACCTTTTATTCAATGTGCATTTACAACTTGGGGAATGCTTAAATTACCTGGTTAGTGTATTTTATTAAAGACTATCAACCTATGGTTTAGCATAAATTAGCTTTGAAATTCTGAATATTACTTTGTCATTTTTGGATGTAAATTTAACTTGATTTCATTATCTAAATTCTAGTATTACACTCTTTGGGTGGCTTGCTATATTGTGTATTTAAGAGCACAAATATTCTGTGCATTATCTCTGTGGTTAACGATTTGTGTAACACAAATGAATTAATTATTTATTTAGGGAATTATCTCCCTTTTTACTTTTTGGGGAATACAAATTAAATTATATGTGCGTGTACATACAAATGCAAACTATATACTGCCATAATTTGTAATTAATATACCGCTCTTGTTTTGGGGACTTTCTGCTTTATAACTATTTTTCCTAGTGCTCAGATACTTTCACATATTAGTTGCTTGGCTAGAAAAGTGGCAAATTATCTATTAATCTAGAGCTGGCTGATTTATCGTTCTAGCTGGCGCCCTCTCTTCTCTTTCAGTGTACAGATACCATCTGCATCACTGTAGAACCCCTCCACCTCTACCGTGACCGAGCTATCGGAAAATCCTATAAAGGTATCTCCTCAGTTAGGGTAAGTTTGTGTAGAAGGTTGAAGTTTGCACGTAACAAACTTCAAAAATAAAACAGCGCTCGCTGTAAATATTGTATGAAGGCTACGAATTGGGTCCGCGATGCACCATTTCGTGCGTGTATCTCTTTATATTCTATCGAGTTTCTATATATCAGGAAACTTACTAGATTTTAAAGATCCTTACAGCTTTTTGAGGTTTGTGAGGCTAATATATAGTAAATTAGAAAAATGTATCGATAGTGCTTTAAACGTATAATACCTCATCTGTGTTCTACTTTCAGATACAATTATTTCCATTATTTTGCTAAACTTGCTCATATACAAGAAACGACGACTTACATAAGAATGAGAGTTGCTTTAGTTAACATAAACTAGACGTGGAAGTGATTGTACATATTTAAATTAAAGACACCTTGACGCTGATATGCTGTAATATTAACAATATGTATATTTTGATCTAAGACGTCTAAATGGTCGACTGAAACTGACTGCACACAAGCTATTAATTTTAATATATAGACACCAATATGTTTGCAACAACAACCTTGTGTAAATTTTTTATCACTCCAAAATGTTCGTGTAGTTTAGTTGTAAAAACATTCATACAATTTTTGGATAATATGAAAGCGGACGTCAAACTGATTGCTCACAAACTATTAACTAAAATAAACATATTGACGCCTATATGTTTGTAGCAACAACATTATGTATATTCTAATCCGAGTTTCCAAAATGATTGCTTTGTTACATTAACGCAGCAAGATGCCGTAATGATTTTTAGTGAAGTACTTCAATGTACGGGTTCCAGAATGATTATCAAACGTACGAAAATCATGTATATAGTAAAAATAAAGCTAGAAACATATGGAATAGACTATGGAACTCTAAAAAAATGCTGATTTATATACTTCAATAAAACGTCAGAGAATACGTCTCGTTCTAGGTGACGCCAAATTAAGCAATTACGTACTGACGCTATTATGATTGCGTGATATATATATATATATATATATATATATATATATATATATATATATATATATATATATATATATATCTTCTTCTTCTTTCAGCCTTGATTTATCCACTGCTGGACATAGGCGTCCTCCAATTGTTTCCATGAGTTCTTATCTCGGGCGATTTTTATCCAATTTCTCCCGGCAAGGTTCTTGACGTCGTCGATCCATCTTTTCGGGGGTCTTCCTACGTTTCTTTTTGTTTCACGGGGCCTCCAGTTTACTATTCTATGTGTCCATCTTTCTGTACTTTGTCTTGCTATGTGACCTATCCATTAATTTTAATAATAATCCGTAAAACTTCAAAAATTAAAAAATATCATTTAAATCATTTTGACAAAATTGTTTACATCTTTATCAATTTCTAACAGATATTAGTACTGACGAAGATAACTGTGAGTGTTATCGAAACGTTTAGATTGTATAATTTAAAATACACCATTAAAAAAAAACAAAAAAGGTAAGTATTTTATTAGATATTGATTGTGTTCCATTCAACAAAACTATTTTCAAATTTCTTGCACTTCCGGTTATACCGGAAGTATTTTCAATGGAAAATCCTATGTATCTTTGCATTGTTGGATGGGAACCATAATTTTGAATCTTTTTTACTGAACGTATACCATGCCCATCTATTACGGTTTTTGGAGACAAAAATTATTTTCGGAAATTTTGATCTCTGGTTGACGTTTACATAATGGACTATAACTCCTATTTGGATTAAGATACAAAGTTAAAATCCAGTAAAGTTTGTAGTTTAAAGTTGCATTTTTTATAATAAGAATCTTTGCCTGAGAATAGTGCCTAAATTTGGGATAGGGTGGTTAACAGTGGATCACTTTTCTTATTTAAGTTTTATTACCGATTCAAATCATTGAAATTTTTATGTTTTTTTTTACTATGAATACTCTTATGTATTTAGAACACATTTACGATTACCTAGAGGGCGGCACTTTTAAAAAAAAATGTGAAAATACTTTTGTTAAATGATGTAAACTGATCCACTGTTCGCCATGTAAGTACACAGTGAATCGGGTAATGGTACACAGTGAATCAGCTGCGTAAATTACATTCAAAGGAAAAGTCGGATTCATATCAAAAACTTTGTTATCTACAAAAGAGTAGCAACAACTACATTTTAGCGCATGGCCAAAAATGCAAAACTAACTGTAAATCTATAATATGATTGGCGTCTGGCTGAACCACAGACTTTTGGTTTTGGAAGTAAATATTTAACGCCTTTCTCCTTTACAAGTGCCGTGTCGGCTACGTCTGGCATACAGAAGAGTTGCTGTATTTTTAGTTTGAATCTCAGAAAAGTTACAAAATACTGCATATTGTCGTTAAGGGGCTCTAATTTTTGGCAACGTAATAGACTCTCAACTCCTTCGTACAAAACAAAACCACAACATATTCTCCTACTTCTGCTCTTCGTGGTATCGGAATCAAAAAGTCTCTATCAGTTAAGACATACTCGTCTTCTTCATGTTCATCTTTCTCATACCAATCATAGTCGTCATCGCTTTCTTGGCATAAATTGTTTTCGTTTTCACTTTCACCTTCAGAATCACTCAGCAACACTTGTCGTTTAACTTTTTTTACTTTAGCTCCTTTTCTCTGAACAGCCGCCTGTCTAATTTTATTTATTTCATCGTTCTCAGGGGTGTCTGTTGCAATAATGCTTCTGCCTGCTCTTCTGACTTTTCTTTTGTTGTTTCGAGGGCCAGTTTTAATTGGAGCCCTAAACTGATCTGGAGTTATTAGAATGGCTTCATAATTGGCAAGTCCTGCAGCATCAGTGCCTGGTACCGCAGGATTCGGGTTAAGAACGGCAGGTGTAGGATCAGTATCAACAGGAGGTAAAGTGTCGTTAGTAACCAAATAAATCTCGTCCAATGCAGAACATGTGGGGTCTTGTCGATCTGTCGCAGTACTTGGCAAAAAAATCATCATTACTGAAAACATCCCTATCAAATGGAACAATACAGGTTTTTCTGAAAGCCTTTGTTATATTTTCAATCGTCATTGATTTAGTAAAATCTGTTCCAATAAATTGACCAATATCATAAACTGAAACTGGATGGTCCAGGGTTACGCAATAACCAAGAATCCATTGCATTATTGTAATAAGTTTTGAAGGGTTCGAAGACTCCTACATCCAGCCCTTGCATTTTGGCAGACGTATGTGGATGAAACGTTAGAACAGTATCCCCAAATTTCTTGGCCAAGTCGAGTGCTTCAATATTCAAATGAGATTCGTGCTTATCCAGCAATAGGAGAGAAGGATTCGCAGAGCTGCTCTGAGTTTGCTTGATGAAATGATCCATGACGCTGACAAGCAACTCAGTGTTCATCCATCCTGAGGGGTTTGCTAAAATCCAGGTGGTGTTCCAATTGACACCCTAGTATTGACATTTTTCCTTGGCTAAATTATAATTGGGGGGAGGGGCAACGCTTGACCGGCAGCACTTATTATACAGCACGTAGTACACAAGACCCCTTTTTCGCCACTGGTAACTTTGCACAGATTTCGGTGTCCTTTTGGAGCGAAGACCCGTTGAGGTTTCTGCACTGTTCAGGAGCCAGTCTCATCTAAATTGTACATGCGCGTTCCATTTGCGAACGATGGATTTTTCTGTATTATTTTTTCCAAGTTGTCAAAAAATACTCTTACAGTCTCTTTATTGAGTAATGTTGCCCTAGCTAAACTGCATGGTTCAGGCCGTCTAAAGCTCAAATCCGCATTACGCTCACGAAAACCGCGCCACCAGTCGATTCCAGCTAACTTGTTTGTTTCCCAAGTTGGAGGAATTTTGATACGATTTACTTTTGCCATTTGATAGGCCACTTGACGACAGCCTTTACTTGACAGTCCATAGAAAAGCAATGCACAATTTTCAAAATAGCTTTTTAGAATATTTTCTTCAGCTTCTGAAAATACTCTATTGGCAGAGTAGTTAGGAACTAAACAAAGATTTTCTGCCGGACCTGCATTTTCTTTCTTTTTCTTATATCTTTCTAATGTAACAAATGGAATTTTAGTATCTTGTAAACTCCACGGATACTCAATTCTCTACAAATCAATTGCAACGTATTTTACATTTGTTCCTGAGTATGTTTGCCTATTTTTCTTCGGGGCAACCTGTAAAGAAGTAAACCGTTTCTTTTTTCAACCAAAGCACATTAAAACTGACAGGGTACACAGTGGATCATGATCCACTGTGTACCATAATTCGTTGGTCCACTGTTGACCCGGCCGCCATGTTTTTTTTTATGATTGTGGACCTGAACAGGCTAAATTTGGCCTATCGTGCTAAAGCACTCAGGAACACTTAGGAGGATGGATAGAGGGATAATGAATTGCCAATAGATGCCTATGAACAGCTACCTTAAATTTTCTCATATCATAAGTGAGAGGAAAACAGCAACTAGGGAGATCATTCCAGAGTTTAGAAGCCGTGCAGAAAAATGTGGATTGCGCCCGTTTGGTACGACAAGTGGAGATTTGTACTGCATACTGATGATGTGAATAAGGGAACCGAGTGTTTCTCGCAAAGATAGCCCGAGATGGTATCAAAGAATATAATTCAGCAGCACAATAGCCGTTGTAATAACGATAATACAAAGAAAGAACTGAAACCATCCTTCTATGCTCAAGGGACTGTATGTGAGAAGTTAAGGACGGGTAATTTATAAGCTTAATCGCTCTCTTTTGAACACGATCAACGATATCGAGAGCGTATTGGGGAGCACTAACCCAGAGGTGAGAATTATATTCCAGATGAGGCCGAATTTGGGCCTTATACACCAGAAGGAGTTGTCGAGAGGTAAAGTACTGCTTAGATCAGTACAAAAAGCCTATTTTACGAGCAGCTGTTTTGGTAGCTAACAGAAGATGGTCAACCCATGAGAGATTTGAAGATACAGTCATACCAAACAGAGTAATAGAGTCTGAAAATTTAAGAACTGAGCCATTCATACTTACAACAGGAAATGATCAATCTTTTTTGGCGGACACAAGGCAACACTGAGTTTTGTTAGCATTAAATTTAACTAGATTATTGCTTCCCCATTCGAGAATACATTGAATGTCTTTGTTGATTGAATTTGCCTTTCAGCTTTAATTTCTTGATTTGACATAGAAGGTGGATTATCACTATGAGTAGACTGAGATGAACTACAGTGAAGAGTGCTATCGTCAGCAAAGCAATGGATGGGGTTAGTTATTGAAGAAATAAGGTCATTTATGTTCAGCAGAAAAAGTGTAAGCGCTATAACGGATCCCTGTGGTACGCCCGCGTTAATGCTAACTTCTTTTGAAAAAAGTCATCAACTACCACACGTATTCGTTTTTTACCAAGGAAACTAGAAACCCAGTTGATGCGCGTATCATTTAACCCAAACGAAGTGAGTTTGGCAAGTAAACACTTATGCCAAACGTGGTCAAAAAATCAGTTTTTCTTTAGATTCTAAAACTGCAGCCTATTTTTACAAACGTGTTTGTGTGTGTAAATATAGCCACTTAATAATGCACACTAATAAATTTGTTTAAAAATGCACCCACTGAGAATATAAATCAAATATGTACTTAAGTAATTTTTTTAAACTGTCCTAATAGCAAATATACGATATCACATTTACTCTCGCCGAAACCTGCCTAGAGACTAATTTAGCAAAGAGACGGTCGAAGAACGCGTCATATAGCTAAATGTCGATATATTATGAGTACTTCCGAGCGTGACGTTAAGGCGATCCACTGTGTACCGCGATCCACTTTAACCACCTTACCCTATACTTTTCAGCTAGAGCTAAAAATGTAAAAAAAAATCATTTTTTTAAAATGGAAGACCCTATTTTTTGTTACGTAATCGAATTAGCGATAAGATTTGTTGTTATACCTAAATCAAACTATTTTAGAGTTATTTCCAAAAAACGGAAAATTTTAATTCCTCAGAGATTCTTTCGAGAATGATATGAATGGTTGCTATCGATACTAGAAATAATTTTTCAAATGTCAAGTTTTTAATGTTTGTGACTTAGTACTTATCTCTTAAATGCCTTAATATTATTGCTAAAATAATGCTTAAACAAATGAAGAAATTCTTAATTTATTATTTATACACGGAAAATGCTACAAGATTTTTAGTAGAACTTGTACAATATTTAACGAAAACTATTCATTTATATTGTGCAAGTTCTACTAACAATCTTGTCGCATTTTTCATGTATAACGTAAAATAAATTAAGAGTTTCTTGATTTGTATAAACATTATTCTCGTTATTGTTATCCATTCCCACTCTTTTTAGCAGTAATATTAAGGCACTTAAGGGATAAGTTCTAAATCACAAACATTAAGAATTTGACATTTGAAAAATTATTTTCTCATATCCATAGTAACCATTAATATCATTCTCGAAATAATGACTAAGTAATTAAAATTTTTTTGGAAATAACTCTAGAATAGTTTGATTTAGGTATAACAACGTGTCATATCACTTTGTAGTAAATCCTATCGTAAATTCGATTACATCACAAAAATAGGGTGTTTTGATTGATTTTCATTACATTTTTAACTCTGGCTGAAAAGTATACATTTAGGCATTATTATCAGGTAAAGGTTTTTATTTTTAAAAAATTCATACTATAAAGGAATCTTTAAACTACAAACGTAATTGGACTTTAACTTTTTATCTTAATCCAAATAGTGCACAGTGCATATTGCAAACTTCAACCAGCTGTTAAAATTTCGGAAAATAATTTTTATCTGAAAAACCCTAATAGGTAGGCATGGTATAGTTTCAATAAAAAGGGTTCAAAATTATGGTTACCATCCAAAAATGCAAAAAATATATAGGATGTTCCGTTGAAAATAAAGTAATGGCGATTTCCGGTATAACCGGAAGCACGAGAAGTCTGAAAATATTTTAGTTGAAGAGAACGCAAGCAATTATACCTGATGCTAAATTTTCAAGGTATTGTTTTGGCCACAACCTCATAAACTTCTAATGAACTGAGACATACTGTATACTTATTGATCTACTTTGCTTTCATGTAACCTTTATTAAAATTACACTTAATACTTATTATCTAGTTTTTGGTGTTAGCGAAGCAGTATTCATTGTAGCATTGTTTTCATATGTAAAGAATGATTTATTGGTAGGTACGCAATCTGCAATAATTTCATGAAACATTCCGTATGCGGTTTGGTACCGAATCACATTCCGTATATGCATCTCGCACACGGTCGTTTACTGGCCGGAAACTTAAAACTGACCAATAGACAAGACCTTGGTGCTAAATACACATATGGAACGTTTAAATGCTTCGCATACATAGATTACCACCATATCACTGTGGACTCAACCCCATAGAGTTAGTTTGGGCTCAAATAAAAACTGAAGTAAGTCGTAACAATACGACTTTTAAATTAAGTGAAGTGCGACAGCTTTTTATGCAAGCTCTAAACAATTGCAATGCAGCAAAGTGGAAAAAAGTGTGTTGATCATGTAATTAAAGAGGAAAAGCGTATATGTGAACTTGATTTGATAATGGAAGAAACTATAGAGCCCGTTTTATTATTCGTAGGACAATATGACAGCTCTTCCGAATCGGATGAGGATGATAATATAATAATAATTTATTGTCCTACAGACTTTAGAGACCAATTACTGGACAAAAAGAGACATTCGGTGATGCGACATATTATAACAAAATAAATAAAATAAAGAGGTCCATTGATAACAAAAGTGATATACCTACAAATAATTAAAATTAAATTTAAATAACAATATTGTAAAAAAATAATACGTTGCCACTTCTACCAGAAACCCAAGGCAATTTTGAAAATTCAAATTGAATACCCGGCATGTTATTGCATTTTCGGATTCTGCATAAAATTCTATTATTTTTAAGTATGCGGTTGGTCAGATTATTATTTTATTTTAGAGGTCATTTATGTAACGCTTAGAGACGGGTATAGGGAAATATTAACAAAAGTTGCTTAGAATTTTATGCAGAATCCGAAAATGCAATAACATACAGGGTATTCAATTTGAATTTTCAAGGTTTCCTTGGGTGTCTGGTAGAAGTGGGAACGTTGCACTTTTGAAAATAGTTTTAAAAGATAGATCATGACCTATTATGTCTATATACCAAATTTGGAATAGTTGTCTTTTTTAGTTTGCTTGTATTTTTATAGAACAACAATTATCTTGAATCACTCTGTATACGTAACGCAAATACTCAAAACTATTGCTACGACTGATTAAATAATTAAAAGATCTCTCAAAAGTTCCATTGCAACATCTCCCCTTTCCATTAAAGAAAATTATCAATGACGTCATCACGCTTACATAGGTAACCTCAAAAATAAATTAATAACATGATCAACCGCGCGTCTAAAAGTAAAAATCGACCGGTATCGGGATTTTTCTCTGAAGTTGCCGATTTAAGAATTATTGAATTTATTCCATAATTTAGCCGCTCACTGTATAAAGCATATAGCAAGTCAAATGAAACTTGTGACCAATGTAAGAATAACAAACTCGTAAATTATAATTCAAGTGCAGCAAGTAGATCGGTAAGTGTGCAACAGTTAATATCAATTTCTTGTCGTACGAAAAGTTTTAATGCAATATACGATAGGAGACTTTAATAGTAAATTTGTTCTAGTGAAAAGTAACGCTATTATGAGATGGATATGAAACATGATATGGAACATGAAATGTGAGTAATGATAATAAGAATGGGCAATCTATTAAGTTGCGTAACAATTTATAGAGAAAGGTGAGTGCAACTACTTTACGCCTACTGTCTAAAGAGTATACATCAAACCGTTGAAGCAATAAGTCGTGCTTAAATGGTCGGACAGGGTAAGAAAGATCTAATTTGTATGCTAAATACTTCAAAAATTTCCGTTGGATAGATTCGAGTCTTCTTGATTTTTAAAAATGGGATTCCAAACGAGAACGCGATACTCAAGTTTAGTGCATACTAAACAGAAGAATAAAAATTTAAGCGCATTTATATTTAAGAAAGATCTACAATTACGAAAAATAAAACCCAATATATGACAACATCTTAATGTGATAACTAAGAGTAAATTCTCTATCAAAGTACACACCTAAGTCCTTAACAATATAGGTCCTCTATAACTCAACAGAGTTTACACGATAAGTAAACTCAACAGGTTTGCTTTTACGTGTAAACGTTACAATCTTGCATTTTGGGATATTTAATTGCCAAAAGTTAGCAACACACCAACTATGCAAAGCATCAATTTGACACTGTAAGAAGTGACACTCATTCATGTTGGTTATTGAAGGTAAAGACTGATTATTAGTTACATACCGTATTTGTTTCCAAAACCTGCCTCTATAATAATATTACACGTAAAAGAATTAATGTAAACTACATTCATAATTATTTTATATTAATCAACACATCAGCATCTTGAAATAACCACATCTGAAATAAATGTTTAATACTTTCACGCCTTTCATTTGTTTGATAATTAATCTACAAATTGTAACACATTACCGCATGACTGTGAGTTGTCTGATCTTCAGACTTAAGCCTTTTGTCTTTTGTTTGCTGTTTACTTGAACCGTGTTTATTTGAGACAATATTTTGCAAGCGGCACATTTCCTGCATCTTCGTTTAAATTGGCCCGGTTTACTACAAATTTTTGTTTGTCGCTTCCACGCAAAAAGACGACACTGCTTCACTCTCTGATAGTCTGGGACGTACTTTAGTATAAAAATTGTTGACGTTTTTCATTCTTGGGGTAGACGATATGCACTCAAAATATTGGCAATATTAATAACTAAATTATAAAAGCCATTCTTTCAGGTAAAACGCTAACATTGGATCTACCACAGACAAAAATACATTTTCTCTGTGGTTCTACCTTAAACCAAGATATAGCTTTGAGGGAGTAGTTAAATGCAATATATGAACATTATTTACAATTACCTAAAGTCTTAAAGAATATCCATGTACAATAAGTTTTTTAATTAAACGTACAGAGATATTGATAAATCAGCGTAACTGATTCGAACGATACCAAAATCGTTTAAATTCAAATTTAATATTTTAATTATATATTTGACAAATTAGTTAAGCTACTTAATGACTTCCTGTCTTCAATTTTTAACTACCGGTGTAAATTATGTAATAACCAATACCTATTAGAGTTCAATAATAGTGTACTCGTATAATGCAATAGAATTAAATTAAAATTCTACTGGATGCACCTTTTCCAAAATATCTTAATTATTTACTGATATAGGTGTTAATCTGTTTCTAATATAGTAAAAGAAGTAAGGATACTAATTAAACAAGTTTGTTTATCTTTTCCATGCCTTGTATTAGTAATCGGTTTTATTACGAGAAATTTACATATTAACGATATCTCATTTAATTATTTTAAATGTATACATTACTAACACTGAAACGGAACTTAATGAGACAACGATTGAAAATGGTATTATTAAAATATAATACATTGGATTTGGCTGATATACAACATTGCTGAGAAAATGTTTATTGTCTATATATATATATATATATATATATATATATATATATATATATATATATATATATATATATATATATATATATATAGGTTATGTATATAAGTTAGTTTTATTGTGTTATAAAGTTCAAAACATCTTTTATTGTGTCTAATAATAAATAAATTATCACATATTACCTGTTTTATAATTATATTTAATTTTTATACCCAAAATAATCCTTCTTTTATTATAATTTTGTTTTGTTAAAACTTCCGTTAGTTTATAACGAAGTATTAAGTATTGCAATATAAAAAAAAAACTTATATAGTTACCCACTCGACTAATGACCATCATTACAGGTAGATGTTATCCTGTTTACAACTTTAATAAGTAAACTAACGGAAGTAATTGATAAGGAAATTCAAATAATTCAAAAGTACACTATAGTTATAATAGATTTACGACAACTTTGCACACATAATACTGTAATCAGGTGTATGTGTTCAAATTTTATTTGCATCTTGATAATAGTAAAATGATTTTGAATATGTATTTAGAAAACGAAATTACCTTAATCGTGTAACAGATGTTAACGTACAAATATAACTTTTTGATACTAATAAATTCAAATATAATGATAACAAATTGTTCGACTGTATAAAATCACTTCAGTCACGAATCTAACACCTTGCAGGCGACCATTCGCCTTTTTGTTGTATTTTTTCAAGCATAATTTCATACATACAAAGAGACACTGTTATAAAACATTGGACAAGAATTTTTACTTAAAAACGAAAGGTTATAATCACGTTTTTCTTTTACTAAGTCTACCTAGTCATCAAACTTTTCAAAGTGTCAAAGGTTTCTCTAAATTGCCTTTATTAAAAATGTCAATTCATTTATCTCTATCGTAATTCTCAGCATTTATAATTAAAAAAAAAATCGGAAACAAAAAATAATGGTTAGTGGTTAATAACTACTCTTTGAAGTTGTATTTAAATGTGCATTAGATTTTGGGATGAGACACACTGGTAAAACATAGGTATACAAGGGCAACATTCTTGGAATAAAGAAAAGCAATCTTCAAATGGTCGGCTGCTGTCAAAACAACAATTACTGTCATTTTGGATAAGTTGGGTACTACATTAGAGCGCTTTTCATTAACGTAATAACAAGGTTAGCTAATATGAGGTTGTTCAGATAAAAATTTAGATTGAATCGGCATGATAAATACAAATAGATCTTTCAGAAATATTAAGTTGCAAAATATGTTTGTCAGAATTTTAACAAATTAGTTAGCATTGTGAATACCTGAATATATTGTGGAAATATTTAAAATTAGTCATTCACAATAAAATGCAAAGCTGTCTAAATCCAACTGACACTGCTACTATATAATCACCTTTACGTAATAATTAAATGTTATGGTAATAGAGCGACCCTAAATTTCTTATTAAAATTTAAGTAATTACCGTAATGCATTTTAATTAATATTACAGAGCGATGACGTTGCCTGCTAAAAATAATGTTACAATGTAATACTAAAAGTTAGAATATAAAGATTATATTACAATTTAGTATAGTATTAAGCTGTTAATATTATATAACGCGAAGTACAATGATGAATTTTCTTATATAAAAGTGTACCTCTATTATTTTTACAAACGTCTGAACCACTATAAGAAAAACCATGAAGCTAAATTTATGAAAGAATTAGAAAACACCCGGCGGACTTGATACAGTATTATATAAAAGCGAATATATTATTAACTTTAAATGATCCTATACGCTTTGGAATGTTTCATTCTATATTATCTTGGCAAAATTATTTTTTCTTCCCATGTATTCTAATAAGCAGCATGTTTGAGACCATTAGTAGGCATAAAAAATATGCATTAATTGTGAATTAAGAATAAAATTGGTATTAAGCCTTTCATTGTTTGCATTAGTAAGTTACGTAAATTACTCTCGTAACAGGTGCGTGCTTTACCGTAATCAATATTGTTTAACTTGCAAAAGTGTTCATTAGTCCATGCTTTTTATTAGATGATAAGTATATAAAATTATATTTTAAGATTTTCAGTATGTAAATTAACGTCTAAATTGACGATAATGCAAAATTCGAATGATTTATTCAGGTTATTGAATTTAAAGTTCACTCCTGCTTATAACACACGCATCACTTTCTGCAGTAGTCGAACCCGTAATACCTTGTTTTTGAGACAATGCTTTCCTTATTTGATACTTCAGATTCGATTGAAATTCAATCTGTATGTTTCAGTTTTATTCCTTTATTTAAAATGTTTGAAAACTGGTACATAATTACTTGTCCCTGTGTAAGAAATAATTGTATACTAAACAGCTCGACAGAATAACAATATTTGTCTTTTGTGTTCAATTAATGTATTTATTATTTACATGATTTAAACGATTCAATAGCAATAGCACCGTTCTCAATAAAGGAAACGTGTTAACAAACATTAAATTAAAAAATTACTATAATTCATTGGCGGATTCGTTATACGTTTCACTTAAATTAATATCACCTTCATAGCAGACACTACTTATTGATTCTTTTTTTCGATTCTTAGTACAATATATAAAGCTTTCTTCTAAAATTAAAAATTGAGTCTCAATATGGTTAAAAAACGAAATGAAATAGTTACTCCGAGTACAAGTGAACTTTAAATCATAATTAATTTTTTAACATTTCTTTAACGTTTTAGCTGCTCTAAACGTATATATACGCAAATGAAGTAACTGCTCCACACGTATATAAACTCAGTACATTTTAACTTGTATAAAGTAATACTAAGGTCTTGTGAATACCATATTTTTAGTTTAGCATCAAATATGCCAATTGCCAGCCACATTTTGTAAAAAAATATTTTATATGTTGACTGGTTCAAGACGTATAAATACACCTGAAGTTCGCCACTCTCGCGGTTGAACCGTATTTGGTTTCTCTTGGCGCTAAGACGAGCAAGCGGTGGGTTAACGAATCGACTCAGTATGCATTCAGCAAATAGTCCGTTCGTCCGTAGCTGTCTGTAGTGTTATCGAGTTGTGTATTTTCGTTCTGGTGTGTTATAGTAAAACTTTTTATAGCACCGAATAAGAATTGGAGGACATTTTAGCAAACAGTAACAATTAATTGGTTGCGGATGTACCTGATGAGTCATATGAAGACGCCGAAGATGAAAGGGGCACACCAGAACCTTCGTATGGGCCTTCTGATTCGTCAGATATTTCCGAGTATCGGGCGGTGAGGATTCCGGTGACGACATTCCACTTAATGTTAGAAAAAGGCTTCAAAGTAATCTAAAGAAAAGTTTGAGTGATTTCGTCTGGCGAGAAAAACATCTAAAGCCGGTGTTCAGTGTTCTTACTAAATATTATTAAGTATATTGCTAGGTTAAGAGAGATGTTGTCGCCAAAGTAAAAGAAGTTGTTATAAGTTAATATATTTTTATGAATTGACAAAAAGTTGTAATTATTTTTAAAATTAAATTTTGAAAAATATGGTCCTCCAAATTATGCATTAAACATAAAAGTGTTGGTCCAATCGAGCTACGGATTAATTAAATCCACATTTATTATTGACATTGTGGCACAGGAGTTAAGGTCAGATATTCCTTACTATTTCCTCTTCTATTTAATTCCCGCTTGTCTCCAATAGTGTGTACAATCTTAATCTAATTCCAATTCATTTTCAGGTGTTGTATTACTTAAAATGGCTGATGAACTTAAAAGCTTAATAGGGACCGGGGTCATATTAAAGCCGCTGTTACTAAATTTAAAACTTATTGCGAATCTCTTAATGACAATAGTAATTTGACGCAAGGTCGAAATACGTCTATCAAAATTTGAGAAACTGTGGGATGAGTTTAAGCTAATTCAAAATAAAATAGACGATTTAGGCGATTCAGATTCTCAAAGAGATGAGCCCGATCTTTTTGAAAATCTATACATTGGGCCAACTGCCAAGGAATTCATCGAAAAACATAATCAAAATACTAATTTTAAAAATAATATTAGTAATTCAACCTCCTTTGAGGACAATTCACATTTAAAGGCTTTTCAATTACTACGGTTAAGTTTACCCCACTTTTCTGGTCATTACCAGAATTGGATGCCTTTTTTGAAACATTTAGTTCATTAATGCATAATGATAATAAACTCAGTAATATTCAAAATTACTTTATCTCAAATCTTGCTTAAAAGGCGAATCAGCCTCTTTAATACAACATTTGGGAATGTCAGAATCTAATTATTTAGTAGCAATTGATTTATTTCAACAACGGTATGATAAACGTCTTATTATCAAAAATCACGTAAAAACTCTGCTGAATCTCTAAGGAATATCTTTGGTGTATGCAATTTGAACTTGAAGTTATTAAAAAACTTAAATCAACCTATACAGTACCTATTGGGATTTATTGTTCATAGAAAATGTAACAAGTAAATTAGATTAAACCACTATACGGGATTGGGAATCCGAAAAAATAGCTGAGATGTGCCTACATTTAAAGAATTAACTGATTTTCTTATCAAAAAATGTCAATTATTATAAACTTCGCAACAAGTGAAAGTTAATCAATTTTTATCCAACTCACATGATTACAAGTCTATCAACAAGGTTAAATCTTTTCAAAAATTGAACAAATCAACATTGCATGTAATCACTAAGACCCTTAAGGTATCTTGTAATATATGCAAACAGGAACATTATACAAATCTGTGTCCAGAATTAATAAAATTTCCTATTGATGTACGTCTAAAGGAAATACAAAGGCATAAACTTTGTATAAATTGTTTGGGAGATAATCATGTACATGAAAATTGCAAATTTTATGTAAGGAATGTAAACAGAAACACCATACGTTATTGGATGGTGCTACAGCCCTATTAAATCCTAACGATAATGTTTTAGAAGATACTCCTAATACTGTTAGCAATTACTCTCAAATTAATAAAACTACTAAGTTTTATTATCTATTGCATTAGTAGTGATAATAAATTCTATGCAATCAGATCTTTACTTGATATGGTCAGTCAATCAAATTTTATAACATTAGCTGCTTGTAAAAACTCGGATTAAAGCATAAAAATATTGCAATGTCAATCACACATCATACATCATTATCGCAGGTAAATAACATCATTGACGTTCACCTAAAATCATATATTTGTAATTTTGCTACAATTTGTTCTTGTTTAGTTTTAAATACGATAACTGCAAATCTGGCTTTAGTGACGTTTGATATTAATTTAATGAATATTATTCAAAATATAAAATTAGCTGATTCATTGTTTAACAAGAGGTCTTAAATAGATTTATTAATTTGTGCGCAATTATTTTGGGACGTTATGCTTCAGAGCCCCTTAAAATAAATGATAATGCGCCTTATTTATATGAAACCAAATTAGGTTGGGTTATCAGCGGAACTATTTCGCACAACCAAGTTCAATGTGAAAATAATCTCAGACGTTTTTGGTAAATCGATTACAGTGAAAGTTATGATATATACTGACTTCCATAAAAATTGCAACACCTAGAATTTATTGAACGACGTCTTTCAGTAGAACAAACAAACGATTAAAATTTGAAAACAAAAGAACAAAAACTAAAAATGTTTTTTTCCAATAATGAGTTACTCCGCCACGATTTGTAATGCACTCATTTAGACGGCGTGGCATTCTATCAACCAAGTGATCTATAGCTACCTGTGATATATCAACCCAAGCTTCTTGAATCCGTAGCCGGAGATCGTGTGAGTTATCTGGAGGATGTGGTAAATTACCCAGTCGCCTACCGACCTCATCTCATACATGTTCAATGGGTGACAAATCAGGCGACCGAGCAGACCATGGGAGGACGGCAATTCTTCCAAAAAATGTGTTGTAGCCCTTGCCGTATGAGGGCGCGAATTATCCTGTTGGAAAATGGGATTTTCCAGCCTCTGAAGATATGGAAGCGTAACGGGTTCTAGCACATTGGCAATATAATCAGCGGCGTTTAAGTTGCCGTTAATGAAAACCAAGGATGATCTGCTACCGTAACATATTGCACCCCATATCATCACTACTGGTGTGAGGGCTGTGTTGCGTTCCACAAAAAATGTTGGACTTTTACGTTCTCCACGCATTAGTCTCACCCTCCTACGATCATCGTGGGCCTACAAGCAAAGTCGGGACTCGTTAGTGAACACAATTCGATGCCATTCTTGTTCCCAATTCGCTCTTTCGTTACTCCATTCTAGCCTGCGTAGACGGTGAAGTGGTGTAAGAGGAAGACATAAAAATGGACGATATGAACGCAGCCCATAAGACCTTATCCGGCGATAAACACATGACATTGACATTCTGGGTCCTACACCTCTCATCCAATCATTTGCAATCGATCGAGTAGTTGAAAATCTGTCTCTTGTGGCCAAAAGTCTTAAGCGACGTTCTTCGCGATCTATAGTCCTGCGGAGACGTCCAGATCCAGGGCGAGGTTATTAAACCCCTTCCTCGGACCATTTAGACCAACATCTCTCTTGGCATTGTTCCCAAGTTCAGAACGAAATTGTGAACACAATTTCCAAAATTGACAGGTAATTACACACTAATTGGTTTATTTCTTCAAATGTATTGAATTACTAAGTGCAAAGGAAAAAACAAAAAAAAAACTAGTAGATAGATTTTATTCAAATTTTAATCGTTTGTTTGTTTTAATGAAAGACATCGTTGACGAAAATTTGAATAAAATCGTTCAACAAATTCTAGGTGTTGCAATTTTTATGGAAGTCAGTATATTTAAACCAGATCACCTATCATGTGAAAAGTCATTTGTTGACACTCACTCACGTGATAATTCAAGTCGATTTATTGTTATATTACCTTTCAAAAACGAAATTTTGTGTAATTCACATGATCAAACTTTGAAACGTTTCTATTCATTAGAAATAAAATTAATAAAAAAAACACACTATGTATATTGAATATTCAAAATTCATGAGAGAATATCTAGAATTGGGTCATACGCCTGAAATTGCTCCTACCGATCTCAATATCGCTGAAGAAGCGAGTTTTTATTTAGCGCATCATGCAGTCCTAAAAGAATCTAGTATTACTACACGATTACACGTGGTTTTGATGGTTCCATGAAAACTAGTACTGGAATAAGTTTAAATGATACACTTTTGGTAGGTCCGACAATTCAATATGATTACGCATACGCACACGCACACGCACGCGCACGCGCACACGCACGCGCACGCGCACTCACACGCACTCGCACACGCGCACGCACACGCACACGCACACGCACACGCACACGGACACGCACACACGCACGTACACGCACGTACACGCACGTACACGCACGTACACGCAAACGCACACGCACCCGAACACGCGCACGCACACGCACACGCACACGCACACGCACGACGCGCACGCACGCGCACGCACACGCGCACGCACACGCACGCGCACGCGCACGCGCACGCACACCACACGCACTCGCACCCGCACACGCACACGCACACACACGCACACGACACGCACGCGCACCCGCAAGCACGCGCACGCGCACGCACGCACTCGCACACGCACACGCACAGCACAGCACACGCACACGCACACGCACACGCTCACGCCACATGCACGCAGCACCGCACGCGCACGCGCATACACATGGTTTTGACTGACAGCAGGTATACACGGATATTATATATATATATATATATATATATATATATATATATATATATATATATATATATATATATATATATATAATCCGTGTATACCTGTGTCATAGTCAAACCATGCACAACTTAATCTATAGTAAATATCGAAAGATCTCTTCCAGTTAAAATTTTTTAACTATTATGTATTCAATAATTTATGTTCAACATTAATTTTTTTCCATGCGCCACTAAATATACAGCGGATTTCATTTAAAGAAAAGTTGAAAGATTTACTATTAACATATTAAGATGCAAAAAGGAGCAAAACTAGAAAATTTGACGGACTTTGTAGAAATAGTGTCATTTTAATTACATAACATTATATAACGTTTCTGCGTCAATTAAAGTTGTATTAACTATATCAAGAGCTATAAAGAATTGTTTCTTATTGAAGAAGACATCTGCAATTACTGGTGATGCCACGAGACGAGATGAGACAAAATTGACGATTAGTCTCATCTCATCACGATAGACCGAAAGTAATGCTGGGCCTCGAACTCAGATGACCTCGTCTCGCCTGGTGTCGAGTTTTTCTATACGTACGATATATCTATTGTCAAACGGAATTCTAAGAGCTACCATGCGAGGGAGTTAAAAAGGTATAATTTATAATAAACACGCATTTGTTATTTATATATCAAGGGAGTTATGGGTATGTTAATTACCGAGGGCAAGGGATTGCATTATTTCGTACTAATAACAAAAAAGAAACGAAATTTTGTTGGTTATTAAAATTAAACGTACGTTGTTTAAAAATTAAGAAGGCATGGTTACTATGGATATATCAACTGACAAGTTTGCAAATATTTGTGAAAATACATTAGAGGGCATTATAGATCTATAACTGCCTAGATAGCAGTTCATAACTTCCCAAGGGAGTTATAAACGTGTTTATGGTTATGGTAACTAAGGGTTTATTTGCTTATAACGTATTAGTATGAAATAAAGTACATAACATAATACATACTAATCACGTTATGAGCATTTTGGGTATCTGAAATAAAAAATATAACATTTCAATTTGAACTAAGCTAGACTTTAAATACGCGCAATACGCGTACACCTTTTTTCTCTTTCAAAATACTTTTTATAGTGATATTTTTTTAAATTATTAGTTAAATGCCTTGATGCGATAACATAGTTGTTAATTTAAAAATACATTTTTTAACTTATTCCTATTTCCTCTTAGATTAAATGCACAGAACGCATGTAATTAATTTATAAATTATAAGCATACACACGTATTTAAATTTTTGTATTAAAAAGAAATAGTAAATATTATGTCCAGTCTGATAAGAAAATATATCAACGATTTTTTCTTATACAGTGTGTCACCGTTGACACGGCGGTACATTATGGCAAAGCGATAAAAATTTTGACAATTTTCTCCATTCATTTATATGTTGGTTAATATGGGTTATATTCTAAAATTATTTTGAAATATACTGGGTGTCCCAAAAGAGTGGGGTGTGTCCAAATTGTGCTATTTCTTATGGAATGCCCTGCATTTTATTGCATTTTCAAATTGTGCGTGAAAAATAAAATGAACTTTCTTAAGCTAAACATTGTGTTTCCCAAGATATTTTGAATTTTAGGAAATTAAAGGATCTTAAAGAAACCAATGAATTTAGCCAAGTCCAATTTTAGTTATAAATATAGGTTAGTTATAAAAAGTGTTAATGTATTTACAGTTACCTAGAATTATACAGGGCGTGCACATTGAGGCACTTATTTGATGGCATACGTAGTAACTTTGATTAATTTATGAAAATTATAAAGGTTATTTTCGTTATACTCCGTAAGGTGTTGTCAAGACAAACCCATCCGCAGACAATTTTGACCCCAGATAAAAGACGAGGAACCTATTGCGCACAAACATTTCTGTATCCCAGTTTCTGTACGATACTATGGACACGCTCTAGATGAAATTTTTTACGATTTCTCTAATCAAACTGGCTGTACGCGCTACGTTGGTGTCTGGATTACGAAAACACAAATTGGATGATGTTGAAATAGAAATGATTCAAGCTCTTAATAAAACACCGGATCGCCATTTGTCTTGTTTTAGAGGAATAATTCCTTCATTGAACACTATTGACGATGATGAGTAGGTATTACAAACAATAAAATCCATCTAGCAACGGAAAACTGTGCTTCCCTATAATCAACCCCTTGTTCAGACGCGAAAACACTAGTCTACAGGCGGTGAGGTCTCTTAACATGATGATGCGGCTGGCATAGTCCGAGTCTCTGGACGGTGTAGCGTGATGAGTACTGTGTGTGTGTTGCGTGTGCGTGTGTGCGTGTGTAGCGTGGTGCGTTGTGCGTGTAGTGGCGTGTGCGTGTGTGTGGTGCGTGGCGATGCGGATGTGCGGTAGCCGTGTGCGTGTGTGCTGTGTGCGTCGGTGCGTCATGTGACGTGTGTGCGTGTGCGTGTGTGGTACGATGCGCGCGTGCGTGTCGCGTGCTTGCGTGTGTGTGTGCGTGTGCTGTGTGCGTGTGCGTGTGGTGTGCGTGTGTGTGTGCGTGCGTGGTACGTGTGCGTGTGTGCGTGTGCGTGTGTCGTGTGCGTGTGTCGTGTGTGCGTGCGTGCGTGTGTGCGTGTGTGCGTGTGTGCGTGTGTGTGCTGTGTGCGTGTGTCGTGTGCTGTGTCGTGTGTGCGTGTGTGCGTGTGTGCGTGTGTGCGTGTTGCGGTGTGTCGTGTGTGCGTTGTGCGTGTGTGCGTGTGTGCGTGTGTGCTGTGTGCGTGTGTGCGTGTGCGTGTGTGCCTGTGGCGTGTGGTGCGTCGTAGCGGGTGTGCTGATGATGTCGTGTGTTACGTGTGCGTGTGTGCGTTACGAGGTTCGTGCGGTTGAGCTGTTGCGTGTGGTCGTGTGTCGTGTGTGCGGGTGCGTGTGACGTGTTGCGTGTAAGTAGCGTGTTGCGCGAATAGTGTGTGCGTGTGTGCGTGTGTGCGTGTGTGCGTGCTGTCGGTATACTGTGCGTGGTGACGTGTGTGCATCGTGTGCTGTGCATGGACGTGTGTGCGTGTGCTAGTAGTGTAGACGCTGTGTGCGTGTGCGTGGTGCGTAGTGCGTGTGCGTGTGTGCGTGTTGCGTGGTGCGTATGTGCGTGTGTGCGTGTGTGCGTGTGTGCGTGTGGCTGTGTGCGTGTGTGCGTGTGTGCGTGTGTGCGTGTGTGCGTGTGTGCGTGTGTGCGTGTGTCGTGTGCGTGTGTGCTGTGTGCGTGCTGTCTGTGTGCGTGTGCGTGTGCGTGTGTGGCGTGTGTGCGTGTGTGCGTGTGTGCGTGTGTGCGTGCGGTGCGTGTGCGTGTGTGCGTGTGTGCGTGTGTGCGTGTGTGCGTGTGTGCGTGTGCGTGTGTCGTGTGTGCGTGTGTGCGTGTGCGTGTGTGTGCGTGTGTGCGTGTGTGCTGTGTGCGTGTGTGCGTGTGTGCGTGTGTGTCGTGTGTGCGTGTGTGCGTGTGTGCGTGTGTGCGTGTGTGCGTGTGGTGCGTGTGGTGTGTTCGTGTGTGCGTGTGGGTGCTGTGCGTGTGTGCGTGTGTGCGTGTGCGTGTGTGCGTGTGTGTGTGTGTGTGCGTGTGTGCGTGTGTCGTGTGTGTGTGTGCTGTGTGCGTGTCGTGTGTGTGTGTGCGTGTGTGTGCGTGTGTGCGTGTGTGCTGTGTGTGTGTGTGTGCTGTGTGCGTGTGTGTGTGTGTGTGTGCGTGTGTGCGTGTGTGTGTGTGCGTGTGTGCGTGTGTGCGTGTGTGCGTGTGTGTGCGTGTGTGCGTGTGTGCGTGTTGTGTGTGTGGTGTGCGTGTGTGTCGTGTGTGGTGTGTGCGTGTGTGCGTGTGTGCGTGTGTGCGTGTGTGCGTGTGTGCGTGTGTGCTGTGTGTGCTGTGTGTGCGTGTGTGCGTGTGTGCGTGTTTCCTTGTGTGCGTGTGTGTGTGCGCGTGTGTGCGTGTGCGTGTGCGTGTGGGTGTGCACACAGGTGTTCTTTCGGTAACAAATTGAATATAACGTAACCACAAAAACATGACAAATTTCTTTAGGAATTCTTCTACGTCACTTCACTTGTAAGCGAGCAGCATGATATTCGCTTTAATATTGTAAAACATTATGCACCTGTTACATAGCCACAGTACGACAAAAAACTGTGCCTTTGGGAGTTGACATTTAAGTTTAAATAATAACAGTAACCATTATGCTCCCCTTCCAAGAGAGGTTTTAAAACATTTTTTATGTGATTTAAAAGACAAATGTCTAATAGCTAATGTAAATGAATATCCACATTCCTTTACATAGTGACACATACAGAGGTAACCATTTCATAGCGCATGTGCCCGCTTGCGTACAAGCTTAAGAGCATGCATGGGTGAGGGTGCGTCTGTGTGCGTACGTGAGTGAGAAGCTTCTGTTTTGGGTATTGGTATTTTTGCAACTGATAGAGGGAGCAATGAATCCATCAATGCAGTATGTGTTCTTTTAGTTGAGCGCACTGCTTTTCAGAAAAACCTCAACCAAACTCACTGATTAGATCCGATCTCTAAACAAAGGTATGTTATAGAAGAGTGTTTTGATCAAATGTGTACTGTTAATATCTGTTTTACCTACAAATCGTTCTTTACGTACATTGACTTTAATTGAAATGCTGAGAGTTTTACCGGAGCACGTATGAATCTCTTCACTGCACTACAAAGGCGTCTTTATTTGCTTAGGGAAGCTGTAACCACAGAATTTTCGGCTTGGATCGTTTCGTAGTTATCAAAACTCATTCTGTTACTGATACATCAAGAGTTCGCCATAAAATAGGATTAGCGAGGCAAAATTAGTTACCTTCCTGGAAGGTAACGTTGTGATCCTTCTTTGATCTGTCGCTACACAAATATGAATTTTATTATAATTTTATTTTTTTTTTGGATTTCGCTTAGTTTTGCAGAAAATTTGTAAGAAGAAATCTACACTTTATGGAAAAATTATTTAAAAAACCATGAGATGTACTGTTGTGAAACTTTGCACTTAAATATTACAAAAAGTACTAGAGAAATGTTATACAAAACTGAACCTTGCGGATAGTATTCATGAGAGAAAACAAGCTGCATATTTCTTTCAAGTGTCATGGACAGACGTATTAGTTTGCTAGACGATGTAGGTAGTGTGCTACAATCAACAACTTGTGATCTCTTCAGTCACCATGCTAGTCCATATATGGATTATTTTAGTAATTTAGAAACGATAGGCGATCCAACTTGTTGACAGCAATATAAAAAAGAACCTGATGAAAATTTACATAGTTATGGAAACGAAAAAGGCTGAGGATACATTATTTCTAAAAAAATATACTTACAGGAGAAAATCGTGTAATAAAAAAACAAAAAACGTTAAGTATTCGAAAAATTAACTACACCATATATTTTGAAATAAAATCTAGAACTATTCTACATTTTCAAGATAATTTTTAGAGAAACGTGTGTCCTGGTATTACACAGAAATATAAATTAAGATTAGTAAAGAATACCGTAATCATAAATACAAGTGAGCATCACCTAATCTAACAGAGTAACTTTTATTATGCTTAATAATTTCATTAAGGGAAGCTGAAGAATTATTTTGGTGTGTAATAATTTCTTTGATTCTAAGTTGAGCTTTATCTCTTTGTCGAAAGAGTTTACAATTCCTTTCATTTTGTCTGTTATTGATTGATTCTCTATTTCAGAATGGTTGATCCTATAGTTTTAAACTAACACACATTGCGGTTTTACAAAACTAATCTTTTTCTGTTCTTTAGTTGTGCGACTTTGACTTGTTCATTTACAGATTAGTAAACGGCTGGGTTTTCTTAATTACGTAAATCCCATTACGTAATAAACGAACTGAATTTTCATTGCAATTATAGTTTGAATAATTTTATTCTCTCCTTATCTCATGCAATTAATATAAAATAACGTAAGATAACACTAGAAGGCCAAGTATTTTAGCATATTTGAGTTAATGCACAACTCCAGTATTATGCGTTTAAATAAATTATAAGCTTTGATTTGCGAGTAATGCAACCAAATAATTCACTGAAAAAATGTATGTTTAAATATAATCAAGTTGTCGTAGCATGAAAGTTGGGGAAAAAGGACAGACAGACGATCAAGGTAAATTAACTAAATATATTTGGTTAAGCGTATATGGCTATTTCATCTTACTTTGGTTAAATCTACCAGAGATCACATAGTTAAAATTATCAGCGTTTATAGTTAAGTTAACAACTAAACTGTAGTTGACTTAATTATTTCGTTTTTTTTTATTCTACGGGATGTCATATAGTTAGAACTACCAGACCTATTATTACTTAACTTAACCATTTTAGTCTGTTTGATTTTCCCATCTTGCTTGCTTAATTTCACTAGATTTTATAGCTACTTTTACCTTCCATTTTTAGGTATATTATATTAGATACGGATTGTTAAATAAAGTAAAATTGAAATTAAAAAAATTCAATAAAATCGATATTTATTTATTTATAAAAGGTACAACACAATGGAAAATGCAAAATTTTAAACTATATACTATAACCTAAAAATATACAGCGTGTCGAATAAGAGCCGCAGTCTGCCGTTGTGGACGTATTAAGCATATAATCAGTAAAAAGAAACTCTACCTTATTTCTAGGATCTTAAAAATATTTTCAGCGATGTCAGATTTCCGGTTAAACCGGAACTTGGTAGTAATTTCGTTATTTTAAATGGAAAATAGAATAAGAAATGACTCAAAAATGGTGTGTTCTGGCTAGAAGTGTTTAATGAACAGTCATTAAAATTCGACGAAGAACACAAAAATGCAATAAAATATAAGGTGTTCGATTTAAAATAACGAAGTAACTACCAATTTGCATTAGACAGTTTGACCCATTACGCTTAATAAACCCACGACGGAGGACTGCGGCACTAATAGGACACCATGTATACTATTTGTGGCCAAACGTCACAATAAAATCCTTAATTCTAAGAGGTACTTAACAGTATATTTACAACCGATCGCTGAGAGTCACGAATCGTCTCCCGTCTGGTGTGGTATTATAGTTATTTGGTATAGGAGTTACTAATATAGATTTAGGAACTTGACAACATATCATTCTTTCGTTACTGTCTTCGTAACAGTGGAGATGGTCACAAAAACCTACAGGGGCAATTTGATCACACTTGAAAACAACAGTAGAATCTCCAATTACAAAAATGACATTTATTAAACCAAATGCAGGCCCATCTTCATTGACATTTGTAGTGAGAATGTAATTTTTCAAATATTTGGTTCCTCTTACATTAATCCAAGATACTTGACAAACAGACTGCTTGCCTTCTTCTAAAGCAAGACATTGAAAAGGTGCAATTTTGATTTTTATCCCATTGCAACTATAGGATTGATTACACCGCTGTTAAATAGGGACATTAACTGCAACTGGTGTTTCATAACCAAAATTTTGCTGAGATTACGGCGATTGCAAGAACTCCTAGCACTTATTTTTGAAACCCTCAAATCGAATACACCATAAATTACAAAGGGGATCAAATTTTTTAGCCATTCTAGGATAATGAAGTAAAAAATGGAATTTAGGTTTCAGTTTTTCGTTGGAAATTTCCAAACATAGTTCATTAAATTCCTCAATTAGGGTTTGAAGAAGGTTTTCATTATCTGCAGACGTACCTCCACAGAAAACAATATCTAATATTTTCCGTAATAATAAATATAAACTCCAGGAGGTTTTATCAGTAGGTATAAGATCGCCAATAATCAATCCAAAGTACCTAACAAAAGTTAACATTTCAGAAGCTGATAATTTTAATTTGCCTTGCTTTAAGTGTTCCATTTGGAAAGCGGCTGGTTTACTACTCTGCTCAGGACCGTAATCAAAGGAAAACATTCTTTCATTAAGTACTTGTAAAGAAAACAACTTCAAAGTAGTGACATAATGCTTAACTAAGAGGTCATAACGTATACAGCAGTACCTTCTAAAATAGCATGCATAAAATCTACGGCTATTCGATCAAAGTTAGCAATCTGAATCCAAGTACGTTTCTCTTTCACGCCACTAGAACTCAAATGTTGCTGCAATGCTTCATAATAATTGATCATGTTTCTCAATAGAGATAGATCTTCATGGCACATGGTTCCCAGATCCTGTTTTCTTACAGAACAAATTCTACAGGGATAGTTTGCTGAAATACTTTGAAAGAAGCCCATTAATTGATGCTAACCTAGGTTGTCGCCAACGATAACTGCAAGTTCAAAGTAAATTGTTCCAGAATAGTTAGGCAGATCAAATTCGATTCCATTGTTCATTAAAGATTTCAACTCATTTATGAGGGGTTGGAATGTTATAGCATTACCAAAGCGAATCCTATCAGATGAATGAAAAAGCAAACTAACAAAAATGCATTATAAAGTGGAGTTGTAATAAGGAGGCAAACATACTACTGACACATATACAGCTCCTAATTTATGAAAACCGGGATGACTACCAAGTACATTACCAATTACGTAATCATCGAAAAACAGAATCAATGGAAAGATTATCTTATTGCCGTGCACTTTTTATCTGTTTTTCCAAGAGGATCCCTGTATTACGTGAGTTACTAAGGAGTTGTCATATTCTAATGCCATAACATAATTCAACGTTTCAATTAAAATGTTAGGAATCGAAAAAAAAACCGTTTTAGCACTTTAGAAATAGTTATAATCTGTTCGCTGCATGTAATTGGTTTCAGATTGAAAGTACCACTTTGTCTCTTACCATCTAATCGTTGTCCTATTACTACGATCTGCGGCAGAATATATAGACCTAGCCTCTCAAAATACCGTATGCGTTTGAATTCAGTTTTACATCGCATAGGGAATCTTCAAATAAATCTTTGATTTGTTGTTCTAAAGATGGATGATTAAAAGTTTGATTGATAACGTTTATGACCGCTGTACTGACTTCGTTGATAAGCAATGATCGGAAGTTGTCTACGATCAATTGTATAGCTTGTAGAGGTATAAAAGGGTTGCTGTAAAGCTTTGCCAAAAAATTTGGGGGAATTGATACAGCTATGTCCCTACTGTCAGTTACTGATTGAAAGTGTGTGTTGTTCTGACATCATTCAAATGATCTGTGAGTAACTTCGTACGAACAGAAGTACTAGGAATCGGTTGTCGGGCTTCATGAGTAGCCAAATGTTTTCTAAAGGAGTTTTTTAAATTAAACTGCCATTCACAACCGGGTTGAGCACAGGTATAACATGCAGTCAATACATTTTCTGAAAAATCACAGGAGTCTAAGTGTTTAAGTAATTTTCGGGATGACGATTCCTCGTATTCACAAATAAAGAAATGAACATAATAATTAATTTGGGTAAATTAATTAATTATATTTTAGTTGATACTTCCGACAAGACACTGCTTACAGCAGTGTATTTTTTTATCATACAGTGTCGTTAATTCATAAAGGCCTTATATTCGGCATTTAAATGAATAATTATTTTAAAACAGCAATCTACTGCCGCAATGGATGTTGGTAATTGATACAACACATCGTCCACAACAACAAAATAAGTGTTAATTTCAATAAGCGACGGTCCGACGGCAATAATAAAAGGTTGTAAAGTGAGCCCTAGGCCTTGCAACTTACTTCGTCTCCTAGTAATTGTTTCTTGCACCAGACTGTCTGCTGCAACGACGGTGATAAAGTTATCTCGAGTTTCCACCCTGCTTGGTCTTCAGGTTCCTTTCTTCTTACGTAAAGTGGTTACAGAAAATAGGTAAGGAAGACATAAGAAGCTACCCAGATTTCATTTGTCTTCTTCTTCTAAAATAACATGATTATGTTATTAAGTAAGAATGATTTCGTACTGTCATTGTTTTTAATATCAATATAACAAGAACGCAAAATATGAAATTAGTTCTATAGAGTTATAGACTTCCACTAACAGCGACGTTAAAAATGTATTTCTCGAAACTATTAAATATAAAAAATATATCAATTTAATAATCTCATACGTAGGTAGTTACTACAAAAATATACTTATAGGTATTTTTAAAATTACCAAAGGAAAACAAAAAAAAAAATTGGGGCTGCGTCTATCTTACCTTTTTCGCAACTTAAAATGCTGTCGAGCTGTTTCTTCTCAGTATTTTCCTTGCAGTGAAGACCTTTTTTCTTTACCAGTTCGTGTAATTTACTTTTGTATAAAGGTAACCTTTCATACAGTTTATTTACGACTGCGGGATACGCCACTCCAAAATCTCTAAGGAGCTGAAAAAAAATTACGTATTAGGCACTTCGAATATCGTAAAAGGTGAAAAATTAATAATTTTTTAATGCTTTTGGCGGAGAAGTATTTGAAAGACACTTAAGTAAAATAATAGGAGCATTGAAGGATGAACTAAAAATCCTTATAGTGAAACTAAATGTCATCCCACAGATAAACTAGAACAATACAGACATTGATGTACCTGAGTATTATTGCTGATATCGTATTTTAATAGTACACTCACCAGGAGGTATCCCCTGGGCCTTTTTAGGGCTGGATTATTTTGAAAATATTCAGAAATTGTGGTACCCTCTTTTGTAAGCTTCAGCAACCGATAATATGTTGTGAGATCCCAATTAACCTTTACCATTTGCCATGGGTCTGTGCTGTTACACAACTAACGCACTTTCCTTCACCACCTCGTGTTCAATGCTTGAGTCGTTTTCGTAATCCTCTAAACCAGGAGGAAGACGACTGGGAGTAGTACTTCTAGAAGTTGGTGACAATTCTCTGACCCGGTGACTAGGTGTTATCGCCCCTGAACTCGTAGAGATTTTCGCCTGTTATTCACACAGTCAAGAAGTTTTCCTTTTGCTAGTCGTCGTAGACCTGAGCCAAATGACATATACGGTACAAAGTAGGTTGCCAGATGCTCCCTTTTAAAAATTGCTGTAATTTGATAAGCCAATGTATGAAGCCGACTGCAAGGTATATTCTTCTCCGGATCAGCTGCCAATTCACTATCAACAATGAGGTGACAGTCGTTTTCTGGCTCTTTGGTCTAACAGCCCTGTTGTACCGAACTGTGCTAGTAAAGCTCTACCAGGCTGAGTTCCTTTGAGAATCGAATTAACCTCCTATAAAGCAAACATAGAATAGGTTCAAAACCTATGTAATTATACTGCTATGCTTACATTGATAGTGCTTTGATGGTGCTGCTCAGTTGCTTTCAAATACGAAGTACTAGCTTCCGAAAAAGAGGTATTTTCTTGTCTACCAGAATTAACTTCTACTGGTAAAAGAGTTTCACTTAAGTTGTCTAAACAGACTAGATCACTGCAACTACTATTTGATTCTGCGTCGATCTCCACGGCAATGTTTACTGCACTAATATTAAGTTCTGTATGTTTCTAAAAGTAAAAAGAACTTATTTTAAGAAGTTTACTATAGTTATCATGGACTTGATAAAACCGGTACATAATTTAAACTTATTTTATACCACCCTGCATTTGTATTTTTAATCCAATCATGCTAAAAGATTTTGAAAAAATTAAACTAACCTCAGTCTCTGTAATATTTTGTAAAATGGAACGTCACTCCCGTAAATTGTACAACAGAATACCACGATCCTCACCATTTGGTACAAACTCTTTGACGATGCCAGGTGGCATGACCCCTAGAGCCTTCATTGTTACATTATCTTCTATCCAAAAATAAATAATCAATTTAATTTTCATATGTACGGGAATTAGATTAATGTGCAATAAAAAAACTAATTTCCAATTGTACAGATTGTGTACTTATCTGGCCTTTACATTTTTGTAAACTATCAGGACTGTTTCGAAGAAGCGTTTAGGTTTAGAGAATGGATTTAACGGCCTGCTGTACCATGCGGTTTTTGAATTTTAGATGCAACGTCAGCTAAAACATGTGTACATAACTTCCACTAATCGCATAAGCAAAAATACAGCTTTAGAAATACCTACGAAAATGGTTAAATTAGCAGAAACTTGCTTTTTAACTAAAGACAATTTTAACTTCAAAATAACCAACGGTAAAAAAGAAAAAACGATCTGCATAGACACTAACAAATTCAATAGATTATTTCTAATTTATTGTAAAATGGGATTGTTTACATAGCAAGTCTCTGTTACTCTAATAATATGACAGACTGCAAAAGTACATTATCTGCATACCACCAGTGGAGTACCGACGTATGAACAGGCCCTGGTTCCAGTTGTGGTGCGGGCCCTAACCCAACTCCCTTTCCCATAAATAAAAAAAAAATACTTATATAAATTTTTTTTAATAATTATTGAATACATAAAAAACATTTAAAACAAAAAACAAACAATATAGAGGGATTATACAGCTGAAAAACAAACATTAATGCAAAAATAAATTAAAAAAAAAAAACAAAAAATAGAGTACAGAGTAAATCAATGTATTTATATTATAATTTTTTTCTTGCTTTTGATGTGGCAAAAGATGTTATCAGACTGGATACATTCAAATTTTTTGCTACCTCATTTTCAAAAGAAATGATTGCCAGATTAGATAGCCGGCTTGACTCATTGCATTTCATAAGTAATTTTTATTAATTTTAATTTTGAAAACGTTCGTTCTGCTGTTGCTACCGTTACAGGAACAGTAAAAAGTATCGTACAGGCTGTTACAATTTCAGAAAAGCTATTACTTGATGAACAATTATCAATTAATATAAATTTTAAGAGATACTTTACCGAATTAATTTGGGTTAGTTCATCGCGGAAGCATTGTCGAAAAGATAAAATTTGAGCAGAAATTGCTTCTGTAATGTCATTTTTGTATAATGTCTGTAATTTTTGTGCGATTTCAAATAAATAATCACCTGTACAATTAAAATATCCAGTGTTTTCAAAAAAAACAGTTATTCTGAAATTTTCTTCATTAGTTTCAACGCTATAACGATTTCTGGTTTCGTCGAAAAATAATTTTTGGCGAGACCTCCGTTTTTCTGAAAACACTGGACTTATTTCCCATTTTATCGCTAACTGCCCCGCTTCACTTTTAACGCAATGAAGCTGCTCCCGCAGTTCCTTCATATTTCGTAAGGCATTTTCGAATAATTTTGCAGCTTCACTAATACTTTGCGATTTTTTTTGAAGTAGTTTCGACAGAACATCCGTGGATTTCAAAATCTTTGTTTCAAACACCACCAAAAAAAAACAGTTTCAAATTTTTCTAAAAAGTTTTTATGTGAGTTTGCTTCAACAATTTCATTTTTTATTTTAGATGTTAAAATATTTTTTTAAAGTGTTTTCAATATGTTTAAAAAATTAAATCGCAGTGCATGTGAGGTATCGTGCCTAGAGGACCATCTTGTATCGCTGTCGTTGTCAGTTGGGTATATCAATCTCCACCTTACAACACTATTACCAAAAAACACAAAAATTCTTTCAACAAAATCAAAAAAGTTTCTTACAGTTTCAATATTTTTTACGGAATCATTTAAAATTAAGTTTAGATTATGCGCAGCGCAGTGAATATAAGGAGCGTTTTTAACTTTTTTTGAAATTATGGCTTGAACTCCATTACAAACGCCACTCATATTTGCTGCGCCATCATATCCTTGGCCACGCAGTTTATCTATACAAATGTTTAATTTATTTATTTCGGCAATTATTTTATTGCTAAGTGTAGTTGCAGTTTGATCAGTTACGGAGACAAATCTTAAAAATGATTCGTTAATTACGACATCTGACAACGTTTTCTTCGGTGCGTACGATTTCTACATATCGAAAAACTAAACCAAGCTGATCTTTTTTTGAAATGTCTTGAGTTGTATCAATAATTATCGAAAAAAACGGACATGAACTAATTTATTTTTAATTGCATTTCCGAGTAAATCTAGCACCTCATTTTGAATTATCCGGCTAAGATAAGTAATCGTTGCTTTTTTTTATTTTTAAGTAAATTTTCCAAAACAGTGTCATATTTGGACAAAAGCTTTATAACAGCCAAAAACATTCCAGGGCTTTCTGAATTTATTGTTTCATCGTGCCCTCGGAACGGCATATTTGTAGAAGCTAGCAAGAGTGAAACATCAATGATCCGTTCTAAAACTTTGCGCCAAAATGAAATTTCTTCCCGAATTATAGATTCGTTTTCAAAATCAACAGTTTTATTTAATCGCCATTTGTCGTAAATTGTACAACATTGATTGTGCTCATTAGTCTCTTCATGGCTGTTTATAGCCCGATTTAAATGTATCCAGTCATCAAAAACTAAACTAAGAGAAGTTTGCTTTTTCGAGAACAACCAACAGGGTTGTCAATAACATTTACTTAAAATTGTAGAATAACGCGACCACATTCGTTCCGTTGTAAAGCTGACTTTCGAAGTTGTTTTGTAGTAAAAATCAGAAAAACACCTGTTATTTTTGTCTTTGGGAAAAGGGCCAGTAGGTTTGCAAGGGCCATTCGAAATAATAAATTGTTTTCGGTCATTTGCTAATTCCCCAAGAAAATGTCCACGGTCAGTTAGATTTTCAATGTTCACTAGAAATTAACACAGTTAATGCATTAAGCAATAATTAAAAATAATATGTTCTTACATTCTTTGGAAATTGATGAAGTCTCTAATTCATGCTCAACGGTTGCTGACGAATTCGGGAATTCCAAGTCTAAATTATTAAAATCAAACATGAAAATTAGGAAATACTTTATTATTTACTTATTAGAGTAAAGACAAATGACAAATTTGAAGTTTGGGAATAAGATTGATAATATAGCTAAATAAAATAAATAAATAAACTTAGCAGCGGTTTCAGTTTCACTGATTATTTCGGTCATTGCAGGGGTACAACTAGAAGTTGAGGGTTTACTCGGTTCAACTTCGCTACTATAACTAGTAGTACGAGCAGTACGAGAAGTTGATGGTTCATCAGTTTGATCCATTTTTTGATTAAAAAATTTACCAATTTTTGGTAGCTTATTTTTTCTTTCATCTGCTTCAACTTTTTGCTTGCGTTTAGCATTTCCAGGCTTATGTTTGTACTGGCTCATTTTACACAAAACACTAAATAAAAACAAATATTGGTACGAGACAATACCGTTCTATCACCGCGTTTTAACTTAAATAAGATGGAAAATGATCATTGGGGGTGCAAACTGCGAAAATAAAGAAGTGGGAATGGGAAGGGTGAACAAATAGGTTTTGGGGTTTTCCGCTATTGCCAAATATCGTGAATTAGCAGCCAGCATAAGCCGGATAGAAGTAATAAAATTAGCACCTTTTTTACAATACAAAAGTTATAAAAACCATTGACAAGATCTCGCCCGATTTGTATAGAAAAGACACCGTGACCGAACGCATGCCGCTTCCAATACTTACCCGGCCAGATGCTATCCATAAACTGGAAAACAATTTGTTTCTTTAATAGTACTATTAGCTACTCTGGCACTTCCGTTGCAGATGCAGCAGTTTTGTTTATCGCTTTAACCTTTTACTTTAACACATTTTTTTAATTCACAATATTTTTATTTTTGAATAACAAATATGTTTGGACTCATTCTTATATTTTTAAATTACACAGTACACTAAAGTGCAGTTTTTCTCGGACGTTTAGTAATTATAGAAAATAAGGATGATATCTCTGATGCAAGACGTGTACAAAAATAAAATTGTTTTTAGATAGTACAGTACACGAAATTCATAATGTGTAAGTAAACTGTGTATGGTTTATAATTTGTATAATAGTTTATTGTATTGATAGGATTAGTGGGCAGCGAAAAAGACCTAGTGGGTCGAAATATAAGCTTATAAAGTAAATTTAGTGAAATATAAACATGCATTATATACAAAACTGTTTGGCGCATTGATTCTTGTAAAAGAACGAGAGGTAAACCACGGGCCCCGAGGGGCCCAACATTATGTGCAAAGCAATTTAGCATTTCGGACCTTGTAAAAAAAAGGGCGGAGAGGACCGGGCCCTTTTGGGGTCCGGGCCCTGGTTCCGCGGAACCCGCGGAACCATGTTCGGTACGCCACTGCATACCACTGACGACCCGAGTTATATAAAACACTTGTTTTTTCAAAGCTATGAATGGCATAAGAACAACATAACAGGCATAAGTAAAACTGTAACGTAATACCGGGATATCAACAATGAATGACCGAAAAAAAACTGCTTTTTACAGAATTTTTATCCAAAGTTTATTCCAAGTTACTAGTGAAATTAGGCACAAATATTTATTTCATCTTCGATTGACATTTCATAAACGTACATAGATTTTTCCTTTTTCAATTATTCCTTTATCTACATTTGTATTACAATAAAATAGTTTTTTTCAAAACTCATTAATAAATTAACCAGGACTTTCAAGGTAAATTTATTCGTGTATTTTATGCCTTTTTCGTAAACAATTTTTTTTAGGTTATAATGCCTTTTACTGTGGAACAAGACAAGTTTATTTTGGAAGCTTATTTCCGAAACGGCGAAAAAGATGTAGATGGAAACTGGAAGTATTCAGTACGATTATGTGTTGAAGAATATCAACATCACTTTCAGAACATCGAATTAGATGATGATGTTTTATGCCAACACATTCGAATAATTGTTAGTCGTTTTCATGAGCATGGTAGTGTTTGCAAGGGAAAATATACGGATCGCACAACTGTACTTACCGAGGAAGTAGTGGAAAATGTACGATATCGTTATATTTGTATGTAAATAATATGTGCACTAATTGAAAATCTTTATTCATTATTTACTATAATTTAGCTGAATTGATCTCATTTGCATGCACGTTTGAGATCTAAAAAACAATGCATTATTAATTCATTATTTGCTGTGCTTTAGATCAATATATACAGATTTGAGTTATCTTAAAAAACAATAGGTACATCATAAAGTAGACATGGTGACTAGTTCCATATGAGAAGGACTAAATCAGTGGTATATAATCTGAAATAAGTTTTTGTTCAAAAATTAGAAAGCAATGAAAAGTGATATCTAGCATTAAGTTAAATAAGTTCCTTTTTTCCATTATAATGTATTTGTGATGTTCACCAGTGTACATTCAAAGGTGGTCAGCAAAAATGGTGTACCTGACTTGTGCTGAATATGTTGAATGTATACATTTATAATAAACTAACCAGTCATACATGTAATTTGTTTTCACTAATATTATTTAACAAATATATCATACATTGATTTCTGATTAATGACAAATTCATTTAAATGTTTTAATGTCATTGTAAAGGTAACATCATCCAATATCACTCCTTTTTTTAAATATTCACTCTCCACATATTCACACACTTTCTTCGAGTTCTCAGCTGCAATATTTTTCAATTCTTCATTGCCAATTGCTTAACACCTTCCATTTGAAATGTCACATTCCTCACTGCTATCCGATTTTTCAATAGGATTTAATTCAGAGTGGTACAAAGGGAGACGAAGGACAGCATGACCATTTTCAACTAGTAGCTTGTCTAGAACGGTTTCTTCAGCAACACATTCTTGTAATTTGGATAATGGCATTACCATCGTTCCTTCTTTTTCTTTTTTCATAAATTGGTACACATTGTAGATAATTTGCTGCCCTTGGCTATGAATTACCTTTCGATTATTCATTTTCAACCTGACAATAAAATTAATACATTATTGCCTATTTCAAACCACTCATGTCAATATAAACAAAAAGATCATTAAACGCTCATCTAAACAGTTTTTACTCTCTAAACTGTACATTATTCTCGTAACCAAATTGAGGTTAAAATGCAAAATTTGTTTTAAACATTACTTTTAGTGCATAAAAGAACTTACAAAACTTGAATTTGACGAGTAAATACCATGTATTGGTTTAACACACCAGAAATACGCCTTGGAAATCCAGAAAATCTGTAATATCAATTAAAAATAATAAATGATAATTTTTAATCAAATTATTACATGCCTTATAACAGTTTCCCTTTAATCTTAAGAAAGACTAAATTACAATTATTGAAGTTTTTGTACGTCTACATAATACGCAATTCGTCATTCACCAAAGTTTTTGTCATTTATGGTAGTATTTATTTTAATATCTGCATTTACGCCACTGGACATAGCACAATTTTCATTTTAAGGATGCGGAACAGTAGTACTGTTCTAGGAGCGGCACGGTCAAACAATGATGATCGCACTGTATTATCGTTATGGCCAATTAAACTTTCATGGAATTGTACATGTTTTAGACGTCAACTTATTTTAAAGTATCGAAAAGCATCATATATTCACAGCTTTTACTCAGGAAGTCTTTAATAACGAAATTCATATATAATATACACAAAAACCAGTCGTCAGAATAGTTTAGCAAAATCATCAAGTTATTATTTTTGTTTCATTGTTTTTTCAATTCTTCCAAATATATAAATAATTAATTAAATTCGTACTTACCTACGAATGGGGCGATATACTGATCTAAACCCCAGGCCCTTAAAAATCTACCACATCGGCGTTGCTCATTTCACAGAACTCACTGTTAAGTCGCGTTTTGTCTTTATCACACCTTCACATTAACGAATTCTACAAATAATGACGGATTCTTTTCATCAACGTTTTCCTTCACCTGATTTTTGTGTTGCTGTCTGATAGGATGGTTTTTTCACTTAACGTCTGGTATCTTCAACTATACTTGGGTAGAATTACTCTTTTTTAAAGTAAATTCTACTATGTAGTTCCCTTTAACTAGGTACATAAATACATTCTACCTGACAATTTGAAATTGAAGACAAAGGCAACTATTATGTTAAATTTAAATTTAACAGATAATATCCAAATTAGTATTTCTAAATAATACGAAAAGACGTTTTAAATGTATCCCTATATGACTTTAAATTTTAAACACAGGCCGAAATTTTTAATCGGATTCACAATTAAACGCATCAGCTTGATTAATTGAAGATTTGAGAAAATAACGTACTGACTGCGTCTAAGTATCAATCAATTTATACTTTATTATACGAGTACGGTTATCCTAAATATAATTGAATCAAAAACAATAACTAGAGTGTATAGTTATTTTAGCTATCCACACTGGTGTTTTCCACTTTAATGAGTTAAACTTAACAAGCATTAATTTAAGTTGAGGTACCATAATAGAATAGTTGTTTTAATAAATGTGTATAGTTCGTTTAATTACTAATATTGGGAAAAATAAACCGTATACTCTGGCTAATATTACAATAAGATAGTAGATTTGCCTGCTAGCTAATACGACTCTTCTATATAGTTAATTAAATTAGACGTCTAGTTAAATCCATTAGATACGATTCTACCAGAAACTGATTGTTGATGTAACTATACGGTTTATCGATACAACTCAATTTTATAATTCCTTCTACTAACCCCAAGTTAAATCTGCTAGATAGCGTTTAACTAAAATATAGTTAAACAAATTAAACAAATATAATCATCGAATTAATGGGAATAGGTTCAAATTCTGCTTTAAAGACAGTGTGCCTTGGGAAATTTCAAAGTCAACAAATTATACACCTAATATAAAAACCCACAATATAATCCATCCTAAAGGCCTACTACTGAATGTTGTTTTAGTAATTTCTAATAACTAAATCTTTAATAGAATACTCGCTGTAAAGCAACGTAAAATCAGTTTACTTTGATAAAATGTACATATTATCAAACTGAAGTTTTGACTTATTGTTTAAAGCAAGTTCAGCCACTGCAGATCTCGATAATCTCATATGTGGTCTTTACGTTTAGTATTAAAACAACGTTTTTTGCACAAAGGAAAAGCGCCCGTAGGTTTAGTATCACCTCAAAAATTCACATTACTCATTATAGTGCTCAAAATTCAGATAATGTTAATTTATATATTAAGGCCATAATTAGGAGATGATGGCACGAGGGAATGTTTAAAGCTTAATTTCACGAGAGCCATAATCGACTGTTATACTCGTGGTACATACAACGTTTTATCCTATTTTTGTTTCTAAAACTTTCAATCAAAATAATTAGTATTTTCGGCAAGCTTATGACAGTTGTGCTGTAGATAGTTGTCTATATTGACGTTGTTTGGTATACAGTGTATTTTTAATTTAATTTTCATTAACGTTTTGGTGTAATTGTTGCTTAGCAATTTTTTATTAATCTGTGCCATAACGGCCAATTTATGTTCGCATTTGAGTGCTTATAAACAAGATTAAAGTTTTAAAACAGAATAAAAGTTAAAATTGTTTAATTTAAGATTAATGATGTTGCCTGTAAAATTTCCTTTGTTCAATTACATTAAATTTAGTTCTTATGGTCTATGCCCTGTTCTAAAAATAAATAAAAGTTATCAAGTCCTTCTTTTTATTGCTTTAGTTAATATCGTACATGAGTCCAAGATGGTTACTTTATGTCATTATATAACTTAAATTAATGATGTCATTATTTCAACACCTTTTAGATTTGCACTTCAAAATTTCAATTAATTTCAAATAAAAATTTACAAATACTTGCTTGAACTTTCCAACTATTGATTTTTAGTAACGTAAGCTACTTTACTTGAACATTAGTTGTAAAAGTACCATTGGATTGCTGTTAAAAAATTTTGAATGTCAAAAATGTCATAAAATTTACACCCTGTGTATGATTTTAACTCTTAACAATATTATTATAAGAACAAATTCCCAATCCTGAAAATTTTAAGCTAACATGTTAGATCCTTTTCACTCAATTTCATTTTAAACGAATACATGGTACTGCTATTTTTTTACATAAAGCTGAATAATTAAAAAAATACTAAAGATAGTCATATAATATATCGCATTAAATTAATATAAAAATTAAAACGAAAAAACAGGAAGTTTATTCAAAGGTTTATCGTATCCCAGATTTAGCTGTTGGATTACGTTTTGTAAAAGAAATATTTAAAAATGAAATATGTAATCTGAGTCAATTACCATAATAATGATTTTCCAATAGAACATCAAATCATCAACTTACCTGGAAGGGTAATATCGTTCTTTGGGAAAGGCATTTATTAATTAGCAAATGCATCAATAACGGAATAGATGTGTTATTTATTTAAAGAGTAAATATAACTATATTCTTGGAAAAAGCGGTAATCAAGGTTTAACATTATAACTGAATAAAGCATTTTCCGCAAAATCTAACTATTCAGGAGTTATATAGAAACCATCAATGTATAATCCTCCAAGTACTGACAATGTCTTCTAATTATTAGGATATTGGTAAAAAGGTATAGACATAAAGACAAGTTATATTGCAAAACTTAATTAGTATAATGAAAAAGATAGCTTCGTGAAATGGAATATATAGAATATCTAATCTGGACCTTGTGAAAAGTTATAGTTAATTAACTTCTTGCAGTTACTATTTTCCCTTTTCATTATATATAAAAATCAAGAAGTATAATAGTTATAGAGCATACATTAAACATATATGAGAGTATAAGCAAATGATATACACTAACAACCTAGAATAGCTCTCTCAACAGACGGCATTTAATTATTTAGGTGTATTTTACTAAAATTATATGCATTAAAATTTGCCGAGTGGTCGACTAATGAACTTTCCTAAGTAAGAACGGTTAATTAAGCAGATAATTAATTATCGAAATTAATGGGTACATTCAAGCGACACTCTATTGTCACATTTTGCAAGCTTTATAGCGTCTCTTAGACGGGAACATGTCTAGTAAAATTACAATGTAAATCTAAAATTAGGAAGTTTACGCCAAGGTAAAAGAACTTGAATAAAATTTTAACGATTTGTAATTAATTTCGGTTAGTGTTTGTAGTCTATGATTATGGTTTTTTTTTCTATTGTGTTAATAGCAACTATAACAAAAGTAGTGTATTTTACACCTTTATATTTTCTAGCTCATCCGGTTCACTTTTATGTGCGTCATATAAGTAGAATTATTTTTATAGTGTGTGTGTGTGTGTGTCTGTATGTGATGTAACAGATCTAATTACCATAAACATTGCCCCTTTCTACACGAAGTTGATTAAAATTATATGTTTAGAAAACATCATTATTAGAGCTTTGTAATCCCTAATAAAGATTTAGTGTTTGGTCGGAATACCTTTCAAAGATTTTGAATACTCATTAAACTTCTACTTTAACGCCTTTGTATAAATATGTTATACCAACTAAACTGTATAAACAGTCATAAATAGTATACGGTAATATAACTCTAAAATAAAATAAAAAAACATAAACAGTAAGCAATAAACTAGGAAAATCTCATGTTAAATTTAACATTAGGTTTTTGTAGTACGCAGTGAACTTTACATGGGTAATATACCATGCACACTTATACAGGTTCTTAGAAAATCAAAATTTTGGTTTAAGCTCAATTTTAATTCACATATAAATACCTATAAGTTATTATGTAACTAATTTTGAGAAATTCTATAAAAATACACGCTGAATGTGGTTAAAAATTTACTTTGAAAACTAATTAAGTTGAACTTATTCGTTCATAACAAAAACTTATAATAATTTAATTGTTTCCATTTCTATCAAATGCTTAGCAATTGCAATTGTATGGGAGGTGCTAAAACGGTAAACTCCCAACAAGAAATTCCTGTAAAAATGAACATACACATAAATCTACAAAATAGAACCAACATTTTTCCCTCCATACAATCTTTCTTAATAAATGTTTAACATTCACTAAACTTAAATGCCAAATTTAATTTTATCAGTCTATGTTTCGTCTTCGTTCTTGTTTTATTAAAGGTGTGTGCACATGTTATGAACAGTTAACACTAGCGAGAAGGTATTTTTCGATACAAATCACAATACTGAATACAATTTCTCGATATCTCAAACTGTGATTGTGAAAATTTCCATTAGGGAAACTTTTGCAAAGTTCGTAATGATTATCTACCGCCTTGTGGGTATTCGAACTGGTAGGTAAAATAAGAACGGAAAGTAACTATGCGACGAAAATTAACACACTCCGAGATGTCCATTGTAAATGATAAAAACCAAATGTTTCATTTTAAAATTACAGCTGCGATCCAATACCATGATTTAATAATGGTAAATTACACTTGTTGATTGAAAGCCACACCTTTTTTGTTAATTTAATTTACAGGAAAGTGTAGATACATAAACATAACACATTAGTTATTAATTAAATTGCAGTACAACAGTGCCAAGCTTTGTTAATGCCAATTTGACAATTTGAAATCGATTATACTGAGCAACGTTAACAAAATTTCAATTACAATAACAATATATCAAAAATTCCGTAAAAACAAAGATATTAAATTTGAGCACACCAGGATTTCTCAATATAGATTTCGTAATTTAACTAATCGTACAGGCCACTTGGTACTCAATATCCAGTTACCATATGGTTAAATTGATAGTTATATAAGAACAATAATAACTATTTTAATACACATAAATCATTTAGAATGCTATTCCAGTTTCACAAATAGAATCATGTGAATCAAATGCAATGTGTTTGTTTTTATCACACAATGTTAAAAAGGGGAAGAATTAAACAAGTCTTCCTTTCAGCGTCTAGCGAACTAACAGAAACGATATACATTCTTAATTTTTACGTGTGGTATTAAAAATGTTAATTTTCCATTTATTATTTATTTTAGATATAAAATTTCTGTTTATTTCTAAATTTTTAATAATAATAAATTTAAGGATGTAAAGCATTTCTGTTAGTTTACCATACGCGGAATCAAACATTTGTTGTTTAATTCTTTTTCTGCTTAACGTTATGAGAAATAAAGATATACTGTATCTTAATCACCTCCCAATTTACATACACATATGTAACTAGGGATCAAAATAAAAATAACCAATTAGGGTAGGTTGTCAAATGTAACTATTTTGAATTGGTACTTTAGCCACATGCACATAATGACATTTCTGATATGAAAATGTAAAACTGAATGCTCTTGTCAAGATTCTTTAATTTTTTATTTGGTAAAAAAAAGTTGGAAACAATGGTATTCACTACACAACAAAACGCGAAAGCTATTGAATTTTCTTTTGAACCGGCGCGGCGTAAGAATAAAAGGAGAGGGGCAATATTCACTTCATGATTTTCGTGAAATTCCATATCCAACTAGGTCTTGCGATTTGAACATGTGTGATTTTTTGTACGGCCTTATATTAAAAATTCAATTTATTCAACGCCAATTCATAATCTGAAAGAACTGAGAAATCGCATAATAGAAAACAGTGAAGAAATCAAATCACCTCTAATGTTACATACTGTTTTTGATAGATTGCAAAATAGAATTCGTTTATGTTTAGACGTAAATGGAGAACGTTTTAACAAATCCTTTAGATTTATGTAAATTTCAATATCGTAAATGAATAATTTTTTTAATTATTTGTCTCAATTTCAGGTTATAAACTTTGTTTACTATCGAAATAGCAAATTACAATCGTTATAAATGTTATTCTATGCATATGGCTACAGAACCAATCCAAAATAACTAAATGTCACGGACTACAATGGTTTTTTTATCTTCCGTTATGCAAAACTAGCTCATTTTACAACGTTTGAGTCACAAGTTTCAACAATGTGTGTGTGCGTGTGTGTGGTGTGTGTGTGTGTGTCGGTGGGTTGTGTGGTGTGGTGTGTGTGTGGTGTGGTGCGTGTTGTGTGCGTGTGCGGGTGCGTGTGCGGCTGTGTGCGTGTGCGTGGCGGTGCGCGTGTGCTGTGTGTGGCGTTTGCGTGGCGTGGCAGTCGTGTGCGTGTGTGCGTGCAGTTCGTGGCATGCTGTGACGACGTGGCGTAGCGGTGTGCGTGTGTGCATGTGCGTGTGCATGTGCTTGCGTGTGTGCGTGCTGTGGCGTGTGTGCGTGTGAGCGTGTGTGCGTGTGCGCAGTGTTGTGTATTTCATGCAGTGTGTGGTGGCGTGCAGGCGTGGTGGTGCGGCTTGGTGCGTGCGCGTTGCGTGTGTGCGTGGTGCGTGTGGAGTGTGCGTGGCTGTGCGGATTCGTGTGCGGTGTGTGGCATGTGCGGAGTGGAGTGCGGTGCGTGTGCGTGTGCGTGCGTGCAATGTGCGTGTGACAGCGTGGCACACGTGTGTGCCGTGGTCGTCTACGGCGTGGTATGCGCAGTGCGTGTGGGTGTGCTAGCGCGAGCGGCTCAAACGCTGACACGACAAGATCACGAGCACGGGACGGACACGACGTGCAGTCTTGCACAGTCACGTGCACAGCTGCACTGCAGCGTGGTGCATGGGCACGCTGACACGCAGTCACGACGGAACGGCACAAGTCGCACCACGTGACACGTCAGTACACACGCAACACGTCACGACGCAGCCGTACACGCACACAGCGCACGCAGCACACGCACGCACATACCACACGCACAAACGCATGCACAGCGCACGCACACACTGCACACACGCATACACGCATGTCTCACACACGTACACACGCACAGTCGCACGCACGCACACGTCAGTCACAGTGCACACACACCACACGCACACACGCACACACGCACACACGCCACGCACGCACGTCACACACACGGCACACACACACACGCACACAAGCACACACGCACACACACACACACACATATGCCGCACACATCGCACAGCACGCACACACACACACACGCACACGCACACACGCACACGCACAAGCACACACCACACACGACACACACACGCACACAAGCACCACGCACACACGCACATCACGCACACATCGCACAACACACGCACACACGCACATCACACACCACACGACACACACGACAACACGCACACGTTCACACACACCGCACACACCACACGCCCACCACGCATACCCGCACACACGCACACACGTTCAGACGCACATATGCTCACACGCACATACGCACACACGCACACACGTACACACACACACAAGCACACACGCACACACGCACAAATGCACACACACACACACGGACACACGCACACACGACAACGCAACAACACACACCACACGCACACATGCACACACACATACGCACAAATGCACACACACGGACACACGCATAGATTCACACACCCACACACGCACACACGGACACATGCAAACACGCACACTCGCACATACTGCACACACGCACTCACGCACTCACGCACACATGCTCAAACACACACACGCACACACGCACTCGTGCACGCACGCACACACGCTCATATGCTCTCACGCACAAACGCACACACGCACACACTTACAAAAGCACACACGCACTCGTGCACAAACGCACACATGCACACACGCAGACACGAACACACTCACACACTCACACACACACACACGCAACAACGCACGCACGCACACACGCACACACGCACACACTCATACACGCAAACACGAACACACGCACACACGCACACACGCACACACGCACATACGCACACACGCACACCCGCAGACACGCACACATGCACACACTCACACACGCACACACGAACAGACGCACACACGCACACACGAACAGACTCACACACGCACACACGCAAACACGCACACACGCATACACGCACAAACGCACACACGCACACACGCATACACGCATACACGCATACACGCACACAAGCACACACTCACACACGCACACAGGCACGCACACACACGCACATACCCACACACCCACACACGCACAAACGCGCACACGCACAAATGCACACACGCACGCACACACACCTGCACACACGCACACACGCATGTTCTCACAGACGCACACTCGCACACACATACACACGCACACACACAACACACACACGCACACACGTACACAAGCACACACGCACCCACGCACACACGCACACACGCACACACGCACACTCGCACACACGCACACACTCACACACGCACACACGCACACACGCACACACGCACACACGCACACACGCACACACCCACACACGCATACAAGCACACACGCACACACGCACACACGCACACACGCACACACGCACACACGCACTCACGCACACACGCACACACGCAGTCACGCTCATATGCACATACGCACACACACGTGAACACGCACACACGCACTCACATACATTCGCACACACGCACACTCGTTGACACTCACACGCGCACACACTTACACGCCCACTCACGCATACCCGCACACACGCACACACGTTCACACGCATATACTCTCACACGCACCCACGCACATTCACAAACACACACACACACACACATGCACTCATGCACACACGCACATACGCACACACGCACACCCGCAGACACGCACACATGCACACACTCACACACGCACACACGAACAGACGCACACACGCACACACGCACACACGCACAGACTCACACACGCACACACGCAAACACGCACACACGCATACACGCACAAACGCACACACGCACACACGCATACACGCATACACGCATACACGCACACAAGCACACACTCACACACGCACACAGGCACGCACACACACGCACATACCCACACACCCACACACGCACAGACGCGCACACGCACAAATGCACAAACGCACGCACACCCACCTGCACAAACGCACACACGCATGTTCTCACAGACGCACACGCGCACACACTCACACGCCCACTCACGCATACCCGCACACACGCACACACGTTCACACGCATATACTCTCACACGCACCCACGCACATTCACACACTCACACACACACACACACACACACACACGCAGACACGCACACACTCACACACACACACACACGCAACAACGCACGCACGCACACACGCACACACGCACACACTCATACACGCATACACGAACACACGCACACACGAACACACGCACACACGCACACACGCACACACGCAAACATAAACTCACGCACACACGCACATACGCACACAAGCACACCAGCAGACACGCACGCATGCACACACTCACACACGCACACACGAACAGACACACACGCACACACGCACACACGCACACACGCACAGACTCACGCACGCACACACGCACACACGCAAACACGCACACACGCATACACGCACAAACGCACACACGCACACACGCATACACGCATACACGCATACACGCACACAAGCACACACTCACACACGCACACAGGCACGCACACACGCACATACCCACACACCCACACACGCACAAACGCGCACACGCACAAATGCACACGCACGACACACACCTGCACACACGCACACGCATGTTCTCACAGACGCACGCACACCATACACACGCACACTCAAATGCACACACGCACACACGTACACAAGCACACACGCACCACACGCACACACGCACACGCGCACACGCACACCGCACACACTCACACACGCACACACGCACACACGCACACACGCACACACGCACACACGCACACACCCACACACGCATACAAGCACACACGCAAACACACACACACACGTACACACGCACACACGCACTCACGCACACACGCACACACGCAGTCACGCTCATATGCACACACGCACACACACGTAAACACGCACACACGCACTCACACACATTCGCACACACGCACACACGCACACTCGTTCACACTCACACGCGCACACACTCACACGCCCACTCACGCACACCCGCACACTCGCACACACGTTCACACGCATATACTCACACGCACCCACGCACATTCACACATACGCATACACGCTCACACGCAAATATGCTCACACGCACACACGCTCACGCTCACACGCACACACGCATATACGCACACACGCCCACACGCACAAATTCACACACACACACGGACACATGCACACACGGACACACGCACACACGCACACATACACACACTCACACACGCACACATGCACAAACGCACACACACATACGCACACACAAACATACACACACACAACCACACGCACACACGCACAAATGCACACACACGGACACACGCACAAATTCACTCACGCTCACACGCACATATGCTCACACGCACAAACGCTCACACGCACACATGCACTCACGCACACATGCACACAAACGCACACACGCACACACGCACACACAAACACACACGCTCACACGCACACGTGCACGCACGCACACACGCTCATACGCACTTACGCACAAACGCACACATGCACATACGTACACACGCATACACGCACGAACTCATGCACAAACGCACACATGCTCACACGCAAACAAGCACACACTCACACCCGCACACACGCAACAACGCACGCACGCACACACGCACACACGCACACACGCACACACACACACGAACACACGCACTCACGCACAAACTCACATACGCACACACGCACACTCGTTCACACTCATACGCGCCAACACTCACACGCCCACTCACGCATACCCGCACACACGCACACACGTTCACACGCACACACTCACACATGCACCCACGCACTCTCCCACGTACCATACACGCTCACTCCCACATATGCTCACACGCACACACGTTCACACGTTCACACGCACACGCACATACGCACACACGCACACACGCACACACGCACACGCACACACACACGCACAACGCACCACGCACACACGCACACCGCACTACGCACACACAGCACACACCACACACGCACACACGCACACCGCACACACGCACACGCACACTACCACACGCAACACGCCACACGCACACACACGCATCACACGCACACACGCACACACGTTCACACACGCACACACGCACACGCACACACCACACGCAACACACGCACACACCACACACAGCAACACACCACACACACCCACCGCACAACACACACACACCACACCGCACACACGCACACGCACACGCACACACGACACACGCACAGCACACACCACACACGCACACACCATCACGCACACACGCACACACACACACACACACTCCACCACAACCACACGACACACGCACACACACACCACACCACACCACGCACGCACACACGCACACACGCACACACCACGCACGCGACACACGCACACCGCACACCACACACACACACACACGCACACGCACACGCACACACCACCACACGCACACGCATCCACACACCACAGACACGCACGCGCACACACTCACACACGACACACACGCACGCACACACACGCAACACGCACACACGTCACGCCACACACGCACACACCAACACGCACACAGCATACACACGCACACAACGCACACGACACACACGCACACGCACACGCAACACGCACACACGCACACACGCACACACGCACACGCACGCACACGCACACATACCCACACACCCACACACGCACAAACGCACACGCACAAATCACACACGACACCACACCGCACACGCACACACGCATCACAACGCACCACACAACACACCCAACCAGCACAACGCACACCGACACAAGCACAAAACACGCACACACGCACACACCACACACCACACCACACGCACACACACACACCCACACCACACACCACACACGCAACAGCACACACGCACACACCCACACACGCATACACACACACCAACACACACACACACACGCACACACGCACCACGCACACACGCACACACGCAGTCACGCTCATATGCACACGCACCACGTAAACACGCACACACGCACTCACACACGCACCACGCACACGCACGTCACACTCACACCGCACACCACACGCCCACCACGCAACCCGCACACACCACACACAGTTCACACGCATATACTCACACGCACCCACGCACATCACACAACGCAACACGCCACACGCAAAATGCTCACACGCACACACCCACGCCACACGCAACACGCAACCGCACACACGCACACACCACACACACACAAGCACACACGCACACCGCACACGCACACACGCACCACGTCACACGCATACACACGCACCACACGCACAATCACACACACGCACACCACACACATCACGCACACACGCACACTCGTCACACCACACGCCGCCAACACGCACACGCCCACACGCACCGCACACACGCACACACGTTACACGCACACACGCACACACGCACCACGCACAACGCACACACGCACACACGCACACACTCACACACGCATACACGCTCAACTACACGCACACACGCATACGCACAGCACACGCGCACACACGTTCACCGACACAGGCACACACGCACACGCACAACCACACACGCACACACGCACCACGCGCACATTCGCACACAGCACAAACAACACGCACACGCACACACGCATCAACGCACACACACTGCACACGCACACGATACCGCACACGCCACACTTCACACATACTCACACGACACACGCACATCACCACACCACACACACCACACACACACACACCACGCACACACACACCACACGCAACAACGCACACACGCACACACGCACACGCACACACCAACACGCACACGAACACACGACGCACACACACGCACACGCACACACGCACACACGCAAACTCACGCACACGCCACATACGCACAGCACACCGCAACACGCACCATGCACACACACACGCACACGAACAACCACACGCACACACACACCACACACGCACAACCACGCACGCACCACACCACACACGCAAACACGCACACACGCATACACGCACAACGCACACTACCGCACACAACACAACACGCATACACGCACACAACGCACACTCACACACGCACACAGCACGCACACACACGCACAACCCACACACCACACACACACAACGCGCACACGACAACGCACCACACGCACACACACACCGCACACAGCACACACGCATCATCACAGCACGCACACTCCACACACCACACACATCACACGCACACACGCACACACGACACAAGCACACACACACGCACACACCACACACGACACACACGCACACACGCACACACGCACACGACACACGCACACACGCACACACGACACACGCACACCACACACGCAACACACACGCACACACACACACCACACGCCACACGCACTCACGCACACACGCACACCGCAGTCACGCTCATATGCACACGCACACACGTAAACACGCACACACGCACTCACACAATCGCACACACGCACACACCTCGTCACACGCACACACGCACACACCACACACACACACACGCCACACGCACACACGCACACACGTCATCCACACGCACAACGACACATGCACATACGCCACACACGCAAATCATGCACACACACGCACACTGCTCACACGCAACACACAGCAACACCACACACGCACACTCACACACGCACACACGCACACACGCACACACCCACACACGCACACTGCACAAACGCACAACCATGCACATAGCACACACGCACACGTCACACTTACGCACAAAGCACCACACGGCACCACGCAAACACCGCACACGCACATACGTCACACGCACACACCACACGCACACACGCACCACGCGCAACACTGCACTCACACACAGCACACACGCACACACGCACACGTCACACGCACATCACACGCACACTACGCACACACGCACACAGCACAACGACACATGCACAACGCACACGCACACACGCACACGACTCACGCACAACGCACACAGCATCACACCAACACACCACTCACGCACACACGCACACACGCACCACACGCACACACGTCACACCACACAAGCACCACCAACACGCACACACGCACACGTCACACTCGCACCACACGCCACACCATCACGACCACACACGCTACACGCACACACGCACGCACGCACACACGCACACACGCACACACGCACACGCACACACTCACACACGCATACACGCTCATACCCACACACGCTCACGCGCACTCGCGCACACACGTTCACACGCACACACGCATACGCCCACTCACGCATACACGCCCACACGTTCACACGCACACAAGCACGCACACACACGCACACTCGCACAAATGCACACACACAGCACACGCGCACATTCACACACGCTCACACGGACACACGCAAACACGCACACTCGCACACACGCACATAGACACACAACCACGCACGCACGCACGCACACACGCATACACGCACACACGCACACACGCACACACGTACACACGCACACACTCACACACGCACACACGCACACACGCACACACGCACACACACACACACACACGCTCACTCGCACTCACGCACACACGCACACACGCACACACGCACACACGCACACACGCACACACACGCACACACGCACTCACACGCACACACACACGCACACACGCACACACTCACTCACACGCGTACACGCTCATACCCACACACGCTCACGCGCACTCACGCACACTCGTTCACACGAACACACACATACACTCACTCACGCATACACTCACACACGCCCACACGATCACAAGCACACACGCACACACGCACACTCGCACAAATGCACTCAGACACGCGCACACGTACTCATTCACGCACGCACACGCGGACCCACGCAAACACGCACACCACGCACATACGCACGCACTCACACACGCACACACGCACACGCGCACACATGCATACACACGCACACAAGCACACACGTACACGCACACACCCACACAAGCACGCACGCACACACGGACACACGCATACGCGCACATACGCACACACGTTCACACGCGGTCACGCTCACACGCACACACGCACACACACACACACATTCTCACGCGCCCAACGCTCACACGCACACACGCACACACACGCACGCACACACACACGCACACACGCACTCACGCACCACGCACGCACAGCGACCATACGCACACACGCACACCTCAGGCACAAATCACCACACACGCACACACGCAGTCACGCACACACTCACACACGCATACACGCTCATACCACACCCTCGCGCACTGCGCACACGTTCACACGCACACACGCATACGCCCACCACGCATACACGCCCACACTTCACACGCACACAAGCACGCACACACACACGCAGCTCGCACAAATGCACACACACACACACACACGCGCACATCACACAGCTCACACGGACACACGCAAACACGCACACCGCACACACGCACATAGACACAACCACGCACGCACGCACGACACACGCATACACGCACACACGCACACACGCACACGTACACACGCACACCACACACGCACACACGCACACCACACACGCACACACCACACACGCTCACGCACTCACGCACACACGCACACACAACGCACACACACGCACACACGCACCACACCACACACACACGACACACACGCACCACACGCACACACCACACCACCGTACACGCTCATACCCACACACGCTCACGCGCATCACGCACACTCGCTCACACGAACACACATACACGCACCACGCATACACCACACAGCCCACACATCACAAGCACACACGCACACACGCACACCGCAATGCACTCAGACACGCGCACACGTACATTCACGCACGCACACGCGACCCACGCAACACACGCACACACGCACATACGCACGCACTACACACGCACACACGCACACCGCACATGCATACACACGCACACAAGCACACACGTACACGCACACACACACAAGCACACGCACACACGGACACACGCATACGCGCACATACGCACACACGTTCACACGCGTACGCCACACGCACACAACGCACACACCACACATTCTCACGCGCCCAACGCTCACACAGCACACACACACACACACGCACGCACACACACACGCACACACGCACTCACGCACTCACGCAGACGCGCACATACGCACACTCGCACACTCTCAGGCACAAATACACGCACACACGCACACACGCACACACACAGCACACACGCAACACCCACACACACGCATCACGCACACGCACACACGCACACACGCACACACGCAACGCCCACCACGCATACACGCACACACGTCACACCACACAAGCCACACACACGCACTCGCACAAAGCACACACACCACACACACGCACACAGCGCACACACACGCCACACGCACACACGCAAACAGCACACCGCACACACGCACATAGCACACACACACACCACGCACGCACACACGACACGCACACACGCACACGCACACACGTACACACGCACACACGCACACCGCACACCACACACGACACACGCACACACACACACGCTCACCGCACTCACGCACACACGCACACACGCACACACGCACACACGCACACACGCACACACACACGCACACACGCACCACGCACACACGCACACGCACACGCTCATACGCACACACGCTCACGCGCACACGCACACTCGTTCACACGACACACAACACCACCACGCATCACGCACACACGCCCACACGATCACAAGCACAGCACACCGCACACTCGCACAATGCACAGACACCGCACACGCACATTCACGCACGACACGCACCCACGCAAACACGCACACGCACACACGCACAACGCACGCACCACACACGCACACACGCACACGCGACACATGCAACACACGCACACAAGCACACACGTACACGCACACACGCACACAAGCACGCAAGCACACACGCACACACGCATACGCGCACATACGCACACACGTTCACACGCGGTCACGCACACGCACACACGCACACACACACACACTCTCACGCGCCCAACGCACACGCACACACGCACACACGCACACACGCACGCACACACACACACGCAACCGCACACGCACCACGCGACCGCACACGCACACACGCACACCGCACACACGCCACGCACACGCACACACACACGGCACACACGCACACACACGCACACAGCACACCGCACACACGCACACGCACACACGCACACACCACACACGCACAAGCACACACGCAAACACACCGCACACACGCACACACGCACACACGCACACACACGCACACACGCACACACGCACACGCACACAGCACACACGCACACACGTAAACACGCACACACGCACACGCAACACACGCACACACGCACACACGTCACACCACACGCACACGCCACACGCCCACCACGCATACCCGCACACACGCACACACGTCACACGCATAACTCACACGCACACCACGCACATCACCATCACGCATACACGCTCACACGCAAATATGCTCACACGCACACACGCACACACTCACACGCACACGCATCATACGCACACACGCACACCGCACATCACACACACACACGACACACGCACACACCACACATGCACACACTCACACACGCACACATGCACAAACGCACACACACATACGCACACACAAACATCACGCACACAACCACACGCACACACGCACACATGCACACACCGGACACACGCACACCACGCTCACACGCACACGCTCCCACGCACAAACGCCACACGCACACATGCACACACACGCACACATGCACCACACGCACACACGCACACACGCACACACGACACACACGCTCACACTGCACACACTGCACCACGCTACACACGCTCATACCACACGCACACGCACACACGCACACTACGTTCACATAGCACACACACATACACGCACGCAACGCATACAACGCACACACGCACACACGCATACACAAGCACACACTCACACCGCACACACGCACAACGCACTCACGCACACGACGCACACACGCACACACTCACACACAACACACGCACCACACGCACAACACGCACATACGCACACACGCACACTACGCACGCACTCATACACGCACACACGCACACGCGCACTCACGCATACACACGCACACAGCACACACGTTACACGCACACACCACACATGCACCACGCACACACGCACACACGCACTACACGCTCACTGCACTCACAGACGCCATCACGCACACCGTCACACTCAACACGCATACACGCTCACACGCACACACGCACAGCACAGCACACACGCACACACGCACACCCACACGCACACGCACACGCATTACACCACACACACCTCACTCACGCATACCGCACACACGCACACACACACTTCACACGCACAAGCACCACGCATACACGCACACACGCACACACGCACACACACACGCAAGCACACGCACCAGCACACACGCACACACGCACACGCACCACACACCACCACACGCACACACGCCATACGCACACCTCACACGCACCGCACACACGTCACACGCCACACGCATACCCCACCACGCAACACGCCCACACGTCACACGCACACAAGCACGCACACACACACGCACACACGCACACACATGCACACACACACCGCACACCGCACATTCACACACGCACACACGACGACACACGCAACACGCACACTACGCACACACGCACGCACAACCACGCACCACGCACGCACACGCACACACCACACGCACACAGCACGACACGCACACACGCACACACCACACACGCACACGCACACACGCACACACGCACACACGCACACACGCATCACGCTAGCACACGCACACACGCACACACGCACACACGCACACACGCACACAGTCACACAGCACACACACGCACTACACGCACACACGCACACACGCACACACGTACACACGCAACACGCACACACACACGCGCACACGCTCAACCCACACACCACCGCACTCACGCACACTCGTTCACAGCACACACACATACACTCACAGCAACACCACACACGCCCACACGATCACAAGCACACACGCACACACGCACACTCGCACAAATGCACTCAGACACGCGCACACGTACTCATTCACGCACGCACACGCGGACCCACGCAAACACGCACACCCACACACGCACATACGCACGCACCACACGCACACACGCACACCGCGCACACATACACACGCACACACGCACACACGACACACCACACACACGCACGCACACACACGCACACACGCACTCACGCTCCACGCACTCACGCAGACGCGCACATACGCACACTCGCACACTCTCAGACACCCATACACGCTCACACGCACACACGCACACACGCACACATGCACACGCACACACGCACACACACACACACACACACACACACGCACACAGCACACACACACTACACTCACCACGCATACACGCACAGCCCACACGATCACAAGCACACCACAGCACGCACACACCGCACACCGCACACACGCACCCACACGCGCACACGCACTCATTCACACACGCACACGCGGACCCACGCAAACACGCACACTCGCACACACGCACATACGCACGCACTCACACACGCACACACGCACACGCGCACACATGCATACACACGCACACACGCACACACACGCACACACACGCACACACTCACACATGCACGCACACACACACGCAAACACGCACACACTCACTCACACATACGCGCACACACGCACACAAGCACCCAAGCACACACGCACACACGCATACGCGCACATACGCACACACGTTCACACGCGGTCACGCTCACACGCACACACGCACACACACACATTCTCACGCGCACGAACGCTCACACGCACACACACACACGCACGCACACACACACACACACACGCACACACGAACTCACGCATTCACGCAGACGCGCTCACACGCACACACGCACACGCGCACGCAAGCACACAAGTTCACACGCACACTCGCACACACTCATTCACGCATACACGCACACACGCCAGCACGTTCACACGCAGACAAGCACGCACGCACACACGCACACACGCATAGACCCTCACACGCACACTCGCTAACACGCATGCACGCACACATGTTCACACGCACATACGCACACTCACTCACACACACACCCACATACGCACACATTCACATACGCACACACGCACACACGCACACACGCACACACGCACACACGCACACACGAATACACGCACACACGCACACACGCACACTCTAGCGCACACACGCACACTCTAGCGCACACACACACTGCTCACGGTCATTCTTGTCGAAACTTACTCAGCCGTCCTAAACGGGCTAATAGTGAGAGAAATGTTGATTGCATATCCGATATAGGCACATGATTATGTGCATTAGGTAATAAAAGGACTAGAATGTACCTTTATGTCCTCGTATGTACAATATTACGGTCGCTGATTATATTAAAACTAATTTAATTCTGGTACAAAACAAAAGACATTAAAATATAAATTGATCAAGGTAATTACGCCACATCTCGCTATTACACCGAATTGGTGTTTGCCTCTTTTTAATTAGCATTTGTAGAAACGTCACAGACACACAATTTTGATCTATTTACATGAATTTAGTTCATATTTTTTTGTTCTATTTGTACTATGAACGTATATGCAGCAAACTTTTATAGTACTCCCTCTATTTCATGTCTGTTATTAATCACTTCTCAATGTACATCGATAACTGTAGACCTATTTTCATTTATTGTAAATAATAAAAACGATTATAAATTATTACGGTCACACCAGGAACCTTAGTTTCGTTGACATTCATGATATGTATCATGTACCTAGAGCACAATGCAATTATATACTAAATTGAAAAAATAATTTTAGTACAAATATTAATGAAGTGTAATAATGCATTATTCCTTCCACTTTATTTTTTCTAAAATCGATATCACTTCCTTTGTCCGTTTATTATTTTATGATATCCGCGTCCGTTTCTTCCCTTGAGCTAAGAATCAAAATGTAATAGATGCAAGGAAAAGCTGATAAAGTTAGAAATTGAATTAGTATCCAAGATCCCAAAGCAAATAAGTTCCAAATTATGTTGACGTAATTGCTTAATTTAATGTAATATTGAAAATTGACTTCGTCTCTAATGCTTTATCATTATATTTTGCAAATTTCATTTATAATTCTCATTATAACGAAATACTCTTGCTTTTAGATTCTGTTTAAATTGTTCAAATTCTAATGAACTTATTGAAATTATTAAAAAGACTTGCAGTTTATAATATTAACTCTATCCTTACTAGAAGTACGTTAGTATACCATTTACAGTTATGTAACTACTCTAAAACAAATTAATTACATTTTAACTTGTCTAATTTTATTCATTTTCTTTAGCTACCTTTGATTTTTATTTTCTCTTAATGAATTGTTAATAGAATTTGACACAAGAATCCTTTATAGGAACTTTGAAATAATATATTTCGGCATTAAAACATTTTTTATTCTGTCTAAATATAATTAAAAGTAAAATTTAGAATAAAATGAGTACTTGGAGAAGGAAAATGTAAAAATGAGCGGTAAATCTGTGTTAGAGACGTAAGTATCAAGAGGAGCAAGCTGTGCCATACTTATTGCAAGTTACGAATTACCCACTTTATAGTATTAAAAACTTTGATTAATGTTATGGTTGATATGAACGTGTACAAGGGTTTATAGTAAGGTGGGGTAATTGCATTAATATGACATTTATCTTATTATATATTCATAATTTGACATCTGAAAATATTTTTTTTACAATTTAAATTTTATTAAAAACCTTCTGTTTACTCATCCTGCTCACCACGTTCAGATTCATGCAAATAATGTTTTTAAGACCTCTATAAAATTTCCAAGTAGATACATTTTTTGTGCATACTAATTTTATTCTGTTTCTGAAATAACGTATTAAACTCAATTGTTCTTTAGGTATTTTGATTATGGTAATGTAAAGGAATTACAATGAATTCACCACCAAAATGAAAAAGGAACACTTGGATTCTATATAAAAAGAGTCAACAAAGAAGTTTTCGATCCTGAGCAGAACAATTTTGATAATCGAACTGACGTTCTACTATTTGATTCAATAGAAGGAAGAATAATGGAGGCTGAATTCTAAAAATTACATTTTACTATACAAACCAATGGTACTCATACAAGTATTATGATCAGTACGGTTCTAAAGTTAAAATCATGACACTTCCGCTGCACTCAATTGATTTGAGGATTTCGTTAATGCATATACTGCTACACAGAGACACAGACACTCAGACACACAGACACACAGACACACAGACACACAGACACACAGACACACAGACACACAGACACACAGACACACAGACACACAGACACACAGACACACAGACACACAGACACAACACACGACACACAGACACACAGACACAGACACAGACACACACACACACACACACACACACACACACACACACACACACACACACACACACACACACACACACACACACACACACACACACACACCACACACACACGCACACACACACACGCACACACGCACGCACACGCACGACACACACACACACACACAAACACACAACACAACACACACACACACACACACACACACACACACACACACAACACACACACACACACACACACACACACACGACACAGACACAGACACACGACACAACACACGACACACGACACACAGACACACAGACACACGACACACGAACAGACACACAGCACACAGACACACAGACACACAGACACAGACACTCAGGCACACAGACACACAGACACACAGATACACAGATACACAGATACATAGACACACAGACACACAGACACAGCACAGACACACACACATACAGACACACAGACACACAGAGACACAGACACACAGACACACAGACACACAAACACACAGACACACAGACATACAGACATGCAGACACACAGACTCACGGACAAACACACAGACAGGCAGACACACAGATACACACAGACACACAGACACACAGACTCACAGACACACAGACACACAGACACACACACACACACACACACACACACACACACACACACACACACACACACAAGACATACAGACACACAGACACACATACACACATACACACATACACACAGACACACAGACACACAGGTACACAAACACACAGAGACACAGACACTCAGACACAGACGCACAGACACTCAGGCACACAGACACTCAGGCACACAGACACACACACACACACACACACACACACACACACACACACACACAGACAGACACACAGACACACAGACACACAGACACACACACACACACACACACACACACACACATACACACAGACACACAGACATAGACACACAGACACACAGACACACAGACACACATACACACAGACACACAGGTACACAAACACACATACACACGGACACACAGGTACACAAGCACACAGGGACACAGACACTCAGGCACACAGACACACACACATAGACACAGACACACATAGACACATACACACATACACACAGACACAGACACAGACACAGACACACAGACACACAGACACACAGACACACAGACACACAGACACACAGACACACACTCACACACACACACACACACACACACACACACACACACACACACAACAACACACACACACACACACACACACACACACACACACACACACAACACACACACACACACACACACACACACACACACACACACACACACACACACACACACACACACACACACACACACACACACACACACACACACACACACACACACACACACATACAGACACACAGACACACAAACACTCAGGCACACAGAAACACAGACACACAGATACACAGATACACAGGTACACAGGTACACAGACACACAGAGACAGACACACAGACGCACAGACATACAGACACACAGACACACAGAGTCACAGACACACAGAGTCACAGACACACAGACACACACGCACACAGACACACAGGTACACAAACACACATACACACGGACACACAGGTACACAAGCACACAGGGACAGAGACACTCAGGCACACAGACAAACACACACAGACACAGACACACATACACACATACACACATACACACAGACACACAGACACAGACACAGACACAAACACAGACACACAGACACACAGACACACAGACACACAGACACACAGACACAGACACACAGACACACAAACACACACTCACACACTCACACATACACTCACACACACACACACACACACACACACACACACACACACACACACACACACACACACACACACACACACACACACACACACACACACACACACACACACACACACACACACACACACACACACACACACACACACACACACACACACACACACGCACGCAGGCACGCACGCACGCACGCACACACACACAAACAAACACACACACACACACACACACACACACACACACACACACACACACACACACACACACACACACACACACACACACACACACACACACACACACACACACACACACACACACACACACACACACACACACACACACACACACACACACACACACAGACACACAGACACACAGACACCCAGGCACACAGACACACAGACACACAGATACACAGATACACAGGTACACAGGTACACAGACACACAGAGACAGACACACAGACGCACAGACATACAGACACACAGACACACAGAGTCACAGACACACAGAGTCACAGACACACAGACACACATGCACACAAACACACAGGCACACAGACATACAGATATGCAGACACACAGACTCACAGACAAACACACAGACAGACAGACAAACAGACACACACAGACACACAGACACACAGACACACAGTGATACCTTGGAAGATAATTTCACCAAAGAAATTACAAGAATTACATTATTAGCATGGTAAATATGTTTCTACTGACAAGAGGAGAAGTCTATTGACGAGTCGTTAGGCGAGTCAGTAATCTAGGGTCAGTAAAACCGTTCCCTTGTATATCATATAATATGTAATATATTTATTTTACGTGTTATTCCTAAATTACATTAAAAATGTGAGTTTATGATAGAAATCTACTTGTAATGAGTCATGGCTGACGAGACATTTAGAAATGTCATTACTAATGATATTTCTAAATATCTCGTCAGCCATGGCTTAGAATACTACTACGACAACGGGTTACTACTTGTTAAATTGCTGTCACATACACATGCTAATAATCACATTTAACTTTTTACAAGATAGTAGCTTGTAAAAGTTATTTTACAAACTTATGCTTAGTTAGGTGCTTACATGTTTATTATTGCGTAATAAATAAATGAAATTAATGGCAAAACAGTTTTATTAGTTATAAATTAAAGATAGAATTTTGAAACGAATAATTATTATTAAAATACGCGATCTCGAAAATTGTTGTTCCATACTTTATTTTTGTCTCTTGAATTAGTAATTAAATTTTAATCATGACTCGGGTCAAGTTGTATGTTTGGTTCAATACGGGTGTGTACTGATATATAATTAGCATTGGTACTACTTAATAACAAATAGCAAGTTTTGATTCCTTAGGAACCTATTTTTAAAAAAGTTAAACGGCAAAGAAGTTTACGAAGATTTGTGTGAAACACTCGGCAATGTCTGTGCTTTTTATATAACCATAAAAATGGGTTATCCCGTTTTGATAAAGATACTGCTTTCGTGAACCGCCTTGTTACCCTGGATGAAACCTGGCTAAATTTTTACGCCCTCTAATTGTAACAAACTTTTTACGTTTGTAATAATATTTACGTTTATTTAAGCAACTTAACGTGCATTTCGTGCAGCGCATGTTTCATATCTGATTGCATAAAAACATGCATTGAGCTATTTTAGTTAGAACACGTACGCATTGTGTTTGCACATTAGATTGACAGTTCATGCGGAAAGACTACTGTAGCAATGCTCGTTGATGAGACTTGGAAGGTATTGCTTTGTTAAGTTTTTTGTTGAAATTCCGAATAAAGGTATTTTAATATTTGTATTTACGATTATTGTAATCTTATTGTATTTTGTGTCTTATTTGTATGTTATTTATTATTATGTCGAATTATGTGGTAAATACATTCAGAAATGATGGGTTATTATTGGAACTGAGATACAGCATTGATGGTGCTGAAAATTTATCGGTTGATGAAAAGCGCAAATTATTACGACGTAAACTGAATCTGGAAAAGGTCGATTCAAAATTATTTGAATCTTATACAAAAGTTGAAATAAATCCAAATGAAGAATTAGTCTGTTTAAAAGAAAAACTTATCCATATGCCTACTCTAGCAAAGTACAGGTTGTTGGTTCAAATCCTATACGAGGTAAACTTTTTATTTATGTATTTAATAAAATTAGTAATAATTTTTAATTACATATTTACCTTTGAACTTATTCGTTCATAACAAAAACTTATAATAATTTAATATTAGTCAAGTTGCTTTGGGGTGTGTGAGTCCTTGCGATATTGCAGGCTACATTACATTAATATAAGTAATTTGATTGTAATTTCATTATATTTAGAATTTAAATCAGTTCTACATACATAAAGACAAAATTTACATCGATTCAGGCTTGAACCTTGATGGCGCAGTTGGTTAGCGTGGTACTCTAGCACAGTACAGGTCGTAGGTTCAAATCCTACTCGAGGTAAACTTTTTATTTATGTATTTAATAAAATTAGTAGTAATTTTTAATTACATATTTACCTTTGAACTTATTCGTTCATAACAAAAACTTATAATGATTTAATATTAGTCAAGTTGCTTTGGTATGTGTGAATCCTTGCGATATTGCAGGCTCACGTTACATTAATATAAGTAATTTGATTGTAATCTCATTATATTTAGAATTTACATCAGTTCTACATATATAAAGACAAAATTTACATCGATTCGGGCTTGAACCTTGATGGCACGGTTGGTTAGCGTGGTACTCTAGCAAAGTACAGGTCGTAGGTTCAAATCCTTCTCGAGGCAAACTTTTTATTTATGTATTTAATAAAATTAATAATAATTTTTAATTATCCATATTCAATCTTTAATAAATTTGTACAAAATAATCCAACGAATAGTGAACATCTCAAACTGCATACTCGTCTTTTACACATTTTGAAGCGATTAAACTATACGGTGTTTGCCGATGAACATGTGCTTGTACGTGATCAATTACTTTCACTATGTAATAATTTTGAATTAATAGAATCAATTAATGATAATTTAGGGTTGAGTAATGTTTCACAATATCTTGATAATTCTAACATTTCGATGACAATTAATGAACCGTTTGATACTTCAGTAAATATACCAACTGGAGATTTTTCAAATTTACCGAAGAATTTAAATATTTCTAGAAATTCTATTCCTGTTTACAAATTAAACCTTAAATTTAATGGTACTGAAAAAGAAGTTTTCTCATTTATAAAAAGGTGTGAAGAATTAATGCTTGCATGTAATATCTCAAAGACAGATATGTTATTATCCGGAATTGATCTATTCGCTGGAAGGAGTTTGACGTGGTTTAGAGCCATTAAGTCTCAAATAAATTCTTGGGATGAACTTATTCTTAAATTAAAAAGTGACTTTTTACCCGAAGGGCATGACGAAGCGTTGTTAAATGAAGTTAAAAACAGGAAACAGACTTTTGATGAAATTCCAACGACATTTATTTCTGAAATGATTAATTTATTTTCTCAATTAGACGTTCCTCCTACTGAGGTTGAATAACTTAAGATTATTGTGAAAAATGTACAGTCGTGATATACAACACAATTGGCTCTTGTTAATGTTACCAATATTTTTCATCTTGTTGGTTTATGTAAAAAATTACAACAGGTTAAATTACAAAACTCTAAATTTAAATACAAATCAAACTCAAATTTTCAAAAATAACATGAAAACATTACAAACATTACGAATTCAACTCTTAAAAATTCAAAAAGCAATACGGCTAAACCAACAACAACTTGTTTTAAGTGTAAACAATTGGGACAAACCTTTCATACCTGTGACAATGATGATAATAGTACTTTTTGTTACAAATGTGGTCACTGCGATGTGACTTTTACAAATTGCCCAAAGTGCAATTTCCTAGACCTTGAAGCAAATGCTTTATCAATTATATGTTAAATTACCACAGCACTATAATTTAACATAAGTAGTTGAAATTAAGGCTAAAATTACAAAATTACAAAAAACATTCCGAATTATGCTTTTCATTGTTAATAACACTTGCACTTATTGATAAAGATATCTCTTTGTTAGATTTAACTGGATTATTTTATTTGATGTCATGTTTACATTTGTGAATGCTTCTATCATGTTGAAATTGAAGTTTCTCGCAACTTTACACTTTACATCATAACTTGATTAAATTTTGCTAAATGTGTTTTTGGCTGAGATTTTCCATTGTTAGCTTTCGTCGTAGAAAGTGTTCTGGTTTGTCATCTTTAAGACAGTTTAATAATATTTAATTTTTAATGACCTAGTTATTTTTTACTAAAATTTAATTTTATAATAGGCGTTATACATTTCTCAAATTGTTATGTTGATAGCAGGCTGATGTTTATGTTTTAATTTTTCAACTTTGACAAAATTCTTTAACAGTTTTAACAGATATTACTACTGACGAAGATAACTGTAAGTGTTATAGAAACGTTTAGATTGTATAATTTAAAATACACCATTAAAAAACTCAAAAAAGATAAGTATTTTGTTACGTGTGATAATGGTGAAAATTTACATTTTCAAGTTTTTCAATGATTCAAAGTATCTACAATCTTAGTATCGATCAAATTAAAGAATTAAGTTATTGACCTTTTCAAAACGTTAGCAAATTCAAAATTGAGTAAAACCAATAAAATTTGTTATACTATTAATACTGGTGATACCATACCAATCAAACAAAGATATTATTCTTTATCTCCCGCTATGTTGGAACATGCAAATAAAGAAATTGACGAAATTATTAAACCCAATTCTTCCCCTTGGAATTCTCCAATGGTTCTAGTTCGAAAGAAATCAGGCGAGTTTAGAGTCTGCTTAGATGCAAACAAAATAAATTTAGTTACTAAGAAAGATGCTTAACCATCTTTAAACGATATTTTGGATATATTAAGAGATGCTAGGTATATAACTTCAATACATTTAAAGAAAGCTTTTTGGCAAATTCCATTAGACCCCGAAAGTAGTGAAAAAACTGCTTTTACTGTTCCACGTAGAGGTTTATTTGAATATACCGTTATGCGAATGGGACTTACCAATGCACCCAGTACGTTACAAAGATTTATGGACTCCATTTTGGGTAATGATTTATCACAATCGGTTTTTGTCGATTTAGATGACATATTTTCAAGTACATTTAAAAAACATATTTCTATTTTAAAGGAAGTTTTTCAAAGGCTTAAATTAAATATTAATAAAAAAAATGTGAATTTTGTAAACCACAATTATTATATTTGGGTTTTGTTATTGATAAAGATGGTGTTCATACCGATCCATCAAAAGTGTATGCGATTTCAAAATTTCCTCAACCGAAAACGTTTACAGAAGTTAAACGATTTATCGGGATGTGTTCATTGTACAGGCGATTTATTAACGATTTTTCCACAGTTTTATCTCCAATTAACAATTTACTTAAAGGAAAAAAGACATTTCAAAAAGTTTCATAGAATAACGAAGCTAATGATCCGTTTTTAAAAATTAAGTCTTTATTAGTAGAGACTCCTATTTTAGCGAGTCCGGATTTTTCAAAAACGTTTTATTTACAATGCGATTCCTCCAATTGTGGTATTGGCTGTGTTTTAATCCAGGGTGAAGGAAACGATGAAAATGTTAATTAATGTTTCAAAAAATTCTAAATTATTTCCCGATTGGAGAATTGAAAACGATAAACTTTACAAATTTATTTCAAATGAGTTAAATATTGAATCCAATTTACTGAAATGGAAACTAGTTGTTCCTAAATTTCCAAGCAAAAATATTTTGCAAACATTTCACGATGATCCTACATCATTTTGGTGTTTTTAAAACTTTTTCGGAAATTAAAGAATTTTATTATTGGCCAAAAAGGAAATCAGACATTTCCAAATACTTGGAAATTGTAATATTTGTAATCAAAGTAAATCTTCACAATTTAATCATTATGGTTCTATGGGTAAAGAAAAGAATGTTTCTTTTCCTTTCCAATCCATTTCAATCGACTTAGTAGGTCCTTTTCCAGATCGAAAAATGGTAATACTGTTTTACTAGTTGTTTCCGATTGGTTTACCAAATTTACTCTGATTCACCCAATGCGTAGTGCTACTGCTAAAGGCATTTGCCAATATATTGAAAATTAAGTGTTTCTAGTTTTCGGTGAATCACAAATTTGTATGGTTAACAACGGCCCTCAATTTAAGAGTACATTGTTTAAAGACCTGTAGACTCTTACAAAGTTCCATCCATTTGATTTAATGCGAGTTACCATCCTCAAGTAAATTTTGTTGAAAGAGTTAATAAAGTAGTAGGTAAGATCTTACATTAAAGATAATCATAAAGAATGGGATGCTGAAATTCGTAAAATTGCCCATGCTATTCGTAACGCTGTACATGAGTCTACTAAATTTTCACCTTCCTTTTAGCGTTTGGTCAAACCGTTCCGATTACTGGAGATTTTTATGGTCGATTAAAAGACTGTAAGAAGATGATTTATCAATTAACAACCGTGAACAGTTGGTTCAAGATTTAAATGAACTTTCACCGATTTCTAACCCTGCTGTTTTCCTCGACCAGACTATACACTTGTGCTCCTTCGGGTCATAATGACCCGAATTCCTGAAATATGAATTAAAGCCAAAATAACAACAATTTTTATACATTTATTAACTTTTTTCCCTAATGCAATGTTTTTTATATGAAACCAAATTTAAACAAAAAAAAAGAAAACGGAATAAGAAATGTCTAATAATTGATATGATCCACTACTTCTTACAGTCGGGACAATAATAGTTCACGTGTTCTTTACACAAGTAGTGTTTACACTTAATTCAGGTCATATTAGTTCTGTTATCACATCTAGAAGGGCAAAATTTGCAGCGTGCTCGTTTGCTTTGTTGCTAGTTCCTGGAGGAGGTGCGGTAGAATTTTCCACCAATGGTTGTTGAATAGCTGTTACAATTGCAGCTGCTTGTTGATTACGGGGATTCTGGACAAAATGTAAGGATTTACCAATTGTTTGCCCAGTTGTTTCAAAAACAGTCTTCTTTTGATCAAAACATTTTTATTCCAGTCTGGATTTATTTCGCACCATAAGACGAAAGTATTATAGGCACTGGTATCTAAAATGTAAAATAAGATTATGGACCATTGATTTGTTTTTCGTTTGCATGTGTATGCACCGATTAGCTGATCTAATGTATCAACTGCTCCTTTTGTAGAATTATAATGAAGTATAATTTGTGGTTTTTTGTCTTCTCTGTCGCTTATTTGTTTCTGGTTATGAAACGTACTCATTAGAATGACCTTCTTGTATTTTTTTGGACTATAAGACACAACTGCGGTATCTTAAGTAAAATAAAATTTGGAACTATGCTTTTCCTGACAGTCCCTAACATAGTAAGATTTCTTTTTTGAAGCATTTGACCCAGTTTACACGATGTAAAGAAATTGTCACAAGTTACATTCTGACCTCTTAGGCCATAAGTAAGGTCTAAAACTACTCTCAGAACCTGATCCTTCTCAGGTTTTCCCCCAGGTGGTTTTCCCGTATATACTTGAACTTCTAAAGCATAAGAACTGGCACTATTACAAAGCGTCCATATTTTGACGCTGGCTTGCTTGGTATATACTGCTTAAATGGACAGCTATCTCTAAATCCAACCAGCTGCTCGTTCACGGTTACGTTTTGCCCCAAAATTCTCTAATAGGAGCCAACTTCTCCCGTAGCCTTCTTTCTTGACGATCTTCTTTATTATCAAGCCGTAACACGCGTGATATATAATAAAATCGTTTCAACCACATTGTTGCGCGAAAAAGAGGTCTGCCTGTTGCTGCATTCCACAAACTTCTGGTGGATTCATCATGCGATGTAAACTCCTCCTAACAGTAACAAACCTATGTACGCCTGCAACGCAGTGTCATCTAATTCTTGCCACTTGTCACTGTACACTATACGACCTTCGATGTTAGTAATTTTCAAAATTATATTTTCCAGAGAACTATTGAAAAATAGCTGAAATGTAGATTTTACATACTGGACTCGTGCATTGCTGTATCTAGTTGGACCTGGAGTGACTTTTATGATATTTTGCACTAGTTGCACGCCCTGATTGAGGAAATGGATATAACATCCAAGTTATGGCATTATCTTTAGATTGAACCGGTTAAGCAGGTGGCATCAATTGCGTAGGATTTGTCCGTCCAGCATCGTCGAAAAAATCATCGTGTGACTGTTCATAATCATTATCTTCACTGATATGATCTTCCTCTTCAGAAGCCTCATCGTCACTAATGTCACTCAAATTATCAATTATTTTTTCTAAGTCTTTCACCACTAAGATATTTTTGCCATTATTGTAATTTCGGCACTTTAGAAGAACTAGTAGTACGTACAACATTCCGCACTTTACTCTGCAACGTAACAAACAAAACTGTCAGTTGCATACTGCGATATGATATTTATACCTGCTGCAAGTTGCAAGTCTGTTCCTGTTTCGACTTGCACACGCGGCTACAGACCTGCCGAAAATGCTGTAGTAACTCGCATAGGTAGGTACATTTGAACAAGCATGTGATGATATACATATTATCTATCCTCAAATTTCAATATAAAATAATTGGAAATACAAATTTATACGTCCTACTAATGTATTACAGCCTCGGGTCATAATGACTCGAGGAACATCAATGTAACAATCATGTTTAAAAAAATAAGGAAAAAAAAATTTATTAAAACAAACAAGCCACCTCATTTTTCAATGGATTAGAAACAAAGTCATTAACTACGAAGTTTAGATATTAGTAAACAAAAAAGTTATTTAAACAACAATTAGATTTCGTGTCATATAGACCCGAAGGTAACAGCAGGGTTAAGTATGTAAAACAAAATTTGCAAGCAGCTTACGAACGAAATTCAAAATCTTACAATTTGCGACGTCGTCCATTAAAATTAAAAGTCGGCGATCTAGTTTGTAAAAATAATTTTACCTTATCTGATGCGACGAAAAATTATAGTCAAAAGTTAGCTCCAAAATTTACTGAAGCAAAAGTTACTGAAGTGTTAGGTCCACCCACGCCCGATTGGCCACTCTTAATGATGAACCTTTAGGTATTTCTCATGTTAAGGATTTAAAACCACATTAAATCGAAATTATTTTTATTCAATAGTATTTTTGAGACTATTACATTTTAGTTTCTTACTTACATTTTAATTACTTTGATTATTTTTCAATGAAAGTAATGCACGAATGGAAGCCAAAATTTAGAGAAAGAAGCCAAGCTTCAAGTGATTAAAATTTATACGAAAATGATAATCTATATTTTGATGAATTTTATAAACATATTGAGTATGAAATGGGGTCTTCCTTGAAAAGTTTGTGTTATGTACATTAAGCAAGAATAAGTACTCAAAGTATTGTAAGTAAGGTATCTTAATAAAATACTTTTTTTTTTATGGTGCATTTTTATATTATGCAATCTAAACGTAAAAGTATCTTAACTACCCAAATCGTCCAAAGTAAGGTATCCTATACAAAAATCTATATTTTGTTTACATCGATTAGTTCATTGTACCTGTAAACTGACGACTACTTATAAAACTAACTTGTTAATATTGTCAAACTGTTAATTAACGCAATTTCAAAATGCTCTCTATAAACCACAACAACGAAAACGGAATGATACTCAATTTAATTACTTTTTCAAATTACACATAGATTGGAGTTAATTGAGATATTTACTATTCTTTACTTTATTAAATCCACCAATTTAATTTAAACACTGAATTTTAAAAAAATTAGAAACGAACAGATTCCAGTTAAAACTAAGAAATAGCTAATACGTGGTTGCGAGTAGAAGCAATGATCATTTAATCCCACCGATATAGGTATTTAAATCTGAAGATGTGCCACATAATATACGAAAAAAAATCGAAGCGCTCACTTCAAATGAATATCTCAAATACCACCGGTAATGTTACCAACTTAAATGACTATTAGCCGCATCTGATAAGGCTGTTAAAGAATTATAAAAAGAGGATTTAAAAAAAATATGGTGCCTATACAAAGCTTTAATTCACACAATTATTGAACTTGAATTACGGAAATTCGATAAAGATAACTTAAAATAACACTATAAAATATTATATTATATGTAATACCATTAAAAAACGTATTGAGAAATTCATTATATCTATTTGTTAATATGATTTGGTAGAGTTACTAATGTTGGTACAAAATTTAGGAACTGGAATAATATAATATATATAAGAAATGATAATCAAAACTGTTATAGTGCCAATTTTTGGATATACTTGTATTAAAATTTAGGATTTTGGTCTTTAGTTTAGTTTAGTTGCTTTACTTTATTTAGGGTATTTTTAAGTATATTTTAGCATTCTTTTCTTAATATTTAAATTTAATAAATAATAATCATTTCAGATAGCACGGTATGTTACTTTTTAGAGATAACAGCTATCATTTAGCAAGCAAGATTGCATGATTTTTATTATTTAAATATAATATTTTCTAATATTATTTTATAAAAACGTATATATATATATATATATATATATATATATATATATATATATATATATATATATATATATATATATATATATATATATATTTGTAGCGTCTTTCAAAAATCCACACATGTGAAAATTTTTATTATATATATATATATATATATATATATATATATATATATATATATATATATATATATATATATATATATATATCTATATAAATAAAAATGAATCGCCAAATGTGTTGCTAAGCGCAAAACTCGAGAACGGCTGGACCAATTCTGCCAATTGGTAAAATCTCCCGGAAAACGTGATAACATAATTTTTCGTTTTAATTATTGTAACACGGCGCGCGCCCAAGCTCTCATACTTTCTCTCTCACACACCGACCATTTATCTCACCGCGAAAGCGAGAGTGCATTTATTTGTTATTATTAAGCCACTGGTATCTGTGCATGGTGTTGGAATAATAAATTTTTTATTCTTCCATTCGCTGCTTATATGACTGCTTTAGCGTTAAGGAGAATAAGAGAATAACCAATTATTTCAGTTCATTCTGTCTACATGAAACAAAAGTGACGTAATGGTGTATCCAGTTTCAGTAACCATGTACTACAACGGGAGTTGTAATGTCTAATGAACTGTGAAAACACCAAATTGGTTAAATGTTCAGTTAATGCAGCAGTCTTTGTGTGAAGTACCAAAACAAAGAAATCAACCTAGACTCAAATCAAGTTAGAGAGCAATTTAACTTTAACTTTAGGTTATTGACTAGTAATTTTTGTAGCAATCTTAATAGGTAATCTGAGTATATAAAATTCCAAGTCATAACTAACTCAGTGACTGATATATCAAAGCACGGTCTAAACCGCTGGTCCTACAGACTTGACAGAGGGTGTGTTTTTTTGAAGTGTAGGTATCCACTAAGAAAGGGATTTTTCGAAATTCCACCCCTAAGGGGGTAAAATGACGGGTTGAGTTTTTTTTAACTTTTTTATTCCATGGGTCGATTGACTCGACAAATTATGAGACACGTGTATAATAAAATTTAAATATCTCCATTCTGGGATGCAGCACGAAGGTACTAGTATATCATAATATATATATTATATATATATATATATATATATATATATATATATATATATATATATATATATATATATATATATATATATATATATATATATATATATATATATATATATAACACACTCACACACACACACACACAAATAT
>JARFJB010002014.1:1107500-1245000 GCA_036346205.1 Vesta saturnalis | reverse complement strand
ATATACATACACATATTATCAAAACAATTGCACAACATTACAAAACCCTTCGGAAATTAACACTTAAACATACCCAATCTTTCTCTACATATTTTCTAAAACGTTCTACACTTATACACTCACATCTTCTGGCCAAGATTACTTATCTATCTTCAAACATTCCATTTCTAACAGTAGCAATACAGTAGCAATACATTATCGTCCCATCGACAAATTTCTCTTCACATTTGCATTCACCAGAATCTAATTATCCCAACACTAGAGTCTCTCTAATATTCAAATACACGTATCTACGTACAGAATTATATTTCTCCTAAATTTCCAGTGGCGTATCATACACCCACATACATTATGCATCCACACAAAAAAAAATTTTTTTTTTCGTTCAATCTCAATACACTCGCACTCAAAACACGTCATACACGTCATTATAACGTCCTACATACAGGGTGCGTCATCGCAACCTGACAAGGACCATGTTCGTCCTTATGCATTAGGGTGTTTGTTTTTGAAGATCTCTAAACTTTCATAGCAATTAGGTTGATAGGTCGTTTAGTTTGCCCTGCATACACTTGTTCACAAGGAAGAAGAAAAATCGCGCCTTAAGTACGTTTGAAATCTACCCATGAATAGATTGCCGATAAACGGTGATAAGCTATTTCCCATTGTCGTACCATGTTCTTGTTTGTAAAATTGATGGTTAATTTCGAAAAAGTTTTGTTTCATACACAACTCTGTTAATTTAAGATATTCTTTCACTTCTGCATCGTCCAAATGGTTTTGTTGGAAACCATCTTCTAAATAAATTAAATTTGGTCGATTGGAACGCTCGGAAACAATGAACAAACGTCCAATGAGATTAAAATTTCATTTTCTGCAACTTCATTTTTTTAAATGTTATCAATAAATTCATACGAATTTATACAAATTTGAAGCCCTAAGGTTGGGCTGTTGATAGGACGGATTATTAAATTTGCTAGACAACAATTTAGATAGGAGGTAGGTAGGTGCTTTAATACCAGAAACAATGGGTTGCAAAGCATTACCTGGTTTATGATTCTTCGGAAACCAATACATTCTAGGTAGTATCAGATTGGAAACCGTTAGTCGAAGCCTAAGAGGGTCATTCACAACCATGTAATAAAACCTTCGTAGTTGAAGTAATCATTTTTCAATTGCATCTACATAATTGGTTTTAGTCGATGTAATGACCACGCTGTTAACGTGCGATTTTGCTACAAATGTTTTCTAAATGAACGCTTAGTTATTGTTTTCAGAAGGAGCACAATTTTAATTCCCGTGGAAATGAAACCAATTATGTACTCAGGAATGTCAAATTTGTTCAAACAGTGTTATTTGTGTAACAACATTTAACATAATTTTATAAATTAAACAATCAATAAACAAATCTATAATAAATATGTTCTACAATAATAATTCCCAATCGTTCACTTAAAGATCAATTCGATATTTTTCATTCTACTGTTATTGGTATCTTCAACCAATCATTTCCCATTAAAGAAATTAGGTGTAACCGGCAAGGTGTAAATTTACATTGGTGTAATGAATCGTTATACAAAATTCGTGAACGTTTACATTTTCTACGACTTATTAAAACTAAGTATCCCTTAAACTTAAATCTGAGGAATCAATTCCTTCAACTAAAGAAGGTATATAGATCACCGGTGTGAAGTTAGCCCCCCACCTTTCGAAATTCTCCCCTTTCTCAATTGTAATCGTTTGTTGGCCGTTTGTCGGTGTTTTTTGGCTATTTTTGAACGTTTGTCGGTTTTTCATATTTATAATAATCGCGATCATAATTTAAACGTGAAGTGGTAGGTGCTCACCTAAAATCGAAATAAATGGTTTGAAAGCATTATTTTGTTAGATGTTAATCATTTCGAGATTAATGCATATATATATATATATATATATATATATATATATATATATATATATATATATATATATATATATATATATATATATATAGTTATAAATATGTCATAGCAAAAGAGGATATGGGGGTAAATGTGTACATTTATAGGCCAATATACACCCTTATCTAGCCCACAGGTAGAAGCGATCAAGACTAATCTTTACATTCACTGCATTGCAAACAAGATTAAATTGAATACATATTTATGTGAATTTATTCGAAACAAGAACAGTAATTCGTTGCAGTGTGTATGGGTGATGTGCAATATAACAATATCCTTATAGAGCATAGCATAACCTGAAAATGTATCGATTTAGTTACATGCTGATATTAATTCTTACCTACCGAAATGTTTCATTTAAGAATTGAATAGAGTGTGGAAAATCTTCTAACGTACAACACAAAACCTCAAACCCTCCTCTGCATCAACATTTTTACGTATATCCAATTCAACAAATATATGTTGATTGTAGGTTACGCAACAAGTATTTCTACAACTACAAGACCTTTTCGAACATTTTATATTCTTATAATTCTGTCATGATAGAGTCTTCTAAATTCCCAAAACCGCGTTCAACTATAGTTGTGTGACTGTGTGGATCAAATGCTTAAAATCTTCCCCATGAAATATTTATTTATTAGCATAAAGTTAACATCTATAACCTTTACACTGCGACATGTTTCGACAAAAAATTGTCATCATCAGGCTAATCGAAAGAGTATAATGCTATGGGAACCATAACGTAATGGAATTATAAATTATATATGCCAAGTTAAGTACTAAATCTAATTGTACATTTTAAAAAGTAGTTAATGAAATTGAAGATACCATTTTTAAAAAAACCTTTTAGAAACGTAAAATAGGTCAAAAGGAGAACTATTTGTAGCCTCCACTGCTACCACGACACTAAGACTAGAGTGCTGAAGGCACCTAAGTAAAAATTTGTAATTAATTAAAATTTGTTGAAAGGATTAAACATAATATATCTAATAAAGAAAATCCAAAGGCATCCCTGACGGGGAAGTCTGGATCGTTAAAATATAACAAGATAAACTAACAACGCACTTGACTACGTTGGAAAAAGAAGTCAAGCGCGCTGGTTTTGTTTTTGGTTTATCTTGTTATATAACTGTTTTGAAGAAGGGAACTTTCTATGTCTACATTTTGCGACCTAAGCAAAAGCATTCGATTGCATTTCTCATAGTATACTGCTTAAAAAATTAGAACGGTTTCAATTTTCAGATTGCAGCATTTCTATGATTAAGTCGTATTTAACAAACAGATATCAATGTGTAGAATAGAATAACTCCATTTCTAGAAAACGTTTATTATCACATGGAGTTTCTCAAGGCTCTTTAAGTCGTGAAATTTTGAGACCAACTTAGTTACGTTTGCTGACGACACTACGCTCGGCACTAGAGATATCTTTATGCATAATTTAATCTACAAATCAGGTATTACTCGCTCGCGCGCAGATAAATGGTTTAAAGACAATAACCTAATTTTAAACAATCAAAAAACTATAAGTATTTGCTTTACATCGAAACCATTGCTTGACTGACTTGAATCGAATGTTAAATTGTAGGGTGTCTATTTAGACTCAAAATTGAAATGGAGTTGTGACGTGAATAATATTTTCCAACCTATTTCTAAATCTCTTTCCTTACTCAGAAATCTAGCCAATCATGTTTCACCGAAAGTACTACGATTTGCTTATTTAGGTGTATGCCAAAGCGTGCTATCGTATGCTGTCTTAGTATCGCGTCATGCTGCTACATACGTAAGAAGGTTCCACCTGCCTCCAACACATCATTTGGAGTACGCGGCTGGAGCCGCGATAACAGGAGCCTACATCACTACCTCTCTAACAAGTCTACCTTGAACATCATACAGAATTCGCCACATTTGATTTTAATCTCCTTATATCTTAATTATCCAATTACACAGGTTCGTTACTTTAAATTAACATACCCGCGAGAAGCGATAGCCCCTCAGCTCTAACTCGGAAAACAATCGCATCATCCGTCCAAATTAAATTTCCAAAGGTACCTCTCAGTTATCACTGAAATATGATCTGTTTGTAACAGGTCGATCCTATGAAAATGAGCTTTAACAACTCGTCTTTATAAACTCTTTTATCTATAGACTAAATTATTTACCGAAAAGAAAAGCAACAGATTGTCGGCAACTATTTATATTCGCAAAAGATGTACCATGCAACGTAATAATTTTTTACTTAATATAATTTTACATGACGCAATTTCAAATCCATTTAAAAAAATTCACCAAAATTTAAAATAACGAGAACATTTATTTACACGAAAACTAAACTACATCTCTTTCACTTAAATAAGAATATTGACGAAAATTACGAAACGTAATTTTACAAAAGGCTTCCATTCATTACAGGCAACAAATCAAAATAAGAAAAGGTCTGTATCATTCCCAGGATCGGGACTACAAATGTTAATTAGCAATAAGAACACCCTAAACATCATATATATATATATATATATATATATATATATATATAGATGGTTAGATATAAGTTTAAGATAGGGACTAGAGTGAATAAGCTTGTAATTGTTATAGTGGGCAATTTGAGATAAATTAGAATATATTTACACTGCATTAAGTAATATACTTAGACTAGTGAAAGAAATTGAGTTTGATTTAACAAAACAGGCTTGGTGAAATTTGCACAAGTTTGTTTAATCATAAAAAGCATTGTGTTATATAAGGAGCATGTGGGGAATGTCAAATGGAGTTATATTTGTAAGTACGATTAAGTTCGTAGATCATATTTCATTAAATTGATCATCAAAGTATTTTGGCATTTTAGAAACCACACGGTTTATAGTTATATCTAGAACATGTATCGAGTTAGGTACAAAGCAGTAAAGATTTAAATTTTAAGAAAGGGTTATGGTGCGGACATGGTTTAGTTTTCACTCACAAACTTACTGTACAAAAAAGTGCAGCAGAAGCAGTAGTGCGTTGTAAACATTAAAGACAATATAAACAACAATTTTACATGTGGATATTTTACATATAAATACTTTTTGTGTAAAAAATTTGAAAAAGTGTGTTTAACAATATGGATTGTTGAGTTCAGAAAGTTTTAGACATTACAATAAAAGGGAACAATGTTTTAACAACATACTAGAGTAACATTTTATGTAATTTGAACGTTGTATACGAAAATTATGTGTATATTTGTATAAAGTTAGGTTAAGTTTTAATTTCAAGGTTTTTGCAAATTTATAGTTTTTATAGAACAATTTGAGCATAAAATAAATTATTAGAGTAATTAATAGGAGGTTTCCCTCGTTTTCATGTAGAAATTTACATTGTACAATTTATTTAAACACAAAATTATGAAAATGGGGTTAACTACATAAATTTCCTATATGAAAAAGAATTTTCCTTTAAAATTAAGATATATGAGTTTAAATAAATGTTTTCTAATTCAGTTTTTCGTGTAGTTCACGAATATGTATTTAGTTTAGGTGTAGAATTTAGGTTTTTTTAGATATAAGCGAATTTAGATTAGAATATGTCAAATCGTACATTTTTGAACCAATATATGGCTCGTGAGATATCTTTTGTGCGGAATTCTGCACAGACCAATTCTGTTATCAAAATGTAAATCAGAAGTATTTTAAGAAAGTTATGGCATATTTTATATTTTAGTAAAGTTTTCAAATTTGTTTAAACCAATCAGAGGCTTGGTTACTTTGTTTGTATGGTACAAAAAAAGTTGAAATGTTTGTAGCCAACAGAATAGTATATAAGGAATTGCTTATGAATTCTGGCTCTCTTCCAATCTCATTTTCATTTTTTAATTTTTCTAACAAAAGTCAAAGTGTTGATAGTGTTTTGTGTTAGCATGTAACTTTCAAGTTAGGTTACTACCGGAAATTTTGAAACGCGGTTAGTGAAGAGCAGAGAAGTCAGAAACAATTGTTCTTAACCTACGATCAAATATAAAGTTAGGTTACCGATAATTTTCAATTATAATAAAGTTTTGTTTCGATTAAAATTTTACGTATTCAAATTTCGGTTGATGTGTTTTTGTTTTTGTTTATTTTTGTCGTTAATAAAATTATTCAGTTTTCTGAATCGATGTTTATTTTTCTGAAGCGACATATAATAAGTAATAAACGATATTCCATAACGGGATCTAAAACAAAAAGTGAATTTGAATTAAAGTTTTACGAACCTAAAATAAAATTCTTAAATCGTAAATCTTATAAACATTTACAACATTTAAATAAATTATAATTAAAAACACAGTGCTTAGTTGAAGTTATTTAAGCAATTATAAGTAACATCACGATTACCACAAAGAAAAGTCGTCATTCAACAAGGTGTACATTGGTTGAAGATTGGAAGTATATGCAGTACCATTTTGAACAAGGGACCAGTAACGTCAGCCACATATGGGAAGAAGCCTACCCAAGTTTTATATGGAACCTGCCAAATCAAAACATTTTTTGGAAATATGCAAATAAACATGTGAGTTTATTTATCATAACCCTTAAATTGTTTCCATTACTTGTGTAATTTCCTGCATTTCTGTGTTTTATTTACATGTGTATATGTTTGTACAATAACGGTGTAAACATCTGTAAAGTAATTGAACCTTTATTATTTTGTCAACATTTCAATTGCAATTATAAAATTAATACTCACATTTTTTTAAGATTTTTCTATTTGACATTTTTGGCAGGCTGCTATTTTATTTCAGTTAAGACGCAACGCATGCGTTATTGTGCAAGTTTTAACTAAAGTCTGTTTCACATACCATATATTTATTATAATTTGGAATTTATATAATAAAGAATCTTTCATGATTTCACTTTTACCTTTAAATGCAATTAAATTCACACATAAAAAAATTAAATCCATATCAAAAAGTAAATTATATTTATTTCTTTGCCAACAATCAATGAACTCTATTCCCGATTATGAGATGTATGAGCTAGTCCGGTGCATATAAAATTTATCTATCCTAACAATTAACAATTACTAATTGAACCCTATCTCCATTTGAGATAAATAAATATATATATATATATATATATATATATATATATATATATATATATATATATATATATATATATATATATATATATATATATTACATGCTAGCCTAATCGAAAAATTAGTAACACGCCCACGCTCTTTATTCTACTGAGCTACCGACCCTTTGATTATCTGTTACTTCCGATTCTACTGCCATTTTCGCCCGTAACAAACGAACTGAAATAGCACTTTCAGATATCCAGCACGAAACGGCACTGAACCGCGTAACTACCATAAAGTACAAAAAAAAAACTTGCCGTAAGCACACAGATAAGAATTGTGACACGTGGTTCTAGAAAGAGCTCTCCTTAAAAACGTTAGTAAACAAGTATGACTCTCTTGGAGTTTATTACGCTCGAAAGCAAAGAAGAAAAACTACATCCACGCAAACCCTATCCTACCCATACGTCCACAAATAATGTTAATTAACTTGATAAAATAAACTAGGCGGCGTACTGCAAAACCATAAATCAGCCCCAAAAAGGTATGTAACTCATATAATGTTGACGCAACTATTGAATGCTTAACACAAAAACTCCAGAACTTAGTGATAATAATTTATAATCAATTATCCTCAGATGTGACATCTAAGATTCAGCGGCTAAAGGCCTTATGACTTTCAGATACATTCACCATGTAGTATATACCACGCTATTATCAGTTTTGATAAATCGCATTAAAGGCTAAGTTTATGCAAATAAAGCAGTAAGCAAAAAAAAAATTAATAATACAACTAAACTAGCATACTTTAAATGTCTAACACGGATCACCCTGTATAAAGATTGTTAGAATATAATGACGACATTTTCATAGGTATAATATGTAAAATTTGATAATTGTTTACAGTTCAGATAGTATTTTTTTAATAATGGTAAACACACAATATAATTAGGGTACAGCCGAATCTGATTAGGAAATTTATGCACGAGCACCTTTAGTAAAAGTGGTATGCTGATTTTTTTTAACTTGTAGGTAAACCATAAACACTGTAGGTTCGTACCGTTACTACATGGGTAAATAAGCAAAGCAAAAGCAAAACAAATATATTTTATAGTTATATTAAGCACCCGTGCTCAGCTTAAGGAAAATTTCCAACTTCCGCAACAATTCGTCGGTGTAGAACATAAAAATGAGTAGTACCCACTTCGTGGTTGACTGTTTATTTCTCTAGGGCTCCGTCACGTAATAAACAAAATAGAACTCTCCCGTAACTTGGTTGTGTCGGTAGTTATATTTAACATCGGTGTTTTGGGTAGGAGTTGCGTCAAGAACGGTGAAATACCTTGAACTGTCTTCGGTGTGGAGTTGTGGTAAGCCACCTTTTCTCACTTTAGCGACCACTGCTGAGGAAATGTACTGCCAGCATACCTACGAATCCCAGTTTCGAAAAGTATTCACGTACAGGTGATTTATCGAATACAGCGTTAACACACAGAAGAAAACAAGAAATCCTAAACAAGTCTAAGTCTTGGTTACGAGGCCAGCGGTAGTTGTGAGAACTTTAAATACATAACCTGAAGGACGGAGACTTACTTACCTCCCAAAGAGGCAAAATATCATATAAATATTAGGGAAACTTATCCGAATAAAACGAAGGAATAACTTCTAGTTGGTAAACTACTAGTGCGAACCTTATTTCTTTTGGATGAATATCGCCTTTCTGGTGGGTTATTTTTAAGGATGTTCCGGTTATAATGTTTCGAGTACATAGCTGGCCACGATAAAGAACAAATTTGCTGTATATGGTGTCGCTTCAATAAGTTTTAAGTAAATATAGTTAATTTTGTGCATATGCTATCGTCAACCTGATGAAGAAGTGATCGTAGCGAATGGTCGTTGGTTTAAATTTTTCCTTTAATGAAGTTCGAGTAAACGTAATTTTTAAGGAGTTATTGGTGCACGGCACGTTGATTAAATATTAATGGGTCCATTTCCGTGTCGTTGTGCAAAAGAAAAGGAAGTTTGATTGCTTATTTTGGTGCTTGTGAAAGTAACTACAAATTTTTCTGAATTTGTGTTTGTTGGTAATGTTAATAAAATGTTGATTTGTGCTTATTTAGACGAATGAATATGCCTTTGTTGAAGTTTATCTAAGTAACGTCTAGATTTAAAATTTGTGCAAAAAGCGTATCCACTCGTAATTGACTTTTCATATTATCGTTTGTAAATGTATTTATTTACGGCAACGACAACGAAATTTATGGTGCTGTTTTATTTTTGGGGTAATTTAAAGATTTAAGATACATAAAGTAAGTAAATTACAGTTATCTGATCTTGCGAGACTCAGTTTACATCAGTTTTATTAGAAATTTTACAAAATTGTGTTCAATGTGTTTCGGACAAAATACGAATTGTTTATTTTTATTCTTATTTAATTTGAATATATGTGTAGTGTTTATGAAGTGAGTGTTATTTTTTTCTTTGAGTGTACACATTTGTAATCTTAATCTTTTCGCACAACGTTCGCATTACTACGCTTATTCAAAATTTAAAATGTTTTGGGTTGCATCCAGTTACTAAATGATTTACTGGTTTTACCGAAATTTTAGATTTACGTAACTTTACGATGGCGATTTTTTTGTTGCTTTGTTATTTAATTCAAACCTTAACGTAATAATGTGAGAGGTAACTAGTCATTCTGATCTTTTCGAATTTAGGAATTACATCCCGATATCGACGAGTAAATTTTCGGTCACGTATATTTCGTTTTAAAACGAATAAATAATTTTCGTATTGATCAGTTTTTTATGGATATTTGAGACAATAATTTTGACGTTGAAGTTTATCGAATTCTTTAATTAGTTTTAGTTTTATTATTGCAAGTTTTTGGCTTTTATATACAGCTTAGTAATTCGATGAAGTTTGGTTGAACTTTGCGTAGATATTTTGGAGTTGAATTATTAGGGAGGAGAGAATTTTATTCTGGGTGAACATTATGGTTTTCTGTTAGACCATGATTAATAACTAGTTCATGAAGTATTCCCGCTATAAATGTATCTAACATGTGGCGCCTTTGGGAAGTTTTTTCCTGATTTTGACGTTCATTGAGTTAGTAAGACCCTCGCCCACACTACAGAGCTGTGCTGTGCGCTCACATTGTCCTTACGGGCTGATGCTCTAATGAGTATTTGGCCTGTAACAGAGATATCAAAAACCGTGGTGTTGTTACATAGATTTTCCGTAATAATTAAATTACCTTGCTTAGCTAGAATGTAGTGATACTGGCTAGTTTTAAATGTTTGCAAATTCTAAATTACCGTAAATTTTACTCTTATCACAAGATAAAATGGTTATAACAAATAATCTGCATTCTCCCTCTCAACGCAATCGTAATATAAAATTTCGGTACAAAATAGGCAATACAACAAGTAAAAAAACTCATACAAATTTTAAATATAACACGGATGAATACGCTTGCTTTGAAATTTTAACAGTAAATTATCAAGAAATCCGATCCTAAAGGACAGCGCATTCATTAGCAGATACAAAAAAATGCACACAATGCTTTGGTAAAATTGTCAACAACACATTAACAGTATGAACGGAAATTATTACCTTAAATTTGATCAGTATTTACGTCAAGTGGCTTCTCTAATTTACCTCCTTTCGTTATACATCAACCTGGTCAAAATCCATATGTTACACCCTGCAGCGACTTCGACAATGTGATCGACTTTTGTAACTACGCTCGAACCTCCAAAGTGTGGCTCACCTCGTGAATGAAAGTGGCGAGTCGCTTCAATTTCCAGGTTGCGTTTGATTAATATCTGAATTGGTTGTAAGATACACTAAGGTTTATATTTATACGTTGTTTATTAACTTTGCTCTATTTATGTACTAGTTCTGAACAACTATTATTTAAAAAAAAAGCTTAAATATTTACAGCGAGTCTTTTAGTTACCAACGAGTCGTGAACACAGTGTCTTAATTTTAGGAACAGATGTTTGTTTCTTTCGCACTATGGCTATTTTAATCCAAAAACAGCACGGTGAAGCACTAGGTTCTAACACGATCCCCGGTTTCTAGGATTCTGATTGATACCTACCTGCACAAACTGCACTTAACGAAAGGTTAATTGCGTGTTGGTTGACACTACACAAAAGGCCCTTTCATACACGATTGTTAGGGAAAACTGCCCCCTTTAACGGAAGTTCTTTCATCACGGATCTGAAGTAACGTCATTCCACAGTAGTCTCCGGCTGCAGTAATGTAAGCTTGTTAACCCCTTTGCGCCAGCACTAAGGGTGACCCTAGTGCACTTTCGGCATATCTTAATTAACCAATCATAAAAAGGGTTACTTAAATTTTTAATGGGCGCTAAAGCGAGCTAAACTCGAAAACCACGGGACAACTACATAACCAAAAAACCACATACCAGCAAGTGGACTGTTTGAAATGCAATTGATATCCTGTAAGTTGATGATTTCGTTACGACGCTAGCCCTTAATCGCTAAAAGCGAAACTGTTTGTTTGCGAGCAATAATTTTTATCAAAACGTCCGCCAATCTGTCGCCTAAAACGTTTTAGAAACTGCGATATATAATTTTCTACACTATATTTGAATACAAGGTAACAATTTTAATGTGATATGTAATTTTCCAATAACGCAGTTTCATGTAAATGACTATATTTAACGATATCTTCAAAATTACGAACTATTACTTACAACGGAACTAATTAATTCTAAACTAAATTAGTAAAAGGGATTTCACAACCTATCAATGCCAATGTGTAAACCAAATCTAAGTTTGATGAACAAACCAAAAATTATATTTCGTTTTCAAAATAGGGATTCTAAGTAAGATTAACCATTTGTAAAAACTTCGAATACTGTCCAAATACGTAAAAGGAAAACCGTTACAATCTAAAAGCTTCCACAAATTTATGCGTTATCAAGTTCGCTTTCATAAACTAATACTACATTTCTGATGTCCGATATTGATGAATAACTTATAATTTCGAAACTAACGGTCAATATATGAAAATGTAGACTTTCACCATTATCACTCATAATAAAATACTTATCTCTTTTGGGGTTTTATAATGGTGTATTTTAAATTATACAATCTAAACGTTTCGAAAACACTTACAGTTATCTACGTCAGTAGTAATATTTGTTAAAAATTGTTAAATATGTTGTAAACAATGTTGTCAAAGTTGAAAAATTAGAACATAAACATAAGCTTGCTGTAAATATAACAGTTTGAGAAACGTATAAAGCCAACTATAAAATTATTTTAGTAAAGAATAACCAGGTTATTAAAAATTAAATATCGTTAAACTGCGTTAAAGATGACAAAAATCAGAACACTCTCTACAGCGAAAGCTAACAATGAAATTTGTCAGCCAAAAAACAAATGTTACTACTGACGAAAATAACTGTTAGTGTTATCGAAACGTTTAGATTGTATAATTTAAAATACACTATTAAAAAACCCCAAAAAAGATAAGTATTTTATTATGAGTGATAATGGTGAAAGTTTACATTTTCATATTTCAGTCCTTTATGAGGAGGAAACTTATCGTTCTATTAGCCAATTTGAAAAATTAAGGAAACGTAAAGCACAATTATTATCGTCACTCACTTTTTATTATGACGCCGAGACCAAAAAATTATCCCAAAGTTTATCTATATTAAAAGAAATTTTAATAACGAATAAGCGAATAATATTTACAGAAGAACTGAAAATGCTCTTCTGCGTAATCAAATACATATTACTAGGAAGTTATTAGATAACACCGATAGAAATCTTTTATATTTACATTTAGAAATTTCATCTATATTGCATAAAGAAGATTGGGATAAAATTGATTCTATAACGTTTAAACCTATGGAAATAAATCTTGACATATCATGTCAACGTCATAAAGAAAAATTTAATAAATTATACAAACAATAAAATAATAGACCATCTATTGATTATAAAAAAAAACATTTATAAGCCTTTCTGATAATGTTGTTTCAGATTATGCTGTTGAAGCGCCTTCTGAAGGAGACAATTTTGAGATAACACCTTTTGAAGATATAATTTCCAATATCGAAAACTCCATTAAATCATTACCTTTTGATGCTACTAATGAAGTTAGATGTAACACCGTTAACACATTAAACAAAACCTCCAAAGAGCAACTTATCCTTTCGTCAACGACGTGCTCTACTTCATCTTAAACGCAATGAAAGTATAATAATATTAAAATTAGATAAAGGTAATGCAAATATATTAAATATGAACGATTATAACATTAATATAGAACAATTGTTCGGACCAGAAATTTTTTTTTTATGATTGTGGACCTGAACAGGCTAAATAAGGCCTATCGTGCTAAAGCACTCAGGAACACTTAGGAGGATGGATAGAGGGATAATGAATTGCCAATAGATGCCTATGAACAGTTACCTTAAATTTTCTCATATCATAAGTGAGAGGAAAACAGGAACTAGGGAGATCATTCCAGAGTTTAGAAGCGGTGTAGAAAAATGTGGATTGCGCCCGTTTGGTACGACAAGTGGAGATTTGTACTGCATACTGATGATGTGAATGAGCGAACCGAGTGTTTCTCGCAAAGATAGCCGGAGATGGTATCAAAGAATGTAATTCACCAGCACAATAGCCGTTGTAATAACGATAATACAAAGAAAGAAATAAAACCATCCTTCTATGCTCAAGGGACTGTATGTGAGAAGTTAAGGACGGGTCATTTATAAGCCTAATCGCTCTCTTTTGAATACGATCAACGATATCGAGAGCGTATTGGGGAGCACTAACCCAAAGGTGAGAATTATATTCCAGATGAGGCCGAATTTGGGCCTTATACACCAGAAGGAGTTGTCGAGAGGTAAAGTACTGCTTAGATCTGTACAAAAAGCCTATTTTACGAGCAGCTGTTTTGGTAGCTGACAGAAGATGGTCAACCCATGAGAGATTTGAAGATACAGTCATACCCAACAGGGTAATAGAGTCTGAAAACTTAAGAACTGAACCATTCATACTTACAATAGGAAATGATCGACCTTTTTTGGCGGACATAAGGCAACACTGAGTTTTGTTAGCATTAAATTTAACTAGATTGTTGCTTCCCCGTTCGAGAATACGTTGAATGTCTTTGTTGATTGAATTTGCCATTTCAGCTTTAATTTTTTGATTTGACATAGAAGGTGGATTATCACTATGAGTAGACTGAGATGAACTACAGTGAAGAGTGCTATCGTCAGCAAAGCAATGGATGGGGTTAGTTGTTGAAGAAATAAGGTCGTTTATGTACAGCAGAAAAAGTGTAGGCGCTATAACGGATCCCTGTGGTACGCCCGCGTTAATGTTAACTTCTTTTGAAAAAAAGCCATCAACTACGACACGTATGCGTCTTTTATCAACGAAACTAGAAACCCAGTTGATGAGCGTATCATTTAACCCAAACGAGGTCAGTTTGGCCAGTAAACACTTATGCCAAACTTGGTCAAATGCCTTTGAGATATCTAAAGCGACTACAACTGTTTCACCGGACTGTTCTACTGTATTGTTCCAAACTTGGGTCGCATATGAAAGAAGATCACCTGTTGAACGACAGTGCCTAAACCCATATTGGTGGTCACTAAGGAGTTTGTTAGTTTCAAAGAACGTGAGGAGTTGCTGATTGATGGCTTTTTCCATGATTTTAGACAAAATGAAAGTGATGGCAATTGGTCTGTAATTTGAGGGATCGGTCTTATCACCTTTTTTGGGAATAGGTTGAACATTTGCTAACTTCCATGATGAAGGGAATTCCCCAGAAGATATAGAGATCGCATAGAGCTTAGATAGGACTGGTACTAGTTCGGGGGAACATTTCTTTAAGTCAATAGCTGGGATACCGTCTGGGCCAGTCGCCTTATTGAGATCAAGCCTACTGATGATCGATTCCAAGAGCTTGTACCGAAAATGAATTGGTTTCATAACGTATAAAGAAGAGTTGACTAGGAGCACATCTTTTCCAGAATCATTGAGACACGAGAAATTTATCGTGAAATACCAAAAGATCCAACAAAAAAGTTTCTTTTAAAAACTGAAGAGCTGATTAAATTATCATGTATTCCTGAGGAAACAAAAAAGAAACTAACTAACTCTGAAGCTATTTCACCAAAACTATATGGTTTACCAAAAATTCATAAACCTAATATTACTTTAAGGCCTATTGGTTTCCCTACATATAGCCTTGCAAAACATCTTACATTTTTGTTAAAACCTCATATAGGTAAAACAACCCTTACATTAAAAATTCTGCCGATTTTGTTGAAAAGATGTATAGTTTCAAAATTGAAGAGGGTGATATAACGGTTAGTTTTGATGTTTCACTTTTTACAAAACTGCCTCTAAAAAACTATTGAATACTTTGATCATCTTTTTTCGAAGGACTTAACCATTCTTTTTCAGCACTATCTTACTACAACTTATTTTCAGTGGAATAGTAAATTTTATTAAAATATTGAAGGTGTAGCAATGGGAAGTCCCCTTAGTCCTGTTATAGCTAATTTTTATATGGAAAAAGTTGAAACATTAGCGTTACAAAATACACCTAAAAAACCTTCAGTTTGGTATAGATATGTAGATAACACATTTGTTGTTTGGAGACATGGAGAAGAAGCACTGCATGAGTTTTTGGTTTTTATAAATGGTATATATCCTAGTATTCAGTTTACCATGGAAAAAGAAACTAATGGAAGTTTACCATTTCTTGAAATATTAATATCTAAAAATAATAATTCATTCTACAATTCATTTTAAGCATTACAGAAAGCCGACACACCATAAATCATCCAACCGCCATCCACGTAAAAAAATTGGTGTAATTAAATCTTTAGTAGATCGAGCAAAACGAATTTGTGACCCTGAATTTTTGAAGGATGAATATAAATATTTAAGAAAATCCTTACAAGATAATGGATATTCACTTACAGATATTAATAATGTTATTACACGTTCTAGGCGTAACCTTAAAGAAAAACCAGTTCTTAATGTTGATACTGCTTTTCTTCCTTTTATAGCTAATGTTACAAACAGAATTGAAAAAGTCCTAATTAAATATGGCATTAGGACTATTTTTAAACCTACAAGAAAAATTAAAGAACATCTAAGATTACCTAAAAATGTGTCAAAGCCTTTATCATCTTCCGGAGTGTATAAGGTATCTTGTTCATGTGGAAAGGTATACATCGGAACCACAAAACGTAGCTTTGATACAAGACGCAAAAAATATATCAGATTTTGTAGATTAGGTCAACCAGAGTGGTCTGCTGTGGCTGACAATACCCTGATTAATCTAAATCATGACATTCAATTTGACAATATGGAAATATTGTCAAGACAAACTCATTATTATGTTCGTTCACAACGTGAAGCTATTGAAATATATAAACACCCTAATAATTTTAATAGACAAGAAGAAAATCTCCGTTTAAATATGTTTTGGCATATTATAATTAAAAAGAAGCATAATGATACGTCATAATTTTGATTTTAATTTTAACTTTTGGTATGTCTAGGTTTTTTGCTGTTTTTCCAAGACCTTGAAGCAAATGCTTTACCAATTATATATTAAATTACTACTGCACTATAATTTAACATAAGTAGTTGAAATTAAATTATTAAATTAACAACACTTGCACTTATTGATAAAGATATCTCTTTGTTAGATTTAACTGATTTATTTTATTTGATGAGATGTTTGGATTTGTGAATGCTTCTATCATTTTCAAATTGAAGTTTTTCACAACTTTACACTTACATTATAACTCGATTAATTTTTTTTAAATATGTTTTTTGGCTGACAAATTTCATTGTTAGCTTTCGCCGTAGAGAGTGTTCTGATTTGTCATCTTTAAGGCGGTTTAACAATATTTAGTTTTTAATGACCTAGTTATTCTTTACTAAAATTTAATTTTATAGTTGGCTTTATACGTTTCTCAAACTGTTATATTTATTGCAGGCTTATGTTTATGTTCTAATTTTTCAACTTCGACAAAATTATTTACATCTTGAACAATTTTTAACAAATATTACTACTGATGAAGATAACTGTAAGTGTTATCGAAACGTTTAGATTGTATAATTTAAAATACACCATTAAAAAAAACCAAAAAAGATAAGTATTTTATAACGGCCAATATTCGGTAAAATCACAACCACGTGACAGAATTTGAAATTTAGTGTTTACGCCTGTTTTCATGTCTCCTCGAGGTGATTTGTATGTCAGCCAATTCACTATTCTATTAAATAGTTGTTAACAATATGACGAATAGTTTTAGCCATCTCGCTCCATAGCCTATGTAAGCGATCTTGACATTCGTATGTGAACTTAGCTCGAAGTATTACGCAAGAGATCTTAGCTTTGTACAAACTAAAAATATGAGACTTGTCATTACATGTTAAGATCAATATTGGCAGTTATAATACATTAGAAGCCTCTATGTTCGCCAGAACAGAATTTGGTTTCACCAACGGTAAACATAAAGCGATACATAGTAAAAAATAGCAGACTTGTCAATAACATGCTTTGTACAGACAACTTTTGAAGTGGTTATTTTGTGTAAAATTTATGTTAAAAACAACACACATAGTAGATAGATTTCTCATAAAAATATTCCTATAAACTGGATGGATTATATGCTATAAAATATGTCCTTCAAGCCCACGCAGTTCTGCTATTACCACTAATATTTTACTAACTTTGTTTTTTGCTGCAGTGACTAACGACATAAATGAGAGTTATCTGTCACTAAATTTCGAGTAAAAAAGAAAATAAATTGTTTAATGAGGAGCTATAGAAAAATTTTCTTGCCAAAAAGCTCACGTGCAAATTCTAATTCTTTTTGCATAAATACTAGAGTACTTCAAATAGATTTTTTATCTTTAATTTTTGAGCCATAGTTAATGAAACACCTATGTGTTTTATAAAACTATGGTTTATCAAATTTAGTCTTTACCATAGCCTGTGGTGAACCTGCGTGTATTTATGGAATACAAGTTCCCCTAACTTGCTGGTATGTTTTTTAATATACAAAAGTATATTTCTATCAAGATATATTTGTTACAGTGTCGTTATCTGTAATAGTCTCAATGCCTATATAACAAGATACATATTTTATTAACTGACGCATTATGTCCAACTACTTTACATTACAGTTTATTAAATAAAATAGTCTTCCAAATTGTGAAAGTTCGTTTCCATTGATAAAAAACATTTTATAAATTACGCAAACACAAGCTTTTACAAAATATTAAACTCAAGCTGTAAAATGAGAATTACTGTGACATATAAGTAATTTGAATGAAAAAGAAGGCGGTTAAAACCAGACACACGGAGAAAAATACGTTGAATAAGAATAATAGGCGCTAACTGATAATTATTCTGAAATATCCCCATCGATTTAACAAATCTAGGTTTTCATGGAATTCAAAGATTAAGAAAGAAGTTGATTAATTTAATTGCTTTAGGATACGCAGTAAGAAACTGGAATTACATTCTTTAGATGGATTTCAAATTAATCGGCTAGCTTTGTTTTGTTTTACTTGTTTACATTTTTAAATACATTTGTATGTAAATGAAGGTGATTAATTTTAAGGAATTTGTAACCTTAAGCTACATAAACTTATTGACAGATATTAATTTCAGGGTGTTTGAATATTTCTATTTTAGATAAGCGTATTTCATTTATGTTATGTAGTTCTAATGGTAATATTCCAACTTACTGCTTCATAAAATAACTTCAATCATCGTTACAAATTAAATGTAAACAAATTATGTGTTAGTATACTTAAGTAAACTAACATTTCAATTAAATCATATGTAACAATACAAGATCTCATGTGATACAAATTAATTTTAAGCTTAGTAAGGTAATGGATGATATGCGAGTATCATTATCTAAATTAATTTAAATTGTTTATAAGAAAAATAATATTTGCATATGTTGCCCCTACGATCCATTACAAATCTTTATAATTATCAAAAGTATAATAAAATAGATATTATAGTTAATGATAATTTTTCAAGCCTTTTAAAGTTTAAAAAATTATTGAAAATATCTCTGAACTAAACTTAAGTTTTTGTATCTGTGGGTATACTTTACTCATATTTTACTTAGTTACCATTATTATCAACCATATGATAATAGTAATTAAGTAAAATATCAATCACGTGTATGTACCAGTATAATAATTTAAGTGTGATTCTACCAGAAAAATCATATTCATGTCCCTGCTATTTTTTTCAATGTGTGTGATTATGAGGAAGAAAATTATTATTTATTATTTAATTGCACAAGTTTCATTTAATTTACCAAACATAATAACTTTACTTTTTTAATATTTAACTAAAAAATCTTGAGTACAGGATATGGGATCTCAGTTCCGTGTCATGCCCCCACATACAATATGTCAACCCAATACGTGAACTAAATAAACACTTATAGATATGAATACTTCATTCATAAGTTAAAAATTCATAACAAAAAACTCTAAATCTCTTCATTTTAAATGGTATTTGTTAACATTTTTGAACTTCTTATGCTAGAAAATTCCTGTGTCTCGCTACTGTTCCCTCAGCTCCGTGAATAGACGCTTAGGCTATAAAAAAATCCGATAGATGGCAACTGCATCCATATTTGCCTTAGTAGTATAATCAGAACACGGGCACCTCAATTTTCATGCTTCAAACCTTGGGAATTGCCAAGGCCGCCCACGTGAAGGACGTATTCTCTTTATTACCTTTTTTGTCAACCATTTTTTTGTCGGCCATTTCTTGTAGACCATTTCTTGTCGGCCATTTTTTGTCGGCCTTTTTTTTGTACTCGCCTACTTGAGGGGCGTATTTAGGCCTTGAGATTGAGCTTGGGTTCGGTCTTGGTCTTGGGGCTGGGCTAGGAGTGACAGCTATTTTTGGTAATTATAGACTTTTATTTTCCTGACCCTGTGCCACTATTTGAGGGCTAGCATTCTGATTTGTTAAGCAGGCCTTGGGAACCTTTCAATGACTTAAGTTGCTAGTTTATAAGAAGACCTTCGTCGCTGCCATAATAATTGTATTCTAATAAAGAACAATTAATAGTTAAGATGATGACTAGTGTTTTTTCATAATAAAAACATTTTAATTAATTTAATTTAACCTGTCAACATGTATGAAGGTTATTGATTTTTTGCATCATGGATATAAAAAACTCCAACCTTATACGTTTATGTTCTATGCAGTTTGAATTTAAGCGTTAGCTCTATTTTCAATATCAGAGGTTAACATGTATTAATTAATTTCTTTCTAACAAGAAGTTTAAACGCAATTGTAAGGTTGTGTTGACTCACCCTGTATGTAAGATGTTATAATGAAGTGTATTACGTGTTTTGAGTACGGGTGTATTGAGTTTGAACGAAAAAAAATTTTTGTTTGTGTATATGCATAATGTATGTGGGTGAATGATACGCCACTGGCAATTTAGGAGAAATATTATTCAGTATGCAGATACGTGTATTTGAATGTTATAGAGAATGTTGGAATAAATAGATTCTGATGAATGTAAATGTGAAGAGAAATTTGTCGATGGGACGATAATGTTTGCTACTGTTGACTACTTAATAAGGAATGAAATGTTGGAGGATAAAGGAGTAATCTTTGCCAGAAGATGTGAATGTATAAGTGTAGAATGTTTTAGGAAATATGTAGAGAAAGATTTGGTATGTTTAATTGTTGATTATGGAAAGTTCTCGTAATGTTGTGCAATCAGTTTTGAGAATACGTGTACGTATATGGGATTTGAGACCTTAGACTGTACTTATTTTTGCAAATGTTGCGGAAGGAGGATGAGAGCATGTGAGAGATAAACGTTGAAAGTTGTGTAATGGTCCAGAGTGGTCACTGAATGAATGTGATGACGAGAAATGGCTTCTCCATAAAGTAATTGTAAAATTTGCAGGTAAGAACAAACATGGCGATGTATTGGAACTACAAGCGTGTTTGTACAGAGGGTAGCATCAGTCGGCACTAAGAAAGTTTGAGTGAATACCATTGGTGAATATAGCGAGGATGTCAGACATGTTTAAAGATGGATGGCTTGAGGTATAAATAGGAAAGTCAGAGATTGACGGTGGCTTTTTGGCTTTAAGCTTTTTGCTTTTTGCTTTTTGGTGAGAGCTAGGTGGAAGACGCGCGCGAGCGAGGTGAAGTGTGAAATCAGAATGGGTTGAGTTGGAGTTATATTTGTGAATAATATTGAAGGCAGTCATTGTTTAAACAACTGCGTAACCCGAAAGGGGATGAATCGTATAAGACATTCATAAATAAAACAATTAATAAAATTGAGATTGAAGATAAAATCAGTTTATTTTTCTTCAAGAAAAAGTGCGTATGCAGATTTATAAAAAGATAACAGTTGTTACGTTATAGTGTTGAGTGCGGCGCGTGTGCTTGTAATGATCCTTAGTATAAATTATTTATGGGACCACCTTTAAGTGAACGAAATATTCGTAGTAAATTGAGCCAATGTTAAGGTAATTTTATATGACATTAAAAGTTTATTTGTGTAAGGAAGGGCTTAATTATCCTAAAGGTTGCAAGAAACTTTAAAGAGGCAACCCAAATGTGTACAGAGTATTACGGGTTATTGGAGTAATAACCTCGTATAGTTGGACTAATAGCGAGTACCGAAAGGAATAAGTATTTGTGGAATTGTGAAGTACTTGTTATGTGCCTTCAGGCAATCTAAGGATACAAATGGACTACAAATAATTGGTTTACGGGAAGAGAGAAGAAAGAAAAGCGTAGGATGAGTGGACAGTCTTTAAGTAAGAATTACATTAAAGAACGTTGAAAATTCAGTTGAGCACGATTATCTTTTCTTTGGTTAGTTTTATTTGCGTATTGTTGTGTTATTTTTATTTAATTAATTAGTGTTGAAGGAAAAAGGTAATCGATCTCGAGTTATGTTTTATTGGCTGTTTTAGTAGTAAGAATTTTTGCAGAAACGCAAATTTGTATTGACAGTGGTTTTTCAACCACGGTGGTGTAGTGTATGTAAACATTCGTTTATTATTTTGTGCAAGACAATATATATTTATGTTAACTTTCATTCTGTTGTTTATTTGAAAGGTTATATTTGCCAGGTTAATTTCAAAAAGAAAATTTTCATGTTAGTTTCGTTTAACGCAGTACACTAATGACGGATCAGCTGTTGATTTAAAAATTTCATTAAGTATAACTAAGAGATCGAGTTTTGAGAACTTACATATTTACGAATGTCTCATACGATTCAGAGGTATCATAAAGGAACAATTATTAAGCCGATGACATTGATTTCCTTTGGATTAGGAATTTTAAAAATTAATTATCGATCAGTGAATGAAGAACTATTTTATTCATTAATAAGTAGAAATTTAACTTTATATGTATACGAGGGATACGTAGAAAATATTCAGTTAACGTGTTATAACTTTGGTATTCTGGATGTACAAGGTATAATCAGGAAGTTTGTGACGACCCGTGTATTTCAGTTTTTTTTAACTGTTGGTTACGTGAATGCAGTTAAATTTGAGAGATAAATTTTGTTTTGGAAATTTTGGTATACGAGGTGTATTCAAAAAGTTTCTAATAACCTGGGTAGTACTAAATATATTTGAGTTTGAGTTGAATTGTTTGGGACGAGTATTTGTTTTAGGACCCTCGTATAAGAGTTTACTGAGTAAGCACAATCCTACTTTCCCCAATCAAGTAGGGTTAATTAACACCCAGCTTAAGACAATTATTTTAGCAAAGTTTCGATTGTGGTGGCGCCTGGAGACATATTTTCCCGGACTGAGCTGTTTGAATATCGGTGTAAGGTGTTTGAGCGTATTAATCATTCATTTTACTTATTACTTCGACCACGCCCATCTCCCTGTTAGCTGACTTGGCAACCCGCTTACATTAGTAAGCATACACGACGCCTAGTGCGGTTTGGATGTGTAACACAATTCTGATATAGATAACTCTGCGTATAACAATGTGATTTTTCGTAATAGGATTTATTGTAAAAGCGGTTGCATAATTGTTATTATTACATTTTCTTTTAATTTCCATTTTGTAGATTATGGCCTATCTGTATACGAATTTTATAACAACAAAATCCAATTAAGACGACTTTAACCTTGTATTGCATACAAATTACAGACGACCTCCAATAGTTGACAACACTATTGAATTATTGCATATATACATATATATATATATATATATATATATATATATATATATATATATATATATATATATATATATATAATATACATATATTAGAAACATATAAGTTGTTCACGTTTCTATTTAATAGTGCTATCAACTATTGAAAGGTCGACTTTAACCTTGTATTGCATACAAATTACAGGCGACCTCCAATAGTTGATAACACTATTGAATTATTGCATATATATATATATATATATATATATATATATATATATATATATATATATATATATACATATACATATACATATATTAGAAACATATAAGTTGTTCACGTTTCTATTTAATAGTGCTATCAACTATTGAAAGGTCGACTGTTAAAGTATGTTTCTAATCACCTTTTGCATTAACTGCAAGGTTGTTAAAAGGAGTCCTTGTACTATTCATATACAGGTGATGCTTCGAAAGTATTTTATTGAGTAGCATGACAAAACCTGTGTAAATACACCAAACGCGTACGAAAAACTGTTGGGGCTTCACTTAGAAACAGAAAAAAGAAGTATCGTGAGATAGAGCATTTTTTAAATACACATATTCTGAATTAAAAAGAAAGAAAAACAATCGGGTTATTTTTGGTATTACAGGACACTTGATTAAAACAATTTTAAAGTACTAAAATCTCTTTTTTATTTACAGAGTAGAATGGTTGAAAAACAAAACATTATGCAGTAACTTGATTATCTCATCATTTAGAATTAAGCGTATAGTAAAAACTTATTTACAAGAAATCAAGCATTGGTAAATTATTATTTAATCTAAAATATAGAAACATTAACGTATAAAGTTCACATACATCCGAATGGTAACCCTACAATGTTGTTTTACTCTACCAAACCGTCTAGAATTTTTCTCTAGGAAACATGCGGTGCTCGTCCAAAGGAATCAAAATATTACCCATTACCATTCTGGATAATGTAGATAGTGGTCCAATGCTGATCTGGTTTGTTTGCAGGATCCGTGTTTACAATCATTGTACGCGGTCTAGGTGCGTGCCTGGACCAATGATTAGATGAACATGTAAGTCGGATCACATTATTGCGGATAGGGCTCGATTTCAAGCATCTCAACAGTTGTACCGCATACATCTTTGGAATTGGTATGTGTCCAGTCTTGTGTATTAAAAAATGCTCATGAATAGCACAAGGACTCCTTTTAACAACCTAGCAGTTAATGCAAAAGGTGATTAGAAACATACTTTAATAGTCGACCTTTCAATAGTTGATATCCCTATTAAAATGAAACGTGAACAATTTATGCTTCTAACTATTAATAACCTTGATACATGTTAACAGGTTAAATTAAATTAAATTAAATTAAATTAAATATTTTGAAAAAGCACTTGTCATTATCTTATCTATTAGTTCTTCTTTATTGAAATACAACTATTATGGCAGCGACGAAGGCCTTCTTAGAAACTAGGAAATTAAGTAATTCAAAAGTTCCCAAGGCCTGCTTAACGAATCAGAATGCTAGCCCTCAAATCGGAGCACAGGGTCAGGAAAACAGAATGGTCTATAAGTACCAAAAATAGCTGTCACCCTTAGCCCCAACCCCAAGACCAAGTCCAATACCAACACCAAACCCAAGCTGAACCCAAGTGAAAGTTGAGGTGCCCGTGTTCTACTGGTATAAAGCAGATGCTTATTTGTACCATCCTTTTGAATACAAATCGTGGAAGTCAATAAGTTTGTGATATTTTAGTGATTGTTCTTTGTAAACGTAGGAATGACATTAAGTAATTTGATGCACTGGCCCTCAATTGTTCTTAATAAACTGTAACACGTTTCCAAGCTTAAATTTTTTACCTTCAAAATTGAAATTTTGATCGGCTATAAATGCTGAAGAATCTCAGCTCCGTATATCTCATTTCCGTTACCAGCGAGTGATAACGGAACTGAGGTTCTGTAATGGAATTTGCATTAATGCATAAATTATAAGTAATATTTCTTTTACTTAAATTTATGATGGAAAATCCGCATTTCAGGGTGGAAATGGTGAGGTCAAAAAAGAAGAATAACGAAAAGAAAGTTACATCAGAGCAGTTAAAAAAAACGAAATGAAAAGAAAAAAATAGCTATGCGAAGGTTGAGAGAGGTCATACGCAATGACCCCGAAAAATACGAATAGGCAAAAAGAAAAGAGAGAGAAATGTATAACAAAAGAAAAGCCGAGGGAAAAATTAAAACACTAAATCAAATAAATGAACGTGAGAAAATATCTATTAGAAAAACTGGGTAGTAAAAAATCATATGAGTCTAGAAAAAGGCGCGCACGTTGGAAACAGCTTTAGCTGATGTAACACTCCCTTCTACACTCCTCCGGAACTTCAAATAGATGCAGGTGGTACTGCAGAGCATTCAGGAAGACTAGCTGGTAAAAGAAAACTAATTTCTGACCTTTCTGGATAAATAATCAGAAAACACAGGTTTCAGTATTTCATTAAAAATCTGTCCTCTCCGCGAATCGTTTGCTGTGAGATAAGAAGGAAATTATCAATGTTTTTCCAAACCGATGCCGCCAGTCGCTTCTGCCCTGGAGAAAATGATACAATTACAAAAAATTAAAAAACGGAAAAGATATCGGAATTATTCTCTGAAAGAAGTATATCGCAAATTCTTGAGCGCTTATCCAAGAATTAGAATAGGTTACACCTTGTTTTGTAAAATGCGTCCTTTTTGGGTTATTTTTATACAAGGAAAGGACTTGGAAACTTGTTTGTGTGAAGCGCATGCCAACATGGACCTATTGGTGTCGAAATGGGAAGTAAATAATATTATCAAAGAAGCAACACCTTATAACACTATTAACAGTTTAACTTGCAGAGACAAGCACACTAACAAAACATGTTTGGAACGGAAATGTGAGAATTTATAGCAAAACTGTAAAGCAAATTATTAATGGTTCCAAAAAATAACTTTCAAATGCATTTAACATCACATTGAACAAGTTTCAGTTGCATGTTCGAAAAGTAATTCATAAATACCAAAGTTTAGACAAAATAAAAAAAATCTCTCAGAAAATGAAGTCCTCGTTCACATGGATTTTTCAGACAATTACACTTGTAAATATGCTGCTGAAGTGCAATCAGCTCACTTTGGGGGTTCAAAGCCCCAAATTTCCCTACATACAGTTGTGACTTACCATAAATGCTCTTAACCCTGAAGCAGATGCAAGCCACCATCACAGCCCATAGCTGAAGATTGCACACGAGAACATTCCACTCCAGAGCAAATCTCCAGCCAATCAAAGTGATTTCCCGATTCCAGTCCCTCCAGGTCCGACTAAGGCCCCCTCCTGAAAATAAACAAACCCCCACTTGAACGACCCACAGTCAACAAAACAAAAGGTACTTACCTAGTTAAATTAAACGAGATTTACTGTAGGACCAGCTCCCGACGCACCAGCTAGTTAGCCCGCATGTAGTGCCAAATCCGCTAGACCCAGCAGGACGTTCCCACCTACCAGACTCTTCGACTTCTGCCACTCTTCGGAAACGAAGACAGTAGTAAGAAATCCTTAACCAGATTCCCTCTCACACATCCTTCCGTTCCCACACACAACCCTCTCTTCACTCCCCCAAGAAAGGGAGGTTTCAAATGATCCTGAAAATCCTTACATAAAATTTTCCTTTCCTAGAAATAATTCCTATCAAACCTTAATATCCAGCTCCTTCCACAACTGCACTCACATTATTTAAAAATGTTACCAGTTGTTATCCTACTTCACACTCTCCAATTTCCCCTATAATATACCAGATCCCCAACCACACAAAGGCACTTATTTTACTTACTTTGAATTATTCTGATTTATTTACACTTATTTACCAGACCAAATACAAACATACTTATTGACTATATACCTACCTTAAATTTATTGATTTATATCATTTCTCACCTGACCGGACGTTTACACGTTTACATATTCGATATATCCAACTGACCAGCCATCACCATCCACCTAACCAGCCACCAACATTCACATTGTCATTTATTCGTTCCACATTCACTACCAAATCCACCATCTGTCATACCAAAAAACCATCTACCAGACATCATAATCCGCTCCCCTACTTCTAACTACCCTGTCGCAGGCACATTTATATCAAACAGGCTTGGCTGTTTGTACTACGAGCTCGGGGTACAAATTTGTCAAAGGCGCGTTGTACGTGATTTGCCGGAGGTACCATCCCATATTCTCATGTAGTGCGTCCCTTATAACCTTTTTTATAATTGTACTACTCCGCCACAAAGCAGAAGTTTAAAAGGTTGCAGGTTTATTGAGAAGGTTGTAGTTTAAACCATCACTATTGGCTGCTCTGCACCGATTTGGGTTTTTAAATAGCAAGCAGGGTCGCCACTATTTCAACGGAGGTTTGGGCCCCAAACAAATAGTCACATCTCGGTGAAATAATCAACCTCAAACCATCTCATTATCCCTATAGAAGGTGAACGGAGGTTTTGGCCCGAACACTCGTTCTCATACCCAATCTCTACTAGATTAATTCCCTATAGCTAGCATAAACACACCTGGACACCCCTAATTATCTACCCTGTATATACAACCCCAATTTTACAAATTAAAACATTTCACACCTCCTGGTCCATGTGACCAACACACATTTTAATCCTGTTATCCATAACACCGAAACACGATACACATAGTCAATAACTACCGAAATAATTAACATTTCTGGTTTCACTTATAATCAAAAACACCTGTTGCAATTAACCAATATAATTTTCAGTTACAAACAGAGAGGTCGTATCCAGCAGCGTCTAAACGAGACAGTGCCATCCTGATCCAGAAGGGTTACCAGAATTATATTTTATTTATTTACCGGGAGTCTCTTTTAGTTTATTTGTTATTAATACTTAGAATTCTTATTATTTTATATCATTATTTCGAATAAAACCTGTTTAATTTTAATGTGTCCTAACAATCATATTATCCACAAAATAGAGAAGCAATTTGAACCACGATCCTGCAGGTCTTAATGCTCAAAAGGGCTACCAAAAATTTTTTTGTAGACGAACGTAACAAACGTCTGAAAATTCTTTCAGAAAACGCATTCCTCGTTCACATGGATTTTTTAGAGGATTACACTTGTAAGTATGCTGCAGAAGTGCAATCAGCTCACTTTGGGACTTCAAAGCCCCAAATTTCCCTGCATACAGTTGTGACTTACTATAAATGCTCTGAAACTAACACTGTCAAACCAATGTCGTATTGTACTCTAAAAATCTGTCACAATTCTAATAGTGTATGTGCTCATTTATCTCCTATAATTACTGACAAAAAAATATTCTAAACTCAAAGGTCGCACACCTTTTAAGTCATGAGCCTAGAACCTAATACAAAAATAAAACGATGTTTTATCTTATGAGCACACATCATGCTGCTAAATTGGAAGTGAGTGAGCTAAGGTGGCATTATTCAGAAAGTCATCATGGTAAAGGCGCACCGGATGGGATTGGTGGATATGTAAAACGTTGACATAATAGCTAAAGGTCAAGACATATCCAATTTTGAAATATTAATTAGAAAGTTGGGAGAGATAAAAAGTGTACGAATTCTTCCTAATGATAACATATATCCAGAAATACCGGTACCGAAACAGCTTCCTGTATTCATTGGGACTATGAAGTTACGTGGTACAGAAGATGAGTGTCTCCATTGTGGATTAGGCACTCTTGTTTACGTAAATGAAGAAAATCCTTTTACTATTAAATGTTCTAATTGAATTTCTTCTAGTTAGAATATTTCAAACTGAATTAAACTTATTCCTAATGTTTTTCAATTATTCGCCCTTAATTCAATCTTTAGGTAATAAGCTAATAGTCGATGACATTTACACAGATAGCGAAAACGAAGATGTATATCTGCCGTTGGTAAACTATTCAAAAAAAGAACTTCAAGCCAAAGAAAATGATTACGTTCTAGTTAAATTTAAATAAAGCACTACATTGCAGTGATAATGGATGTTCAAAACGAAAGAGAATATTTTGTACAATTCTTAAAGATTCAGCAGCTGTCAATTTCTTTTGTATTTCCTGTAATGGAGGATAGGTCAGTAGTACTGTTGGATGATATTGTAGCTATTCTGGATTATCCGATAGTTAACAGCCGTGAGCGATATATCTTCCACCTTCCAAATATAAAAAATATATTTTTGATGATTTCAACATTACTTTCAGTTGTATTGTTGATCACAGAATACTTATTAGTAAGTAAGTTAGTAATTGTAAGCATTACTTAAGAAGAATATTGTTTTATTTCTGTTATTAATAAAAACAAAAAACAAAAGGTATTTTAATTAGGAATACCTTTTGTAAGTCACCGGACACAGCCAATTTATTATATACGACTTGCTTTCCATGACTTTGGTATTGTTTCCTCGGAGTATGTACAGCTCCTTAAAGTTCTATAAGTATACTTCTACACCCATGGCTACAAGTTTTAGCTACTTAACAGTTTGGGTGATAACTAGAAAATTTTGTGCCTTATGCACAGTCGTAGATTAAAGTGGTTCATAAAATTATCGATTTGCCTTATTAACCAAAAAATATTTACATGTACCTAGATATGTTTCCTTTAAGAACCGGGGTTGCTTCTTTCTGAAACTAATTGTTAAATACTCAGACGCCAACTTGTTTTTAAATATGGAATAAACAAGTAAATCATTATACAATAAAGTTATAAGAAAATTTCTACAATAACAAATTTTATTGCACCACCTATATTTAATTATAAACGGAAATATCTTAATGCTAATGTTAGTAACGCTATAACCTAATGAATAAATAATATTAAGAGTGATTAATGGAATCAGAATACATTACTGTAGATAACGAAACGGCTGCATGCTGGGTCAGCGTTTTGGAAACTTGCGTAATATTACTTCAGGGTTGAAATAAATCTGGATTTGTATGTTTTATAATTCCTAAATGAATAAATTTCTCTCGCTAATGATTAATCGTACTAGTACCGTCAATGTGATTAACGGTAAAATAGTTAATCGCGTAATTGAAAAGTATCAGTAGAGGTGAAGTTAAAGTAAAAATAAAAAGTAAACGTGAACGTAAAACAAAAGTTCCTGAAATGCAAACGTCTCAAACATTGTAAAATAACTTTAAATGAACTCAACATAAAACTTACAGAACTTTTAATAAAAAATATTTAACAGAGCAAAAAGGTCATTGCGCATGAACATATGTGAAACCGAATGTGCAAACGTTATGCGTGGAAGGCTCCACTTTAAATAAGTAAATTATGTTTTATGCAGCTATGATATGCAGCGCACAGTTTGTTACAAATATCGTATTTGTCCTTACGCCTTTTCCATGACACACGATTCGCAGTCTTCTGCTAAATGATTTTTGTGCCAAGCCTCGCGATTGAAATATTCATTACTCGTACTTCTTTTCTATATAGCTCGTGAAGATATTTTAAGATTCGCGTTCTTTTTGTTAAAATCCTTATGCATGAGAGTAGCAGATATATCATCACGCAGATAGAGTTTGTTCAGTGCATGCTCCCTTCTATATTGGGATATAACGGGAAGAAAAGACTTAAGTTGCTTCTCTATTAGTGTCCTATCAACTTTAGCGGGATTGGGATGATGTCCGCGTCCATAGAGTCTAGGTAAAATAGCTGTAGATTCAGTATTTCGAACGGGTAAAGACTGTCATTAGATGAATTTTTATACATGGAAATTTAACAGTATGCACATTTTTCTTCTACAGTAATTTTTGTTTTTTCCTTTCAGCTGGAGATACATCAAATAATTTTCGCTTGCGAATGACCCCTTTCTTGGTATACACACTTATTTTCAAATGTTTACATATATCAACAACCTGGTTTACTAGATTTAATAACATGTTTTTAATCCACACTTCATTTTATTGAAAAATTGTTTCTTGATTGTTGTTTTCTCTTCCCTGTACCTTGTCATTGTTTAAAATTATGCCCAATGCAATATCTAATAAAATAGTGATCCGTGTTAATTTTTGAGTTCGATAGGAATTTGGTATTTTTCTTTGTCAAGCTTGGTTCTATCATTCGCAATGTTGTACTCATGTTCAGAATAAATTTCCAAATCATTATCTTCACTGTGATGGCTGCTGGAATGGTCATACGGCGGGAGATAATCGGAATCATCATTATTACTTTTCTGCTTTGGTTCCTTATCTGTGTTGGCTTGAAAAATTTTTCCATGTAACCTCTTATTCAATGCTAAGGATACCATTTTCTTACCGCGAGATCCCATTTTTCTAGATTACTTATTTATCTTTAATACAAAAACAAGAAATGCAGGAAGGCAAAAAATTATACGGCAACCGCTATTTAAATTGTTATAGAACCCAATAAAAATGCTACGTTATGTTAAGTACTTACTTTACATTTTCTATTATTTTATCAGATGTAAAACTAAAATGTCTTTACATTCTACAGCATATTATAGATATGACGTGAAATGGTACTATTGGAACCTTATTTTAGTGAATTTTTATAGTCATAAAGCTTTGATGAGTCTTCTTATTACTTACCTACCGTTAGTTAGCACTAGGCTACAATCACTGAACACAGGCAATCCTTGTCACCACCACTAATTAGCTTAATATATTATTATTATTAGCCTACGTGAGAAGGTCTTATTGAAATAGACAATTGATTCTCCTACATAAACTAAGTTCAATTATCCTATCTACATCAAATATGTGATATAGGGCAATGTAACTTAGGACGTGGTAAGATAGGACGTTTTACTGTAGCAAGTTTATGACGTTCGGCAACAAAGCAAATTTCTGGTAGCTCGTGAGTAGGCAATGACACCTTCAGGATCGGGTACAAACCACCTTTCTATTTTGTGGATATAACCTTATTCGAACACAATCGAATGGCATAAGTTTTATTCAATACTGTGAATATAAAAATAAAAGGAATTCTCTATACTAATAAAAATAAACTAAAAAATCTTAAGTGTTTAGGTAAATGAATAAATAAGAAAAATAAAACAACAATTCTGGTGGACTCTCGGGACGGGACGCCACTATCAATTTTCCCGGCTGTCGGTATCTCCCTCTCTGGAGGATGCTGTAAAATATCGATTAGTAATTGAATGATTTTTTGTCTGGTGTATTCAGATTGTAGTGAAGTGTTAGCGGGATATATAGTCTATTAGGATATATTATAGTCTATTAGGTGAGTACATTCAATGATATTCAATTTTGGTATTAAATGTGTGTGGTCACCAACCATGTGTTTCTACAAAGTTTGAATTTGTAAAACTAGGGGATGTGTGATAGGAGGTAATAAACAATCCGGAAAGGTTAGGGGGTTAATAATAGAACGTAGAAAATGATTTTGGGGACCGTAGGGATATGAAATTGTGTATTCGGGGTCGAGACCTCCGATTACTCGTTGTAGGGGTGGTGAGGTAGTTTAGGGTTGATTGATTGACTGGGGTGTGACTATTTATTCGGGGCCTGAACCTCCAGCGGAATAGCCACTTCTGTATTTAAAAAACAGCCAACAATGTCAGTTCAAATTATAAAATTGGTTTAAATCGCTTTTCGCTCTAGTGACACACTTTACGCTTTTGTGGCGAAAAGACATAATTATATAACAGGTAGTAAAGGACGTACTATGTGAAAATACAGGGTAGTACCTTCGGTAATTCACCTACTACGTGCTTTGGGCAATTTCCTGTCCCAAGCTCGGTGCGGTAGCAGCCAAGTGCATTGGATATGAATGTACCTACGACTGTCCGACTGGATCAGGACCGGTAGTAACTTGGGTGGTGAGAGTGGCAATAATAATTATAGGGCATGTCTAATGTGTTTTGTATCAGGACATGTATAATGCTAGTAAATACTGAGAGATCAGGTACAGGTAGGGCAAAGTGCAAATGATAGTAACGGTAATGTGTGTGACTGGGGATCTGGTATATATAGGGGAATATGGAGAGTGGGAAACAGGGTAACAACTGATATCATTTCTAAACGATGATAATACAGTTGGGGAAACAATTTTAAATAAGGATTGATATGAATTATTTCTAGGAATGGAAAATTTGTAAGGATTCAAGCAGGATCATTACAAGTTCTCACGCTGAATAATCATGTACATAGTCATAAGAATGGACAAAGTAAGTTGGAATTATTTGTCTTAGTAAATGTCAGATAGGATGTTCTCCGTTTGAAAATGTATTTAATTTGTAGATAGGATGATATATTTAGGTAAACTATAACAACTTTAAGAGTAGTTCGGAGGTTCTAACTTAGCCGAACAGGTAGAAATAATACCAAGGTTCAAGAAATTGCATTTGGGTTAAAAATGAAAAAAACTACAGATAGGACGATTTAAGCAAGAACGGCAGTATAGCTTGACGTATTGCTTGTATTTAATCCTTATATTTTTGGTGTAGAAGAAAACAAAACAGTACTGTATATTTTTTCTTTAATAAAAAAAATTTCATACTGAAGACTTGACCTCAGTCAGAAAAAATTACATAACTAAAAAACAAAATTGCAAATGTAGTTCTAAACATAAATTAACTTAATATCAGTTGTCTTCATCATCCAAAAAACCTTCTTCTGAAGAACTGCAACTGTCGGATATTATGAGAAGAGCGATATCGGAAGCATCTGTATTGTTTCATACAATTTTGCCAATTAGTAACTTTTTAAAGTGTCTCATTCCAAGTCCGAATTACATCATTTGGAGATCCATTAGTTTTAATACTTTCTTAGTGGTAGCTTTTTTTACTTTCTGATCAAACCATTTCAATGCCGCTGTACTGCCAATAATTTGTCGATAAACGTAAAACTTTATGACCGATTATTTCTGAATGCTGTCTTTTTGGCAACATAGTTATTATAATTTCCCATATTTGGTGTTACATAAGTTGCCCTTGAATATATATTTTCGACTCGGTCCACAAGTAATTTTGTCTTAGACCAACTGCAACATGGAATTGGTTCCACTAATCGTGAATAGTAACTGGCGTTATACATAATAATTAAACTGGGTTCCTTCAGGTTGTGTATGAGTTTGGATTTGAACCATTCTTCATAGTTTTCGCAGTTCGTAATGTCATGGTAGCCACCGGTTTTTCGACTACTCTTGAAAACTAGCCCTTCGCCGTCAACAAAACCGTCCTTTCATCCTGCATGCATGATATATCTCGGCTGTTTTATAACACTAAGTTAATGAGAAAGTAATATAGGTTAACTGCAGATAGGGGACACCTAGACGATCTCAAAACCCCATACTTAATGGGTATTACTACTTTAATAACCAATAAACAGGGTGTTTTATCTATTTTGCAAACTTCTTGCTTGGTCCATAACTTTTTAACCACACTGTATATTTTGATATGTGGGAGGCATATTTCCTGCAAGGTATCCAATTGATTAATATATTTACAATAAAAGAAATCCTTGTCCAGATTAAAAAAAATTACAAAATATTCCGACCAATGTCAGATTTTTCTAAAATACATTCTGTGTTTGAAAAGAGCACGAAAAAATTTATTTAGTGATGTTCTTTTCGGCAAAATGTTTCTTCTCGTAAATTTTTGAGCTCGAACTCTGCAATGGTGAGAACTGTGAGTGCCCAAAATGGAAACTACCTTGTTTTAATGTTATCTAGATTTAAAGAACACTATTTAACCGAAATTGATAAAATTTTAACATTTAAGTATTTCTTCATTATTTGCCATAAATAATCAGCAAAAAACGTTCAGTTTTAATTAACATTTTTTTAATACATAACACAATTTGATTGTCCCTACATAGTTAACATAGGAGAATATGACAATGATTTTATTGTGCATTATTCGGTGATTGTTTTAAACTATTAACTACTGTAAAAAATACCTAACGTTCTTTTATTTTAATCTGTATCAACTGAGATCTGTGAGTTTTCATACGTTATTTCTGCATTGAACTAACAGTATGCCCCATAAGCTCAGCAACGAAGAATATGCGGATACGGTTTTTTGTGATGATAACGGAGGAACTGTCAGAAAAGAGTATGAGATGCGGCTTCCCCAACGAAGAACACCAAGCAATACAACATTTGGAAAAGTATATTAGTATTCCAGGCGACACGGTCGATTCCCAGCAGTAACACTAAACAAATGTATTGAAAGACAATACATAAACATGGAAAATAATATTCTCAATTTAATTGAGAATAATCCAAAGTGACTACTCGACGAATACTACAGTCTGGCGTAGCCTTAAACAGAATCGCCTTCACCCTTACCATGTACAGGAAGTACAAAGGTTAGTAGCAGGAGATGAAATACCCAGAATCAATTTTAGCAGGTGGGTCATCCGAAATTCAAGGATTGTAAACAGTTGTCTATTCACAGATGAAGCACAATTCACGGGAGAAGGGGTATACAATCTGAAGAATTCACTCGTTTGGGCACAAGGTAGGCTCACTCGCAGCATAAGTTTTCCGTTAATGGTTATAGTGTGGCATATTTAATAATAAGTTAATAGGACCATATGTTGTACCTCCAATCCTAACCGGTGAAGTATATTTAAATTTTCTAGATATTCTATCAGTACTGCTAAATGATGAAGTTATCGATACAAGGGGAATATACTTTCAACATAATGGTGCTCCACCACATTACAGGCGCATAATCCGACAATTTTCCCAATAGATGGAAAGGTAGAGGTGGTCTTCATGTTTGGCCTTCAAGGTCGTGTGATATTAAACCTGTCGATTATTATGTTTGAGGATTTTTAAAATCCAGAGTTTACGACGAAAAAGTAAATAGCAGGGAAGAACTTCTTGGCGGATTCAAAGAGCTTTTCAAGAAATGAACAATAACACAAACGAGATTAGAAAGTGAGCCAGGCAAATAAGAGAGCAAGACTTTTACTTGGACAAGGTCATTTTGAACATTTGCTTTAGTTTTCTGTAGTAATTATTAATTTTTTAGTTTTTATTTGTTTTTTAAAAATTCCTGGTGTTCTTTATTTGTTTTAAAATGTTATCAATAGTCTTCATTAAACTAATCACATTAAAACAAATGTAGTTTCCATTTTTGGCCCACACAAATTCCCACCATTCCAGGATTCGTGCTCTTTTCAAATAGAGCACCCATTTTAGAAAAGTATGATATACAGGGTGTTGTTTTTGGGTGGGAATATTTTGAAATTTTAAACCGGACCTGGATTTCTCTTATTGTAAATAAATTAATCGAATGGACACCTTGAAGGAACTATGCCTCCCAAATATTAAGAAAGTATACAGTGTGTAGTTAGAAAGTTATGAATGAAGCAAGAAGTTTACAAAATAGGTAAGACACCATGTATCTGGTGTTTAAAGTAGTAAGGCCCATTAAGCATGGGTTACAGAATAAACACTTCAATGCTAGATATACCTTAAGGAGTCGTTGACAGCATACTGTGCTTCCCACCAAAGGACTCTAATTAAGAATTATATATCGCATATTACTTGAAACATTTTTCAAATCCCATGGCTTAAATGCCATGTAAAACAGTTGAAAATATGTTTAAAAAATAATCTGCAGTGATCCAAGAATTACATTTGTATTTGCAGAATATCAAAAGAAGTTTGATGCATGGATTATGAAAATGTAAACTTTCGCGATTATCACAATTTTTTAGTTGATGTATGGATTATTTTTGATAAACTTAGAATCTTGTTAAGTACCAATACAATAATTTAATATAATAAGTAATGTTTTCTATGTACTTCTATACATTGACATGCATGTTACGTCGAATAAATAAAAAAATAATTTTGAAAATAGTTTTAAGCAAAACTGTTGAAGTGGTTAGGTGACATACCATACCTAAACGCCTCATCAAGTAGCAGGCGTCCAGAAGAGTTAGTGCAATTTAAAAGTAAACTAAGTAAGAAATGCTCAAAGTTTTGTTTTTATTTTCAATTTACAGTTGTTGGAGAGTTATTTACTGAAAATTTACTAATTTGCGTCCATCACGCTCCTGGCACTCTTTTAATCTTGAGGGAACATTTCTTAGTACTCACTGACACAAAGCCTGAGATGCCGATGTGATTTCTCTTGTGATATTTTGCTTTAATTGAGTTAATGCACTCGGATTATTTTCGTACTCTTTCTTTAAGAAATCCTCATAAGAAGTAATCCAGAGGGCTCAGGTCAGGACTGCGTAGTAGCCAGTTAATATCACGTCTTTGCGAAATAAGCCTATCGGGGAATAACTTCCTTACGGTTTCAATTGAATTATGGGATGTGTGACAATCGGTACTATCTTGTTGGAACCACGTTCTTTTATTGAAGCTATTAAACTTGCAAAGATGGAGCTAAAAAATTTGAAATAATTCCTACGGTCTTCAAAAAATCAGATTACTACTTTGGACATCGCGCCCCAAACAATAACCCTAGGCCGCTCATGTTTCTGTTTGAAGTTTTAGGCTGACCAGTAACAACAATTCTGTTTACTTATATTGCCGTTTAAGTGGAAATTCGCCTCGCTACTGAATAAGATGTCAAAATTTTCAAACTGATGAAGCGTAAACATTTCGAAATACAACCTGTGGAGATAGCCGGTCTCTTTTAGCTCCTGCACTAGTTGAATTTTATATGCTTTAAGACCTAAGTCGCGCTTCAAAATCACATGCTTGACTTCTCTTACGAACAGATAATGTTGGATTTTGACTTATTGCTTTGTCGGACACGTTCGATCGTTTTTTCGATTCTAACACCACTCACGCGACCAGTATTTTGAATTGTAACGGTGGATTCCGTCGATTCTAACATTTTTATCCATTTCCTGATGATACTCCGGTGAGGCGGAGTTTCGATCTCATAATGAGCACAAAACAAACGCTGTGCAGTAACGATAGAATTAATATGCTCGAACATAAAACGTACGTTGTTTACCGGTGAACGACATCATCACTACTAAATTTCCACGAACCGACCTGATTAGTTTGAACGCTCCACACCCCTACTCCCGCGCACCTATCGATAATTTTAAAAATAAATAGCACTCACTCTTTCTGTACACCTTGTATATACACAGAATATTACAAAAACAATAGATAACATAATAGGGTACCTGATATAGTAAATTACTTTATTTATTTTGACATTTAGTAGATAATTCCAAATTCCTTGTAAGAGGAAGTTAAGCAAATACTGATATTGATTGTTATATTTTATAGGCTTTAAAATATATGCCTTTAATAAATGCGCCACTGACAAGTCACCATCAAGATGATTTGTTACTATCTGATCTTCTGGGACGTACTATAGTTTCGTAGTTACCTAGAATAATACTATTATGTTCAAATTTGGGACAGTTCAAGAAATAGGCCTTTCAAAAGGAAAAAATGGATACATTCTATTAAAAAAAAAGTTTTTTATTTTAAATATGTTTAAAGTAGTTGCCATTTACAATAATGCACTTAACCATTCTCTCCTTCCATAGTTTAAAAGCGTTCAACTAGCTGTCTTTAGGGATACTATCAAAATAACACTTAACGGCGATGTCAATCTCTTCTTCTGACTGGAACTTTTTCCCTCTCAAATGTTTTTTGAGCTCAAAAAATAGCCAGATGTCACACATCGCCAAATCCGGTGAGTAAGGAGGATGTTCTATAATTTTGATTTTGTTTTCCGCTGAACACTGAGCAGTTGTCCCTGCTGTATGGAACGACGCGTTATCATGATGTAACAGGATTCCCTTTCTTGGCACTTTACTGAACACGGTAGCCACACAATTTTCAACATACCATTTAGAGGTCTTCTGATCTTCTAATTTAATTGCGGCCACCAAACCCTTACTTCTAAAAAATACTGCGTACATAACTTTTTTTCATTTCTCGTTGTTTTTTCACCATCGTAGGCGTTTCCTCATCTTCATGTATCCAGATTCGGTTTTCTTGGCGAGTGGGAACATCAAAAAACGGTATGTACGTTTCATCGCCAGTTACAATTTTAGAAACAATTTGATGGCTTCCAGCATTCAACATATCTAAAGTTTGTTGGCAAATTCTGATACGTTCTGCTTTTTGTAAATCTGTCAGATGATGGGGTACAAACCGAGTTACAACATTTTTCAAATGTAAATGTTCGTGTAATATTGATCTCACTTACGAGGATCCAATCTTCAGATTGGACTCTATCATTGCATAGGTAATGCGGTTGTCCTCTTCCACCATCTTCTTCACCGCAGCAATGTTTTCGGGGTTAACAGCAGTTAAAGGAGGGCCAGCTCCTTTTCTGTGTACCACCGACTTGTAACCTCGTTCAAATTCTTTATACCGTCTATAAACCAATGATAGTGCGAGAACCCAAATGCCGACTTTAAACTTTCCTCATACTCATACACGCTCAAGCCTTTCTTGAAATCATAGTAAATCATTATCCGAAAGTTCTTTCGTGACAATTCCATTTTTTCGATAACAGAAGCTTATTATATGGACTATTACTCTGACACTATTCAACCAAATTGCACAAGCTAAACTGCAATTGACAGATAAAATACTGAACTATTGAATAAACAACAATTTGTTTTGCACGGGTAACTAGATTTTTCAATTCTCAATAATTGCAGCTTATCCCTCGTATTAGTCTAAATAAAAAAATAAAACGAAAAATTTCACTAGAAAAACAATACGGTGGTAGTGGTATCGCCAAGTTATGATCTGAAAATCAGTCTCTCGGAAATAGGGTTGGCGCTCTAAACCAATGCTTGTTCTTATAAAATTCGGACAACACAGTAGGCCCAAAATCCACTCTCAAAAAATTAAAAAATTGACTTAATAGTTAGCTGTCCGAGTCACTCTGCAGTATAGGATCTAATTTCAGTTACTAAATTAATAAACAGAAAAATTATCGGTAAGAATTCCTACTTGAGGATAATAAGTACGTGAATATAAATTTAAGTTACAAAAAAAATAATAATTAGTGATGCAACTTTTTATGCTAAGTAAGTGAATCTTAACTTACAAAAAAATAACAACAATTAGTGATTCCTCCTGTACATAAAGTTTTATACACAAGGAAGTAGCCATAATGGCTAACTGGTAGTTCCAATATAAAAAATTCATTACTGTAACCTCCAAAAAAAATAAAGTTGACACAGTAAAAATCACATGAAATATAAGTACTGCTGTGTGAGGTAATGTCAGATTATAGCAACAATCTGGTTTATAGAAACACTTTCCCTTGAAACTCGGCCACATGTAAGGAGTAAGTAATTATATGACAGCACTGAACTAATAGGGGATACACTGTAGATAACCTTAAATCTTATAAAACCTGAGTTGTAAATGGAGTAAAACGTAATTGAAATAGTTTGACCTTATACCTGCCATTACAGATGTCCTGAAGGTGACAAGAAAGTAGAATGTTGGTTAACTGCCTTGGTATTACTTATCAGCGCAGCAGGCAATAAGTGTAGCAATTTACAGGTGATCCTAGATGAAAATTGTACAGGATGCTCAACAATTAGCTATCGTTACCAGAATACTTTCTACTCAATAGAATGTTTATAAAAATTAACTTTAAGAAGGATTTATATTGATCGAATATATCTTTAAACTCTGATGAAATGCAATGAAATGAAAAAGAAGTCGTACGGGCAAAACATAATAGGTTTCAGTTCACCGAAGTCAAACTCAAAGCAATTGAATAGCGCATTAGAGACGATGAAAAATAAGTGAAAGAAATGTTTGGGTGTGATGTCCGAAAGCAATTTAAATCCTTGCACGTTTGCCAAAACTTTAACTCTTTGGAACATACTGAGATGATATTTACAACGATAAATATCATGGTAATATAGAAATAAGTTCCGAATGAAAGAAACATTACGCATAGATTCATTGCGAAGGAATTGATTAAACATATATGTAAACCGCAAGTTGCATAAGTTCAACTTCACATAAAACTAAGTACATATCTCATTATACGGCATGTTGTTAGCTATTTAATCCAAGTTTCACACGTATTACATTTTAATCATGGCTGTACAACGGAATTATTCATGCCAGTAGTTTACGGTCATCTTCGGAAGTGTTAGAATATGTGTTTGCCTCAATAAAATTCATGTTATCCATTTGAATAAGGAAATCCTGTTCTGGTAGCATAATCTGCTTCTGTTCTGAAAGTAAAAGAAGATAATTGGTATCAGTTAATGCAGGTGAAGTAAAGTGTAAGTGAAATTGTAAAATAAAAGACGAAATTACAAGAGATTCATAGAACTTACAAGTGTAACATGTGAAATTAAACAATTATTATGAAAATAACTTACATGTTAGTGCGAAGAGAAAGGGTTGCAACTTAAAATAATATTCTAAATACAAATTAAGTGCAAGTGTTGAGAAACCAGGTTATGTCAAATATGAACGTAGAGGTTGAGAAGTTTCAAAATAAACAATAATTGTGTTAGAGACTGATGTATCCTTATGTTTTTTGGGTCATAGAATCCATTTATGTTTATAGTTTTCCTGTAGAAAGTAAGATAAGTTAGAAATAAGAAAATGTGTTTATATAAAACCGCATAATTATTGAAATTTAAATGAATTAAGTATTTTAAAAGAAAATAGGGCATATGAGGTATCGATGGAAAGGAAATTTTGTGTAGATTTTAAAAATAATATGTTTCTAAGATATGTCTTCATATAAAAACGTTAAGTGTAAAAGTAGTAATTTGCAAATTTCAGAAATATGATTATCCAATCAGAATTAACGCCTGTTACGTTTGTATAGAAAAATTGCTCCAATCAAATCGGTTGTTAGACAAATAAATGATATGATTTTGTTATATTTTTCAAAGAGTCTCTAACAATCCTTGAAGCTGAAAGCATGTCACTCGATGTGTACATGGGTTCAGATTTAAGATTGATCATGTGTTTCGTATAACCTAAAATAGTTCAGATACCAAAACAATTGAAATATTTAAAATATATAAGTAAGGTTAACGTGACTTAATTGTACGAGTGATGTTAAACAATCGAAGTTAAATCATGTTTTCAATTATTTTTTTTTAATATAAAATGATTTTAACGAAATTAACATAGTGTTATTATTTCAATAGAAAAAAAATTAAAAACATTTCGATTAAATAAAATGTGTATGCAGATAAATTATTGTATTTAATTATACAATTACTTTAAATCAAATAATTATATTTAATTATATAATAAATAAAATTAAAAGTGTTTACGAAGAGTTTAGTAAATATTTCAACGAAATATTTAAGCATCATACCTGTATAAGCTTATGGTGTGCATCAACCACCTCTGGATCAGTAGATTTTGTGGGATTCAAATTACATCTGATTTGGATAATGGAACTTCAATGAAGAAAATTGGAACAGCTGAAATGAGATAAATATTTATGTAAGTTCATGAATCTTATATTAATATTCGAGGTTAGGTTGATGATTATTACACGTCACCTATGTGTACATATGCACACAAATAAATTATATACCAGTCTGCAAATAGTACAATTCATTGATATTATATAGATCCAATATTATATTAAAAAGCAAAGTATACTTACTGAAATTATATGTTCTTCATTGTTTAGCCACAAATTCAACTCGGTATAACCGCATGCGTGCAACATGTATAATTGTATATGATAATGTGTTTGAATACAAAATTTTTTATACAATTCCAACTTTATTTTAAAATTATAATTGATTTTATTCTGCAAAAGAACCTAAAGTAAGTGTGTAATACTTTTAATACAGAACTTTATCCCCTCGTATGCTAGTCGAGACAATTGTATTAAACAATGAATATAATCAAAGTATAAATTATATCGATAATTTATGGAACCCAAACGTGGATCAAAGATGTTAAATATTAATCACTCTAATAAATTAATGATACCGCAACGGGGGGAAATAGTAATTAAATATATCAGAATATACAAAAATATTAAATGAAAAAATAATAAAAGCTAAATTCATCACAATAAATTCGGTTGTGTTGCATATTTACGAAGTAGGTAATCTTTTTTATGGAAAACGTTATCAACATTTGTCAGCGATTGAAGATGCATAAGTTAGTAATCGCAACGATTAGTAATTAGTAATAATATTATTAAAATAATATCATTCCGACTGATGCAAATGTACTAACTGATAAGGAGGAAGGTGATAAAGATAATCTACATTTTATTACAGACGATGTACTGGGTGAGATCAAAGATCCTATGTCAGAATTTAAGTGTCAGTTCAATTTTTTTCATTACCTGAATAACGATTAATTTTATAAGAAAAAGTGTAGTCGTATTTTTTAAAGAAAATTTTATTTTACATAACTTTTTTTTATAAAGTTTTTTAATATAACGCAAGGTAAGTCAAAAAATTAATTAAATATGAATGTAAATGGTTATACTGCATTATTGATATCTTATAGAAGTGAGCGGATTTCGAATTTTTTTTAAGTTAACATGTTTATAGCTAATATCTATCTGACACGGCGTTTTAAACGCCATTCTGACAGATTATTTTTTTGTTTTTACAACGTTGCCTGTGTTCGTTATGAACGTATAAAAAAGAGGTTTCATAGTTACCCTAAAAAAATTATAATTCAAATTATTTCATTTCGTGTAATTTTTTAACTTAGCGTCTAGATGCATATTAACCTCTATCAGACATGACGTTTAAACGTCTGTTTGACATAGATTATTGTTTCTGTTTTTACAATGTTGCATATTTTCGTAATTAACTTATTATAAAAGAGGTTACATAATTATTATCCTAAAAAAAATATTTATTAGAAATGATTCCATTTCTTTTACGTAGGTTTTGTAGGTTGGAAGGTCGTGTGGTGTTCCACACCTTCCAACCTACATTTACATATGTAGGTATAGAAGGTTATGCAATCGACTTTTCTTTTCACTATCGCTAAATCGACTTATTAGTTCATTTTACAACTTTTGGGCAAGTTTTGCCAAGATCGGAAATCATGTCGAGATGTCTGTGTGTGTGGATGTGTGTATGTATGGATGTATGTTAGTGTCCACGATAACTCCAGAACGCAAATAACTACGTACTTAAAATTTTGTATTTAAGCTTGACATCATTTGGCTTAGAGCTGATTAGATTTTGGGAGAAATCCACTGGCGGAGAGGGGGGTTTATTACGGTCAGTTTTTAATTTTTATCAAATATTTCTAAAACAGCTGCATATTTCAGCGATATAAAAATACCATCATGCAGAACTTAAAAATATCGATTAATTATGTTCTATGCAATTTATTGAAATGACGCGTAATTTAGCGGCAAAAAAAATCCTGAAGTAGAATTTAAGTGTTAGTTCAAATGTTTTCATTATACGAATAGCGATTAATTTTATAAGAAAAAGTGTAGACGTATTTTTCAAATGAAATTTAATTTTACATAAATTTTCTTTATAAAGTTTTTTAATGTAGAACGAAATAAATATAAAAATTAAATAAATATGATTGAAAATGCTGAAGTTGTATTATCGATATTTTTACAGAAGCAGGCGGCATTGTAATTTTTTTTACCTTAACATGTATTTATGCCTATGAATCTCTATCTGACATGAAGTTTTAAACGTCATTCTGACATAGATTACTGTTTTTGTTTTTACATTGTTGCCTCTTTTCGTTATGAACGTATTAAAAGAGGTTGCATAGTTATTATAAAAAAAACTGAAGTTAAAATTATTTCGTTTCTTTTAACTTGAGTTAGCATCTAGATATCTACTAATTTCTCTGTCATAAAGTTGTAAACGTTTCTTTGATAAAGACCTCCCTTCACTAAAAATAATGATTGATCAATGAATCCCGTCTTTTATTCTTGTTCCCGTCAAAAAAAAAATGCTAGACAAAAACAACATCCTAAAGTCCTCATAGTAACTTCGATTTCCTTTGCAATTGTGGTAAATCTACTTTGCTTTTGAAAAACCCTATGTCCACTTTTCTAAATGAAAAAGTTTAACTCAATTCTATTTGAACTATACCTATCTAATAAAATTGTTATTAACGTGATCTATAGGTTAACATAAGTGAAGTACAGATAAGCGGATATAGGTGTCATTTTGAAAATCTCTTACCGGCTGCTTGCTGTTTAACCTGTTTGTGTTCTACATTCTGGATATTAGTTATGACAATTACAAGCTGAGAATATTTTCCTATATAAATCAGCTTTTGCCACAAACAAATGCTTGATTTACATAACAATTACTACTACAGAAGGTATGATATGTATCCCTAATTTCCCACCTAAAGGGAAAGTTATTATAATCGGTAAAAAAATTGATTTTTGAAAAAACGTCAAAAACGTCGATATGCATAGGTGCGTGCGCGCTTGGGTGTGTGTGTGTGAAGCTGGGTGTGGGTATATGTGTGGATGTGGGTTTGTGTGGGTGTGGATGTGAACATGGGCGTAACCGGGGACGTGGGAGAGGTCATGTGTGCATGTGCGTTTGCGCGTGCGTGCACGGGTGCGTGTATGAGTGCATGTGCGTGTGCGTGCTAGGGTGCGTGACCATGCTCGTGTGTGTGCGCGTGCGCATGTACGAGTGCGTGTGAGTGTGATTGTGTGTGTGTGTGTGTGTGTGTGTGTGTGTGTGTGTGTGTGTGTGTGTCTACGTGTGTATGCGTGTGTGTGCGCGTGTGTGTGTGTGTGTGTGTGTGTATGTGTGTGTGTATGTGTGTGTATGTGTGTGTGCATGCGCGTATGCGTGTGAGTGTATATGAGTGTGCGAGCGCTTATGCGGTTGTTGTGCCTGTGCGTGTGCATGTGCATGTGTTTGTACGTGCGTGTGCGTATGCGTGTGCGTTTGCGTGTGCGTATGCGTGTGCGTGTGCGTGTGCGTGTCCGTGAGCGTGTGCGTGTGCGTGTGCGTTTGCGTGTGCGTGTGCGTGTGCGTGTGCGTGTGCGTGTGCGTGTGCGTGTGCGTGCGTGTGCGTGTGCGTGTGCGTGTGCGGGTGCATGTGCGTGTGCGTGTACGTGTGCGTGTGTATATGTGTGTGTACGTGCGTGGGTGTGTGTGCGTGCGTGCGTGCGTGCGAGCGCGCGTGAGCGCGTGCGTGCGTGCGTGCGAGCGCGCGTGAGCGCGTGCGTGCGTGCGTGCGTGAGTGCGTGCGTGCGTGCGTGCGTGCGTGAGTGCGTGCGTCCGTGCGTGCGTGCGTGCGTGCGTGCGTGCGTGCGTGAGTGCGTGCGTGCGTGCGTGCGTGAGTGCGTGTGTGCGTGCGTGCGTGCGTGCGTGCGTGCGTGCGTGCGTGCGTGCGTGCGTGCGTGCGTGCGTGCGTGCGTGCGTGCGTGCGTGCGTGCGTGCGTGCGTGCGTGCGGGTGCGTGCGTGCGTGCGTGCGCGCGTGTGCGTGCGTGCGTGCGTGCGTGCGTGCGTGCGTGCGTGCGTGCGTGCGTGCGTGCGTGCGTGCGTGCGTGCGTGCGTGCGTGCGTGCGTGCGTGCGTGCGTGTGTGTGTGTGTGTGATGAATCCTTCGCACGCATTATATCAATAAAATTTAAAAGCAGTTGGATTAAAATGTTACATAAGTAATTTATTACCTAAATATCAGTACTGCAGTGATATTTGGCTGTGGTGGTGGGCGGTAAGGAACAAAGGGTTAGGCCAAATTTCTTCTTCGGTCCCAAAAACTAGGATAGCGATTACACTAAAATTTTACATGCATTTAAGGCATAGGTGCAATTTGGTGGAGTATAAAATAACGTAGCAATTTAAATAACTTCTAATATAGTACAACGTACAAAAATAATCCGTTAAAAAAATGTATTAACGTAATAAGTAATACGCATTGTACCACCGAACATTATAAAATATGAATAGTTATAGGAATATTACGTATAGAGTATTTATAAATAAATGCATTATAATATAAAATAAAGAAATAAAGCTTTGACATTAAATACGAATAATGAACTACATCACCTAAGACCCTTGTTTATACTAATTCAAATTATAGCACATTATAACTTCAATTTAATATATCCATAAAAGTGTTCATTTTTAATTTTTTAGTTTCGAAATAATTTAAACCGCACAATAAGTTTCTTATTTCAGAGAGACTGACTCAAATCTCTATTAAATGGGATGTAATGTTTGTTGGTATATAAGTGTGCAAGTTCCATTTATACTGAAAAGCGGAAGTACATTAATATACATGCTTGAGATTCAATAGCTCTTTAAATCACATAGATATTCAATTTATGCATTTTAATAAAACAAGCATATTATTAAACATTAACGACTATACTCATTACTACGATGTGTTCAAAATTAAAAAAATATTCAAGAGTAAATTATAGAAGAAACAGCATACCGGTAAACTTAAAAATTTAAGTAGCACATAACCAAGTAGTTAGAAATCTAATTTTAAGTTTATCATCCTTGTTTATGACTATAAATAGAAAAGGGTAGATACATACAGCAAAAATTCAGGTAGGCGTAACGCTGGAGGCTGTGCGAGTGCCCTGCTTGTGTCTTGTAGTAATTGCAGTACTCGGACGAATGGCCTGTAGCAAGTAAAACTACACGATCGCAATATTAAGTACTTTTATACCTGTATGCACATTCAAATACAAAACATAGAGCAAAATTTCTATTATGAATGGCGATTTAAGCGGAAAATTGGGTCAATTGGGCATTTTTTGTTTGAATGTATTTCTGGTCTTTCTATTTTCATTTAGCTTACAGTAAAAAAATGTAGTTCAGCAATCATCTTTTCTATGCATTTATTGTTAACAATCTATCACTGTTATTATTACTAACATTACATTTGTAAAAGTTGCACTTTTCTGTTTCAACGTTAATTTAAAGACCTTCTAGTACCAATTTTTAATGTTAATGGAGCTTAAAACAGTATTAATATTTTTAAGGAAAAATAAATTTTTTGGAAAAAGATTTAAGTGTCTTACAACGACTGCTGTTTAGTTATAATTTAATGTAGTGGAAATTTAATCATTCTATAAATTTTATGCGTAATATTTATTTCTATTGTTGATAACTGGAATCCTCTTACAGTTTTTAAATTTTCGTGTTTTACAAATAGTATAAAAACGTGAAAACAAATAGTTTTCTGTGCCTGATGCAAACCCACACATTGGTCACTGACATATTACTCCATTAAACGACATATTGGATTGCTATCTCAGAGGGGTACATGGTACCTGGGACATAGACTGAAAGTAATAATTATGCACTTACGTGTAAAAAACTATGCACAAAACACGCAACAGGGGTTGAGGTATCAAAATCGGAATTCTTATTTCTTTCACTTCCAATTTTATTATAATGTAATAACGGTAACGAATTTTTCTCAGATGCCCTAGGTAACGTTAAATAAACTCCATGAAATGACTTGGAATATTTTTATTGCTAAAAAATAACAATAAACAAATGGGACAAATATGTCCCGATGGCACTTGTGTCCCACTGGTACAAGAACATAGATAATATAATACATAGGTTATCATACCTAAACAATTTTATGTATGATAACGTGTAAAACAATCCTTACATAACGGTATATTGCATGCAGTGCATATGGTTTTTGTCCGTGTCTCTTTTTTTTGTATCGCCCACAACTGTGGCATCTACGACGTGTAGCCCCTTCCACTGGTAAGTGGTCCCCTACATTAAGTACCGTTTTTGAGGTTTTAGATGGTCGTCCATACTGTCGTTTTCTGACAACTTTTGAATTTGCTCCTCCATAAGCTATTAATTGTTCAAATAATGGAACCAAAAATTTCAAAAAACCCGAATTTTTGCGTTTCAATTCGTTGAAAATTATCCAAGAATTCACCGCTGAATTCATTAACAAACGATAAAAAACTTTTACTACCACTTCTCCGATTTTCTTTTCATGTCATAATAGCCTACTATCTGATCCGATAAATCAACGCCACCCACGAAAGAATTATAAAATTTTATGGATTCTAGACACGAAATTAACGATTTAGTTCCGTCTTTTGCTTTTTTGTCAACCTCTCCGATATCATTTGAATGGCAGTTACTCAATACTGCAACTTCTTTTGTATCTTTTCACAACACTGCGACAGTTCCAAATTGATTTTGAACAAACTCAGACTCGACTTTTTTCTTTTTCGTGTTTCAAATTTCGGCATTCCTGTGCCAACCCGGTCGAATTCATTAAATTAACACTTGTTAAAAATCTGTCATAGCATAATGCTACACTACAATCTCTAATAGTGGTGCATAATTGTTTTATCTCATCCTGCTGTCGGTTGTCGTCTTTTCCATATATATATATATATATATATATATATATATATATATATATATATATATATATATATATATATATATATATATATATATATCTTCTTTCCATATTTTGATTCCTCTCTTTGTTGGTTTTAGAGGGATATATTGCTTTAGTACGGTTCTTACATAACATTTTTTTCATTGGTTCATTAACGCTCTGACGACTACTTTCACTTTTTGCATTTTGAAAACTTTGTTTTAGGCATGAAACTACTTCTTCAATACAATGAAGTTTTCCATCTCCTTTGTCAGAAACGTTGAAATACATTTTTGAAGAAATTAATTGAAAACGGTTTCTTGAAAGGAATTTTTTATTGCAGAATGAATTATGTTACCAGTCATGATGTAATGGACGCACTTTGTTATACGACATATCGTAATCAAACAACATCCAATGACTATCATTATTTCATATTGGTCACAGTAAATTATATTTTCTTTGAGACGTTTCAATTTTAGTTTTTTCAATCATTGGTTAGTTAGTTGTGATATCCAAATAAACAAACTTTTCGGAGGTATTTTAAAAAATAATTCTAATTCAGAAGCTGACCTGTCTACACTGGAATATTTTACTGTGGAATTGTCTTACGTGATACAAAAAGCACATTTGCAGGCTTTCATATATTTATTATATTTTGTTAGCTTTCTTGTTTGTTATCCGCTCTGTTTCCTACTTTATTTTCTTATTCATTTTCATTTTCTTCGTCTTCTGTTATTGTATCATCTGTTTGGTTGTCTGAGATTTCAGAGTCACTCTTATGCCCACTAGATTTGATTAAATTTTGTGCGATTATTTTAGATGTTTCTGGCCTATCTCTACTACCTTAGAAAGTCCCTTCTCCATTTTCCGACTCAACTGCTTTCCTCCATGCATTCTGAATCACTATCCACAAAAGGTTCACTACCTGTTTCGAAGATATCAGATAAATTGTCTGCTATATTTTCTAATTCCCTTTGAATCAAAGTCCTTTTTCTCTCCGGTCTGTAAACAAACAATACCACTGGTATAGATAAGTCCCAAGTTAAGATACCACTGGGACACACATGTCCCGTTAAGTAAATTTATCAAAATATTTATGACTTGAAAGTATATAAAAGAAATAATAGTAAAATATTCTTACCTAGACATAATTGACGTAATGCAGGTAAGCTGGATAAAGTAATATCACTGCAAAACAACTGTAACCATTGAAACACTTTAAATCACGTTGCACGTGTTAAAACAAACGAAAGTGGAGGTTATAACCTCACTTGATTCTAGCAACAAATTAAAATTTCCTAACGCAGAAGTGTTTGAAATATCACTAGGACAAATTATACCGAAGATTTTAGTTATCGAAGCTCACTAGTAATTTTTCCTTGTGGTACATATATATCCCAGTGGTACTGAAAGGGTTAAAACTGTGCATTTAATATCACCATTAAAAATGATGGTATTGTTTACTCTTTCAAATTTAATCACTTCAAGATACACTTTTAAGATACCAGTGTGATATGGTTACATTATAGTACACCTCAGAATATCAGAGAGTAATAGATCATCTTGATAGCGAAAGGTCAGTGGCGTACTTGTTTAAGGCATATACTACAATATCTGTAAAATATAAAAATCTACAATTTTTAATACACTAAAATCCCATCCGCACGTCTAATCTTCAGGCCTAAGTCGAATTTTAAAGGGTCGTCTTTTGTTCACCGTTTACCCGAACCGTGTTCATTTAACACAACAATCTGCAGGCGACACATTTACATGCAAAAAGGGTACTATTTCACTAATAACATGATTTATTTCTGGGACATACTTTAGTAACAGATCTATTTTTATACTAACAGAATATGACTCTTACATCATAGTATTAATATCATTATCTTTAACATTGCATTACTTTTTGATGAGAACTTATCGTTGCATTTGGGGGTGAAGCTGAGCAGATGCGAGAAAATGCAAATTTCAAGTCAATAATTAGAATCCAGGCAACATAGCTATGAATAATATTTTTCTTTAAACATATCGATGGGGTTACATTTAAATATGTAAAACAACGCTGCTGAGTGGTTCAAGTATATGTATTTTGAATCTCAGATATATTGATTCTACAACTGAATTTACTACCAATTTAAGCACTAACATAACTTTTCCATGAATATAAATGCCTTTTCAATAGGTAGAAAAAGTTAACTTCAATTCAGAAATACAAAATTATACAAATATTCCATACACAAATGCACAAAAAACATAAATTTCACAGTTATTGTATATAGTAAAACAAAAAAAAAACATTTTTTCTAGTACACAGATGTTAAACAATTTTAAACTAGAAATGGTCAAAGTTTGATTACAAAGTTACCAAAATATAACGAAACTAGTATCTTTTAACGTAACCAAACTTCAATGATTCCGAGTGAAATACGCATACAATGAAACTAGCATAGATGATCGTAACTAACCTTAATAACTTCGAATGTATTCGAATGGAAGAATGGATGGGCAATTCATTAAGTCAATTTACTATAAATCATGTCAAATCTTTCTCTCATGACAACAAAAAATAGGCAGGTAAACCAATCCAAATGATGGTTCCTCAATTTGAAAACACATGAAACCGATAAATTCTCTCCTGTGTTGAAACGTTTTCAAATAAAACACTTCCATTAAACTAAAAATTTTATTAATTTTATTAAATACATAAATAAAAGGTTTACCTCGAGTAGGATTTGAACCTACGACCTATACTTTGCTACAGTACCGCGCTAACCATCGGCGCCATCGAGATACAAGCCCCAATCTATGTAAATTTTGTCTTTATGTATGTGGGACTGATGTAAATTCTAAATATAATGAGATTACAATCAAATTACTTATATTAATGGAATGTGAGCCTGCAATACAGCAAGAATTCACACATACCAAAGCAACTTGGCTAATTTTAAATTATTATTATTATAAGTTTTTGTTATGAACGAATAAGTTCACAAGTAAATATGTAATTAAAAACTATTACTAATTTTATTAAATAAACAAATAAAAGTTTATCTCGAGTAGGATTTGAACCTACGACCTATACTTTGCTAGAGTACCGCGCTAACCATCTGCGCCATCGAGATACAAGTCCCAATCTATGTAAATTTTGTCTTTATGTATGTGGGACTGATGTAAATTCTAAATATAATGAGATTACAATCAAATTACTTATATTAATGGAATGTGAGCCTGCAATACAGCAAGAATTCACACATACCAAAGCAGCTTGGCTAATTTTAAATTATTATTATTATAAGTTTTTGTTATGAACGAATAAGTTCACAAGTAAATATTTTTTTTTTTTTTTTTATTTAAATTTCCCACTTTATTTGCAACTGTAGATAAACATTTAGCAAATCATTTGAATAATTAATTAACATGTCAAATAGTGCTCAGCAGCACTCTTTTATTTATTGTATTTAAATTTGGTTTGGCTATTGGGATAAGACTTAAAAACTAAACTTACATCTACATCTAAACTAATTTACATAAACAAAGTTTAAAATCTGTTTGGTAACTCGTTGGGCGTAAATCTTTGTAGTCTCTTGGTCTGTAATGGCTGTTCCATAAGATTTGTAGCTAAATCGTTTGGGTGTGCTCGAAGCCGAGATCTGTATTTTGTGCTAAAGTTGTGTATTTCTTCTTTAACCGTTTTGATTTGCAAGTCATGACGAAGAATTGCATTTGATACGTACCAAGGCGCATCTACAATCATACGCAATACCTTAGATTGAAAGCGTTCTAGGATTTCAACATTTGATGTCGAAGCAGTTCCCCATAGTTGAATACCATAAGACCAGATTGGTTTAATAATGGCTTTGTATATAAGGAGCTTATTATCAATGGTGAGTTTTGAGCTTCGTCCAAGTAACCAGTACATTTTGGTAAGAAGTAAGCCAAGTTGCTTGCGTTTTGTAAAAATGTGGTGTTGCCAGGTGAGTCTTCTGTCCAAGTGTAAGCCAAGATATTTTACCTCAGTTTGTTGCGGTATTTGTTTGTTGTTTAAAGTAACAGGGGGACATGTATCTCGTCTTGTAGTAAATGTTATGTGTGTCGATTTGCTATCGTTTGCTTTTATTCGCCACTTATGTAACCACGCTTGTATCGAATTTAAGGATGTTTGTAGTTTTTGTGTGGCAACCGCTGGATCCTCATTAATGGCGAGAACTGCCGTGTCATCAGCAAACGTTGCTGTTATGACTTCTGGTGACGTCGGAAGGTCAGCAGTATATATTAGATATAGTAATGGCCCCAGAATGCTGCCTTGAGGTACTCCAGAATCAATTTGATAGAGTTCCGTAAGGACGTTATCAACTTTAACCAGGAAGTGTCTGTTACGTAAATAGGAGTTGAGGAGAATGAAATAATTTATTGGAAGGATTAATCGTAACTTGTATAACAGTCCAATATGCCATACTTGTGTTATATCCAAAAACGCCGCGGAGCAATAATATTTATTTTCAAACGCTTCATTAATTTTGTTGACCACTCGATGTACTTGTTCTATTGTGCAATGCATTTGACGGAAACCGAATTGATGATTAGGAATTTCACTGTTATTCTCGAGTATATATGTCAGTCTTCTTTGTATTATTTTTTCGAGCACTTTGGCTACTATAGGAAGCAAGCTTATTGGTCGGTAAGACTGTATCTCATTTAGTGGTTTTCCGGGTTTCGGAATTAGAACAATCTGTGCGACTTTCCATTGGATTGGAAAATATCCTGTGCGCAGTACTGCATTAAACAATTGCGTAATATATTTTAAACCACTGTAAGGCAGTTCTTTAAGAATTCTCCCAGTAATAAGGTCATATCCCGGCGTTTTTGTGGGGTGCAGATTTTTAATGACGTCTTGAACCTCGTTAGTTTTGATACATAGGAGTGGTGGCTCGAGCTGGTAGGGAGTTTCTAGTGTTCGAGTTAGTTCTTCTTCATCCTCAGGTTGATTTTCCGATGGATGTGGTTTGAATACTTCAGAAAGATGTTCTGCGAATGCCTTTGCTTTCTCTGCGTTGCTCCTGGCCCAAGTTCCTTGATGAGTTCGGATGGGTGGTGAGGCTCGTGTTACTTGTTTGGCTTTTTTGGTCGTTTTCCACAGTGAATAATCAGTGCTTTCGCTGGGCGTTAAGCTGCGTAAGAAGGTTTGAATACATTCATTTTATTTTTGTTGAGTATTTCTTTTAACTCTCGAGCTGCAGCGTTAAATAAACGTTTGCTTTCAGGAGTTCTGGATCTTTGCCAATGTTTCCTTAGTCTTCGTTTTTCCAGAATCTTTTGTTTAATTGTTGCGGGGCATTCATAGATGTTGTTGATTTCATATGATGCAGGTGTCGCGTACCAACCAGCCTGTTGTACTGTGTCACTGAACAATTTAACGGCTGTTTCAAGTTCTTCTTCAGTTTTAAGACTGATATCTAATGTCAACGTATCGTTTATGTATTGTCTAAAATCGTCCCAATTTGTGTGTTTGTTGTATAATCTCGGTTGTCTACTTGTGTTTATTGCTTTTGTGGATAATATTATTAAGACTGGGGAATGATCTGAGGATAAATCGAAACATGATTTGGCTGTAGCAAATCCTTGGGGAATACCATTCGTGATGGCGAAATCTACTAAGTCTGGGATTTTACGTCTATCTGTTGGCCAGTAAGTAGGTTCGCCAGTAGATAAATGTTTCAGACGATTTTTTTCTAGAGTTTTATGTAGTTCTCGTCCTTTAGGCGTAATTAACCTAGAGCCCCCAATCGGTGTGTTTAGAGTTATAATCCCCGCCTTCAATAAACCGGTGCCCTAAAGTGTCAAAGAAGTTTTCATAATGTTCCTGTTTGACTGTATGTTTTGGAGGAAAGTACACAGCTGAGACGGCAAGAGGACCAGCAGAATCTTCAATTATTACATTTGTGGCTTGAAGGAAGTTTTACTATAATTGTTTGTTTGGTGGTGCTTGATAGAGTTTTTTATTATTATTGCTGTACCACCTCTTGCAGTACCGTTTGGATGATTAGTATTATAGAATGAATAATTGGGCATTTTAAAGTGACTTCTCTCAGTAAAATGAGTTTCAGAGATAAGAGTGATATCGATGTTGTGGCTGTTTATAAAGACTTTTAACTCTTCTGCATGTTGCCAGAGCCCATTTGCATTCCACAAAGCTATTTTTATCGGTTGATCCATTATTTGAGTTTCGTGAGCACGGTTGTGAGCAGATTTAACATGGTGCCTATTTGTTCAAATAGGCCCTTCATCATATTTTTTAATTCTGCTAGGTCGTTAGATTGTTGGGAAAAATGATTTGGTACATTATTGTTCGTGGTCTGGGGTTGCTGGGTTTGTGCTTTACTTACTGTTGAGTACAAAAGCCCCGGTTGTGTCTGTTGGTAAGTTTTATTTTGTGCAGGAGGGGTGTATAATTTTGGTCGGAGGGCTGGGAACTGTTTTTTCTGTAGCTCTTTGTAAACTGTGCACCCTTTGTAGTTTGCCGGGTGGTTTCCATCACACAGGATGCAACGAACATCACCGGATTTTGTTTTTCGTGGGCAACTATCAGTAGAGTGATATCCTGTGCATTTGACACAGCGTGGTTTTAAGTAACAAAAATTTTTTGTGTGCCCATATCTTTGGCATCGAGTGCACTGCACGATCTCGCGCTTATGCTTCGGCGGTTCAACTTTAATTTTGCATTGTTGGAGGAATTCCACTTTATAAATGTCTTTATTGTTAGCCGCAGGCTTAAGTTCAACGAAGAACATTGGTAGAGGTGTTTTAGTCCTGTATTGCTTAATATTCCATATATTTGCTACTTTATGGCCTAAATTCTCTATTTCTGTCTTAATCTCATCCACGCTAATAGAATAATGCAAGTTTTTCAGTACCGTTTTAAAGTTTCTTTCTTCTTTTGGTTTATATGTATGAAAATGCGTCTTTTTTTCGTTTAGTGCTGTTACAATGTTTCTGTAGTTATCAGTTGTTTTTGGTTGTACTTTTACTTGGTCATTTGCTAGGGCTTTAATGTCATATTGCTTCTTAGCGATGCTGTCCAGTAAGCGTACTAATGGTGTAATGTCTTTTACATCATTTATAAAAATTGGGGGAGGTTTAGGAGTTTTATCAGTGCCGTCCTCTTGTTGTTGGTCTTCTGTATTTTCTTTTGCTAGTGCTGAAAAGCGGTTAGACGGGTTAAGCCAATAGTCGTCTCCCTTTGCTTGTTTGGAATTGTGCTCGATTTCATTTAAGGCGTTTTAGTTCTCTTAGTATGTTGGACTGTAATCCAGTTATTTGTTTCTGTTTGTGGGGGTATCACGATGGATTGGGTATAATTGGTTGGTTGAGAGGGTTGGGGATAAGGTATTTGTTGTGACTGTGATGGATAATTACCTATCATTTGTTGATATTGGATGTTGTAGTTTTGGTCCTGATTTGTCCATTGTGTATTCGTTGGGAATGCCATTTGGAAGGGCTGTAACCCCCCTGGGGGTGGAGGAAAGGCCATAAGGCCCCGAGCGTATAAATTGATTTAATTAAGTACTACGGTCACTTATTTTGTTATTTAAAGTAAATAATATTAAATAAGTAAATTTTGCACTCGCGTTATCGCGGGTCACTTGATAGCTTATCCGAGCACACACATTTAATCTCAAATTAGTAAAGTGGTTTCACTAATAATCGTTATTAGTGTAATTTTATTGCAAATTTAATTTACAATACATATAGTTAGTAATTTAGATATATTGACGGAGTAACGCACAATGTAATTAAAAACTATTACTAATTTTATTAAATAAACAAATAAAAAGTTTACCTCGAATAGGATTTGAACCTACGACCTATACTTTGCTAGAGTACCGCGCTAACCATCTGCGCCATCGAGATACAAGCCCCAATCTATGTAAATTTTGTCTTTATGTATGTGGGACTGATGTAAATTCTAAATATAATGAGATTATAATCAAATTACTTATGTTAATGGAATGTGAGCCAGCAATACCGCAAGAATTCACACATACAATAGCAACTTGACTAATTTCAAATTATTATAAGTTTTTGTTATGAACGAATAAGTTCAAAAGTAAATATGTAATTAAAGATTATAACTTCCATTAAATTATTTCCAAGATATTTTAACCACAACATATCAATCAAACTTTTAAATTAAATACAGCAACTTAAAATCGTTACAATTAAGTTATTTAAATTAAAACAGCCAAAGTATTTTAATTAAATGTTGTAACCAAAAAAAGCATAAACAGATTGGATAGAGGTTAATAGGCCCTCGGAGGGTCTAAGTAGTACCTGTAACAAGGTTGCTTGAAAAAATAAGTGCTAGTATTTGTCAAAACAAAATTGATGTCAATAAAGAGATAATACTCCTCAATAACTGAACAATAATGTAGGATTCTTAAATAATGACTTCATTATTCATCCGCTCCATAAACCTAAAAAATAAAGAGACAGACAAACCAAGAATGCTCTTGATGATAATGATAGCGATAACGATGACGATGGAGATGACGATGACGATCACTAGGACTATGACGATGACGCTGACCATGACAATGACGATGACGATGGCGATGACAATAACGATGACGATGACGATGACGATGACGATGACGATGACGATGACGATGACGATGACGATGACGATGACGATGACGATGGCGGTGACAATGACGATGACGATGTGCTGACGTTAACGACGGCGACAACGACAACGATAATAATAAAACTTGTGCCGTTAGTAATGACGGAGTGTCAGCCAATGGCGCTATTAATCCCAACCCTGAGAACTATCAAATACATAATATTCAATATTCTTCATATTTCATTCTATAATTAACAATGTACACATTCTTTTTAGCATAGTAGGCAAAAAAACAGTGCATCACCTTTGACAGCAATAAATCAGCAAAGAAAGGAAACCAAATAATATATTTAGCTAGTTATTTATTTTAAGAGATAAGATATTTTTTGTATCTATCTTTGAACCGTTTACTCCAAATTCTTTTAACGTATTTGGAATGTCATTGTTCGTTGATGGTGCAGAGTAAGAGAAATTAGCGCCTTTAAATAATGTTTTGTGATGATTCGGGATACCAATTCACAAAACCTGATCATGAACTTTACTACGAAACTTGATTTAAATATGATGGTTCGCCCGATTGTATAACCTTGAGTATAGAATAACACAAATGTAGTTTTCATCTAAGTGCTATTTTTAATATGGAGTTTTCTTTGTAAATGGATGAAACATGTTTACGTCACCGTATATTAAATGCAACGTAGCACATGAATCTGTAACTGTTTATACTGTTCAGACAAGGGCCATAAACAGTACCACAACAACGATTTCCATTTAATATTTAATATTTGACTGAAGTAAATACTTGAACCGATAAGTTTTGAGCAAGTTGCAACAATTAGCTTGTTGATATAGTTAGTAAAATTTAAGTTGCTGTAAAGAACCATTTCTAAACAGCAGCACACTGGAATTAGATAAAGTGGAGAAGGATGGAGAATAAGTTGGTCATCTAAATACTTGTTAGCTAAAGAAGTAAACACACGAGAGCCTAACAATAATGTTGAGGATTTAATATAATTTGTTCGTAAGACGTGTTTCTTTGACCATTTAACTAACTCCGGCAGATCTTCATTAATTGCTAATACAAAATCATCAGTATAGTTGTGTAGATAATAATTCTTTATTACCTTGGCATATCGGCAATATTTATTGAAAAGAAGTGGGCTATCTAACCCTGCGGCATTCAGTTCCTAACCAGATTTCGCTGACTACCAAGATCCCGAAATAATGGTCGTGTAATACATTTTTTAAGGCTACAAAATGATTCCCTAATAATTCTGTCTTTTTAATTCAATACAGTTCCGGCACCACGTCGTATGAAGAACTAATAGAATTTTCATTTTATATATCACTATCAATCACAATCAGATGCGGATCTTCCATTAGGCTGAGTAGGCAGAAGGCTAGATCCCTTCAAGAGAAATGGACCCCGCACCGAACTAATACGTGCCCGTACTAAGGAAACCAAATAATAATTATTCAGTTAGTCTGGGGCCAAAAAAAAACCACGATTCGCCATTGAACCCAAATAAATAGTTTAATTAAGTTAAACACTCAGTATATTAATGAATGTAGCAATGTTTAGCAATAAACACAAGTGTGATCTGGAAATTTCTAGTGCAAATAAAAACAATTTATGATCTTAAGATCTCAAGTGAATTCAAACTACGAGTCAAAAAAATACAAGAAAGGTTCATGTTTTGTATGACTCGGTACAGATTCTTCACAAAAATTTCAATTTACAATATTCGCGAATAAAAATAATTTCACCTTTAACGAGCTGTTGTTTCTGACATTTGGTCTTTATTGTCGCCGTTATACTGATTCTTATTGACAACAGACAAAAAAATTTAGGAACAGTTGATGGTGTCTGCAATCCTTGCTTTTTTGTTGTAGAACTTACCACAGGATATCTCATAGTAAATATAATTAGATATTGGACCTTTTATTCTAATTATAAAGTAAAGACGCGGGTATGTTTATAATGGTGAGCACTAATCTCTAACGGTTGTTTATGGTTAAAAGTCTTCAATAACTACGTTTATATCACTGGGCTGTCTTAAAATGTATAATAATTTATTTCAAGTTGCCACTTGTCTCAAAGATGCAGTATGAGTAGTTTTATAAGTAAACAATTGTATATGCTGTAATTGGATGATGTAACCCTCACCTCATTAGGTTGCTAAATTCTTATTGGGTAAAACAAAATTCGAAGAGCCATTTTCCATAATTACCCATCAAGGCACTGGAGAAATTGTAAAAATTGAAAATACGAAATAGAAACACGTTCGTGTTACATAATTTACAATTTCTTATCAATGTCTGAAACTAAGTCAAAACAAACATTTAAATCATTGATTTTTTAATGAATACTTTCTGTTTTAGGTTTTTGATAGAACATAATCCATAACATTTTACCTGAATTCATGATTGTAGTGATTTTTTATGCATGCATATGCTTTCTAACTTAGTCACTAAGTAATGTGAGTATTAACGTAATCAACCCAAGTTTGATCAAAAAGTGCTCCTGGCACAAACATGTCACGCCCAAGTTATTACCATATTCGAGCTAAATTGATTTTTTATCCATTTTAGTTATATTTATCAGTTTGAGCCTGTACTATACCAATAATGTCTACTTCGGTACTTGAGCAAGTAATTCAATACTTAAAAGATAAGTTCTGAAAAATTATGATAATGACTGGTGTCTGTATACTGAATTTTCGTGCCTGTTCAAACTCAATCTTACTTATCGGTACAAACAAACATTATGAATTTGCAAATTAAATAATAAAGATTTTCCAGGGTTTGTTCCTGAACAACAATGTCGAAAATTACTAAAACAATATTAATGTTTACTTGAATTTGCACATAGATTCTTCTATGGTTGGTTATCAACCGATTTAAGTATACCATAGTCGAATATAGTTTATAATAAAACTGTTGTATTATTTTTAATATTACACATGATATAAATCCTTGAAAGACAATGCAGTAATTATTATTTTTATAATAATAAGAATAAGAAAAACATTTGATTATAATAATAGAAAAAGCACATTGGTATAATTATGTAATGTTAATGGCAAAAGATTCATAAGTATAACAAAATATAAATCATAATCTTTTAATCATATTTAATGAATGAAATTAATTAAAAATTAAATATCTTGGTGTAATGCCTAAATTTAGTGATTACGTCTGTTAAGTCACTTTTTGTTAAAAACACCGCTACGTAACAAATTGAAACTTGGTACAACGAATACGTTGATAATGACAAACGAGCCACTGAGAACACGATTTTCTTATTGCATCTAAAGCGGTTCACTTGGAGGGCCAACAGCTTTTTTTTAACGAAAAACTTTTACTTTCAATTTTGTAATTGATTTTTCAATAGAAAATGTGCTCTTGGTTGAATTCGCTATCTCGTACCGTATGCGAGAAAAATAAATTTAAACTTTTTGTTTCTGGCAGAAAATAGTTTTATTACTAAATTATGTTTTTAATGCCTGGTTGGATGTGATAAATCAACAAACCGTATCTGATTTTACTTGTTTTAATTAGTTACTTAATTTGATGTAAAATTTTGTAGAAATCATGATTCATAAAACAAATGTTTTGTTTTCTAAAGATAGTATAATACAATTTATGTATCTAACATAAAAAATAACTTTAACCCTCTAGTCGGCAGATCCGCCTTTAGGCATGCTCCATTCAAATCTCATTTAGAAGATGCATTTGTAATCTTTTGGACGTATGGCGGCAATACTGCCTTTGGATTGAACGTAGTTGCCTGCCTGACGCACTTATAGCGGCTCTTGTTTCTCGGGTTTACGTAGCAGGGTCAGTCGAGTAGGTGCTGCCCAAGTAAATGTACCGAATAATTGTTACGCTACGAAGGTTATTTTCTATGTTTTAAAATAAATAAATTTAGCGATCTGATCAAGCCGAAAAATTTACAGGTGTTCGTGGAAAAGTTGAGCATGTGATTTTGCTACTAATCACTAACCTCAACCATCCTAAATGCGGACCTGCCAGTTTGTGTGAAAATTTGTTCATTCATACAAAACATTTATTTTCTTACTAAAATAAATGTTTCTCATCAGATATGACATCAAAGAAGAAAGGACAACATGGAGGGGATTCTTTGGACCCTAGACAAATGTACGAATTATTTCAAGTCACTTCTGATGAAATATTTGACTATTTGGACAACTTCTGAATCTACTACACCTGACCCCCGAGTGTTGAATTTAGGTGTAGCAGAACCCGATACTTGACAGCCATCGATATCAGGGGCCTCAAAATTAGATGGACAACAAGGATTATCTTTAATTGCAACAGTTCCATCTACGTCGGCCTTAGCTAAATCATCCGCTACATTACAACGACAGCAAAAACGACCTCGTTCTCCTCTGCCAGAATTTGAAGAGGATGTTCCCTAGCCTACCGCAGATGGGTTTACCGGAGACGCAAATCAACTTATAGCACAGTCAAGAGAATGAACAGAAATACTTTGCCGGAATTGCAGCTGCATAAAAATGAAGTCGTATTCCGTGGAAGCACATAGCTCCGAAAAAGCTTTGAGAATTTGAAAACTCCATATGCCTCGTCCATTTTTTCACAAAATAGTTTATTGAAAATATTGCAGAACAGGCAAATTTATACGCTCGACAGCAGTTTGTTACCAACGCTGCCGAGATCCAGCAATACATTGGCATTCTGATATTTACGTCAATATATCGTTACCCAAACGCCGCAGAATACTGGGGACGTTATTCTTTTGAACCAGTTCGTACAGAAATGACATCCACACTATTCTTTATGATTCGCAAGTATCTTCACTTCAACGACAAATCAAAATAGAAAAAGTGGGGTGAACCTGAATTTGATCCATTATGTAATGTTCATCCCACAGTGAAACATTTAAATGAACGATTTTAAATAGTTCCAAAATTACCTCGTTTATGCGTAGATGAATAAATGTGTGCGACCAAAATGAAACGTACTTCATGCCGACAAAGCGCCATAAATGGGGATTCAAACTTTTTGTTCTCTGTGACAGCAGTGGCTACTCTTACAGCTTCTAAATCTTTACTGGTGCAGGAAGCAATGTAATTTTGCCCAATACGCCTGATCTGGGAGTAGCAGCTAATGTCGTCCGTCTATCTCAAACAATACCTAATTTTGTCAACCATATCGTATATTTTGATAATTTTTATACGACACTGCCACCACTTGTTTATCTAAGAAGCCGATGCATTTATTGATTGGGGACAATTCGCTCTGTCGAATTCCTAATTGTAAATTGCCTAGTCATACAGATAAACAACTTGCTAAGCAGACAATGGATTTTTTGTTGATATGTGGGAAATGCACATGGTGTAGATTTGACAACTGTGTTGTGGAAGGACAACAAAAACGTGCGCTTGTCTTCTACATACGTCGGGATGCTACCCTCCAAAAGTGCTGTCCAGGATATGCAGCCGTCAAAGGCAACCAGATTTGATCGGTCTTCGAAAAATGATGTGGAATTTGACTGCCCCTCTATCATACGTGAATATAATTATCTCATGGGCGGAGTTGATATAATGGATGAACTACTTGGCAGATATCACATTTGCCTAAAGACTTCCAAATGGACATTGCGTCTATTTTATCATTTCACTGATCTACTATACAAACGGATTCATAAAGAACCGACTCCTTTACCAGTGTTTTGAGCGCAAGTAGCTGCTGTACTCAGCGTTAACGAAGCTGTAAAAACCGTCCTGGCAGACTTACATCTTTTTCGAAGCAGGAAGAAATGCAACCTGCAGTAAAGCCTAATACCAAGACATATATCCCCGAGCCAGATATCCGATTTGTTGGTTTAAACCATATGCCAGACCTTTTGGATAGAAGTGGTAAAAGTATGTGTAAGAACAAAGGGTGTAAACGTGACACAGTTTCATGTAAAATAAAACACATGTATATGTATCGATGCGTAATAAATATACCTTGAGTATTTTAATTTTCCTTTTTTTACCATGACTATTTTTCTTCCCCTCAGTGGACAGGTCCGCCTTAAGGCGGGGTAATTTTTTTCATCCCTGGATGCTCAAGAATTCATAGTAAAAAAGTTTAAAGTCTAAAATTTATTTTCTTGCTATGAATTTACTATGTTATGATTTTTTCAGATGAAATAAAAATTGGCTTGATAGAGGGTTAAGGGCAACTAACAACAAAAAGAACATAACGAATTCTTACAGCATATGCTCTACATGATGACCATTTTTTTCAATATATACATCTATTCTTTTCTGTAAAGACTGTCTAATTCTTTCAAAAATTCCACGATTATTTCTAACTTTATTGAAAGCATCTTCTTTCCCATAACTGATCACGCGTGTCTATTGGAATAGTATAAACTAATGATTTTAAGTGTCCCCAAATACAAAAATCACTTATTACACCTATCCAGGCGTTAATACTGAATCTTTGTTAGTGCTTAGTCTGTTTTATTGTATGAGGATTTTCGTCAATGTATGCGTAATGATGTGCATTACGTAAATTAAAAATCCCACCTATGGTTCATCTATGCTTAATCCCAAAATAAAATGTGAGAACAAAAATTAGGGTCCTGATTCTTTTTGTTCCTCAGCTAGTTTGAAAACTCTACGCGGGCAGGAAAATTAACAAAGGTTTGTTTTTGTGAAAAATTTTAACTAACACATATGCAGAATTCTGTAGATGTGTCTAACCTGCATAAAAATCTACCTACTGTTTAAATTATTGACACTAAAAATTGTGATATAATCTAGGTAACCTACCTGTAATTAATGACGACTATTTACGTTAAATTATGAATACTTTGGGCTCTTTCTTTATAAATTTATAATTATTTTTACAAATAAATTAAGTCGTGTTGATATGTGTATATAGTACTAATTATATCGGTTTTTCATCGATCAAGCATCCGGCAAATAATAAGGTAGAAGTAACGAGTATATTACAGAACGAGCCAATTAATTACGAAATACTATTTTCTAATATAAAACATATTTGTTATAAGATAACTTTCCTCGTTTATTGGGTTAAACGACTAATGCAAATAATTGCATAATCAACACCGTTGTATTCTTGCGAAAAATGTTCTTTTTTTTATCTAATCTTATCCATAAAATGTATAAGAGATAATATGTTATTCAATTAGTATAATTACATAATTAACTCATAACAGATATGTGCAGTAAAAAATTATAAAACTAACGTTATTCCTTATAAAATTTAAAAACATCTGATAACAGAATTGAAAAATGCCATTTACGAATTAAACTTAAAAAAGTTTTGGTCAAACACATTTATAACAACAATAAAACTTTAAAAAGATTTTCTTTGCACAACTTTGCTATTTTATGATGGTCAGGACCTTTAAAATTATATATCTACTGCAATTATTTCGCCTCAAAGCGACTAGTGTTGTGTGGCCGATTCTATATAGTCTTCGTTAAGGAATTACGATTTTCTAAAGGGGGGCGTATATTATTACATCCATAGGTCTGTAATTACCATTGATGCGTTTGGGTATAATAACATCTCTTCTTATTAATTTTAATAACAATAGACGCTTAGGTAGCTCGCTAAATAATTCCAAGTAATTTAAGATTTTTGTATAACTTAATTTATACTTTTTGTGTGAAAATTTGTGATAGTAAATTAATTACTTATGAGAATACAATTAAAGAATACGTGAGTATGTGAAACATTAGCAATTCAAACAAAATGTGATATAATAAAATATGGTCTTATCTTAAAATGGTTAACCAAATAAAATCATAATCCATTAAACGTAAGTACTTTAAATAGCCTTAAGTCATATGAATGCAGATATATTACATTTCAATGTATGGTAGGTATCGGAAAAGCGTTATTTATTAAATATAGAAAGAATGCTGAATTACGCTATTAAAACAGAAGTGCTTTTAATTTGAGACTTGGTTTTTCTATGTACCTAACATGATAGTTTTTAATCTAGTATTTTTGAACCTTAATTTTTTTGTTTTATGAAAAACTTATAAAGTCTGAGAAAGTAGCTTTTCTTTCTCTCTTCCTTAAATATAAAATGGAGGAAACACTATAATCTGTCTAGAAACGAACCGAAGGAATAATCAACATATTTGGCAGATTCCAGTTGGGTTGTTTTATGATAAAGAATATGAAACTGAAGTAATATTGATTAGATATATGATAATGAAATTAATTAATACTAATTAAAAGTTGGGAAGGAACGATGATATTATTTATTTGTAATATAATTTTTCTGTTTTCAGATTAAAAGAATTTCGTAGTTGGTTAGGTAATTATTGATTGTTTGAATTGTCAACCCCGTATATATCACAAATTGCTAATACCATTATCGACCACATCTTTAATAATTTTAAACTAACTAATTACTAATAAGTGAACCAGATTGCTTGCGAATCACACTTGAATAGATTTTAATGTGTTGTTAAAGATATAATTAGAGGAGAAGTATGTGAACAGCACTAATTGCACACAAAAATCACATCTGGTAGCTGAGCACTGGTTAACGCGTCCAATGTCTATGTTGTCCGTAAAATTTAGACTCCGATTGTTCGATCCTTCAAAGTCAGAAATTTGACAATCGAAATAAGAATACACGTGCATTTTGTTACTATATTTACAGTGTAATGAAATAAAAAGACTAGCCTTATTTACTCTCCCATTTCGTCATTTGCTATTGGCTAACACAGTTTTTTCAATTAGTTTTTACATTCTCGTATACTATAGGTACGAAGTATAGTAAAGGGAAGGTATTGCGGTCATGAAAAAATTCGACCTCGAGATTTTGACAGATGTTCACGTTTTGAAGGCCCTTCAAATCACTTTAACCATTTTGGCATGCGGTCTCTGAGTGTGTGTGCGTGTTCGTGTGTGTGTATGGGTGAGGGCGTGTGTGTGTGTGTGTGTTTGTGTGTGCGTCGGGGGTTCGTGCGTGCGTTAGTACGTACGTGGGTGTGTCTGTCTGTGTGCGTGTGTGTAAACACGATAGCAGTCAGACCGTTTGAGCTGGAGTTATAAATATTGGCATACAACTATTATGGCAAAATCGTAGATCTACATAACCTGTGAGAAATATAGGACTGCCAATAGTATAATAGAGTCTCTTAACTAAGATTTTCGATTGGGGTGCTGCAGCATCAAGAAATATCGTGAAATACGCATAAATACGTAGTTTCAGCTAGATTATTGAACTAAAATGGATCAAAAATGGTAAGAAATACAAACTCTGTAACAATTTAATAGTATGCTAACAATACACACTAAACATAACAGTACCAAACGGCTGCGTGGATAAGTACTTGGAGCGTAACCACAAGGAAAGAGAGTTCTAACCCCCGACCGGGAAATTAATATTTTTTTTGTTAAAATCGTGCTTAAATTTTGTTTTAATTTGCATTTACACTTTAAAATGGCATACATGTTCAAAATTTTGTACAAGGGTCAAACATTAAAATCTACTTAGAAATGTATTTTTTATTTAGAGTAGAGTTAAAGTTTTAAAGGACATGTACAACATGAAATTAAAAAATTTCGGTTCCTTTTCGCATGTACGTAGTTTTATTATGTAATTATATAACTCGGCTAGCACTTCTATGGTATATGAATGTATATGGGAATGTTGAGTGGAGACACTCCAGATTTTTATTATTTCGCTTAAGTAATTAAGAGAAATCTGCTTTTATACAGTAAGTCGTTAACAGTGCATTAGCACGATTTGAGAAATCGTAAGAGATAGAAACTCTGTTGTACGAAGAACTGTTCAGTATTATATTAAGTCCCATCTGTAATTAAAAAATTATTCGACTAAGCGCCATACAGGAAAAATCAAAATAAGGCACAATCCTTTTGACATCATCACAGTAGTTTATTAGGATTTTAGTTAGTTGTCTGATTTTTGATTATCAGTGGTACTGTGATAAAAAATTTGTAGGTTTGGTCAATGCTCGTGAGAGCCCCATTCAACTTCAATTACAGAAAACCTTCATGAGTTTAAAAATACTAGCTGGCGTCACAACTCACAAACTGAAAGCCCCTTTAACTTTTTATTACTGATAATAACCAAGCTGTTCTGCTAGAACTAGTTTTGAAAATAGAACACTAGGGATCGCCAGAAAATAAATCCAGTTAATCAGAGCCTTAGGCCCATTGACACACCTCTACTTTTAATTGCGACAAAACAAAAATGGTCTCCAAAACAACATTGGTCTCCAAAACAAAAATGACCACAAAACAAAAATGAATGCCAACAATCAGAAACAGGGGTGTGACTTACCCTTAGGTCCTTCATTCAGGACACGAGACCTGGGAATGCACACAACCAATCAGACGTCAGATCTACGATCTCTTCTGAGCCTATTAGGACAATCCTCCACCTAAAATTTTATATTGTACGTGTATTGACCTAACCTAAAATTTGGTGTGTATTAACCTAACCTAATACGTGAGTATTGACCTAACCTAAAAACCGTGCGATTATTAATCTAACCTAATATTTACGTGTATTGACCTAACCTAAAACGGAGAGAAACGGGAGAGACGAGAGAGTCGTGAGAGATGAGAGAAGCGCGAGAAACGAGCAACAGAAGAGGGACGAGGGAGAGAGAAAGAGCGAGCCGTGGTGGACGAAAGGTGCGAGAGAGACCTGAGAAGCGAGAGAGGTGAGAGAGACGGGAGATATGAGAGACTCGTGCAAAACGAGAGTAACGAGAAAAACGAGGGAGAGACGGGAGAAATGATGTTGCGGAGAGAAACGAGAGAGATGGAAAACAGTTTAAAAATACACCACTAGATGACATCACAAGCAAACAAGTCTGCTTTTAGAAATAAGTGTAATCTAATTAGAGGGATTTTTTGTCACGCGTAAAGAACGTGAACATCATACCTCCATTTTCATTAGTTAATTAGGATTTTTCCAAATATTTAATAGTGAAAGGTTGTTATTATTATTATTATTGTTATAGCGGTTACATAACTGGGGAAATCCAGATAATAATTACTTATATAATGATTAGCGGGGGCCTCTAAGTACTTTACATCATTCATTATTATGTTATTCAAAAGTGAATGTGTTGTGAGTTTACCGTGTCATGGCGTTCTACAAATACGATTATCGACAATGACCCTAGTAAGTGCTCGTTTTTTATTTTAGCTCGTACCCCTTATTTTATTTACTTTATTTAATTGCTAGAGGACTGGTTTCAAGTTTGGTTATATTTGTTGTTGTATTTTTACTGATTTAACTGTAAAATGTATTTTTATCACTAGATTCAAAACTCAACAATACTGCTACACTCTAATTTTAGCGATATTATTACTATTATTATGGTTGTCTAATGATAACGATGAGCGTTGGGAAAATAAAATACAGAGTCCGATAGTGGTCTTACGAAATGAAATCGGTGTTAGCTTCAAATCACATGTGTATTATCAAAATTGGAAGTGAAAGTCGGCTTCTTTATTTGTCCCTGGACATTTGTCCATTTTCAAAAAACGAAATAGGACGTTCAAGCTTGTTTATTATATAAATCTAGGGCCCTTTTGTCAAGGTTTCTGCATGGTACTTAAAAACTTAGTGGGATTTACCCAGTTTGTAAAATTATATTTCACCAACGAACCGGCAAATTCAAATACCACCAATGTAATTAGGTAACACCGAAAATAACTTTAAGGCTAGTCTTAAAAAGTACTCTTCAAGTGATAAATTCAAATACGTCTAGTGTAGTTAGGTAACACATAACGAAAATAGTTTTAATACCCAAACCAAAAGTATACTTCAAGTAGCAAAATCGGATACGACCAATGTAATTAGACAACACATAGCGAAAATTGTTTTACTCTCCATCTTAAAAAACGTACTTTAATTAACAAATTCAGATACTACCAATGCAATTAGGTAACACCTAGTGCAAATAATTTTAATGGCCACCTTAAAATACTCTTCAAATAACGAATTCAAATGTGACTAATGTAATTATACAACACATTACGAAAAACAATACTAGTCTCATCTTAAAAAATACTCTTCATGTAACAAAATCAAACATGACCGATGTAATTATACTTTTACCAACAAAATCTGTAATAAATTTAAAATAGAATTGGCTTAATAATTGTAAAAATTCGTGTAGTGCAGACGGGGGATTCCCATTTATATGTTTTATAGACAGAAGTGTACTTAGATTTCTTAAATCCATAAAAATGAATTCATAGTAATCTTTTAGAATTGATTTTAATCCTTGTTTCTATATGTAAGATACTAGTAGAAACTGTTTCCAATTCAGAGCCTCAAGTTTCCGGCAGCTGATTACAGCAATCACCACTTTAAACTTTTAGCATCTCGTTACCTACAGATAGAGACGTAAACAGGTGGATCAAACCTCGTAAATACCTTTTTTTGCCTTAATAACTTTAAATTTCAAATTGCATTAACATTTACACATTTTAGTATGTTTCTTGACAGTATTCGACTTTAGTCATTCAAAAATCAGAAACGAAGGGGTGTGGCCTACCCTCAGGCCCTACAATCAGAATACTTTATTTGCCTACCTTCTAGGGGCTGGGGTCTTAATTAAGGGTGAAAATGTCACGTGACCAACCCCACGGCCATCCCCGCATCCTAAACACTGGGGTGGATTACCAAAAAGGCCTTAATTAGGGGTATAAATACCGTCAAGGGCTGAAAATTCCATCAAGGGATTGGAAATCACCACCGAAAAGAAGCAGACCCCACATTCAAAGGCCACTAATTAGGGGTAAAGACACCATCAAGGAGTTGAAAATTCCACCAAGAGTTGAAAAACGCCCCCGAAAAGTAGCCTATCACACCCCACACCAAACCCCACTCTCTCCAAACTCCACCCTTCACCGCACTGATGACGTCACTTCTTCAAGCGATCTACTTACAATTTAACTCAACAACGAGTTAACGTATAAAGTTTAATTTGAATGGAATTATTCTAATCTCTCTTTAGTTAGGATTCATGCCTAGATAACATGAAGTCGTGGGTTCGAATCCCATTCGAGAGAACCTTTTTATGTATTTATACGCATAAATAAAAAAATATCTCTTTACCATGAATACAAAATTCTTCATTGAAAAGCTTTCATTTGTTGTGATCTCTTTACAGCGTTTTGGTGTTCTTCCCTTCTGAAGTTCACTCATCTATTGGTACGCCCGATGTATTAATCCTCGCAATTACTGCCATATTGCATGGTATTTCGTACACTGTTGTCCTTCCAGTTCCACTTTAGTTTTACGGTTCGGTAGGATATTACTGATTTACATGTAGGTATTAAACGTAGTCTTAATATTGTGCGTTAACGTATGGTAGATGTGCTGTTGCTACTGGTTTGTACTCCTCTTTATCCTCTTGTTTTCGGTTATCGTTCGCACAAGCTTTATTGGTGTTATTCTTACAGAGACCATTCTGTTGAAGTGTTGTGCGTGGGTTTCCCATTTTTTCTTCTTTTTACACCTGTTAAAAAGGCACAATAATACGTCTTAATTTTAATTTTAGCTTTTAGTATATCTAGATTTTTTGCTGTTTTTCTTAGACCTTGAAGTATATTATCTGTTATAATACCACAACACTAAAATCTACCATATGTAGTTGAAATTAAATTAATATTTTAAATTATATAAAACGTACTACATTGTGCTTTCTCTGTACTGTAACACTAACATTTATTAACAAAGCTATTTCTTTGTTAGATATGATTATTTTAATCGATATCAACTTTCTATTTGTGAAAGCTTTTATCAAATTCTTATTTTTCCCAAACTTATATCATAACTTGATTAAATTTTGTTAAATTTATCCTTTGGTTATGACATTTTTCACTGTTGGCCTTCGACCATTAGAGGTTGTTCTAATTTATCTTCAAGGAGGTTTAATAATATTTCATTTAGTAATGATTTAGTTATTCTTTACTAAAATTAGATTCCATAGTTGGCTTTATACGTTTATCAAACTGTTATATTACGAGCAGGCATATGTTTTCATTTTTTCCAATTTCATAAATTCATTTACACATATTTAATAGTAAAAGCCATTCTTTAATTTTGGAATAAGTTCAATGCAATAATATGAACTCAAAACCACTAATGTCAAAAATATTATATATTTATATTGTAGTTAAATACAGCGTGTCCCAAAATGTTGGGAACGCTCAATTATCTAAGTTATTTGTAGTGACAAAGATAAAAATTTAAACCTTAAGAGATCCAGAAAAACGGTTTGAACAAAAGCAAAGCGAATGGAATTGACAATATCTAATTTTACTTGCACGTCTGTCAAGTATGACACGTTTTCACGGTTCTCTTTTCTAATGTAACAAAGGTGGATATCACCTATTTTATTTTTTTTACCATTTTTCAATAAATTTCTTGTTAGAAGGTTAGATTGTTTTGTGTTTGTTAATCGATAGCTTATGAAAAACTAAGATAGGAATGTGCAAACCGTTTTTCTTGATCTCTTAAGGCTTAGATTTTACCGCCTGTCGAAGTGACGAAATGGTCTGTCAATTATTTCGTAAATGGTTGAAGACGGGTATAGGACTTCATACAGAAGATGTATTTAGATTTATTTCGGGCATTAAAAAATTGAATAATATACATGGTGTTCCGTTTGAATTATCAAAGTTGTTTTTAATTTTTAGTAGAAGCGGCACCACTGCATCACTGAAAGCATTTTTTTTAATATGGCATGATTGCTAATGTACACGCTCCAGTTGTCAACTATGTCACTTTACAAACAACTGAGATAATTGAGCGTTTACAAACTTTTGGGACACACATTACCATTAAGTTCTGTTCGAAAGGTAAATATGAAACTTCGATTACTTTTGAAGCAAATTTTAATAATCTATAGCGGGCCACAGCAGTGTTGAAGTTAAACATTTCGAGGGTGAGTAGAATTTCTCGACCTGTCAAACAGAACTAAACGCTTGCTTCCCCAGAAAGAAAACGTTGCCGAAATAAAAAAGTTACGGACATAAATTCCTTAAATGCCACATCTATCCGTGAAGCAATACGTGATGTATTCAAACAGTAAGATTTCAATTGTGGTAAAGTATTTATGCCTATTTATTTGTATTTTAACATGTAACATTAACAACTATCAATGGCAAACTCCAACCCAGACAAGCTTTTGATTACATTATAAAACGTCCTTGTATGCACTATTGCAAGAAATTGGTTTTAAAGGGAAAAAAAGATGAACCACTCCGCGGATTAATAGAATTACCCTAAATTGCCCGGAAGAGATTCCATTTTTTTAACAAATACTGACAGACTGTGTGTCTGTGCGTCTGTGTGTCTGTGTGTCAGTGTGCCTGTGTGTCTGTGTGTCTGTGTGTCTGTGTGTCTGTGATTGGAAGATCGTGGATCGATGATGATAAAAGAAGTGTGAAAAGCATTAAAACTAACGACGAAAGGTGAGTTTTATTACATCTTACACTTACACATTGATATTGTAGATATGTTACTGTGAAACTCCGAAATTTGGCTAATGTCGACATTCTCTGGTGAATGTCAGCATTCTCCAAGGTGGTTGGCGTATGTCAGTATTATTTGCCTGAAACCTTTATTTTTAACTTACACCGGCGAATGTTGACTTTTAGTGTGTGTTGATGGTGTATGTTGAAAAGAAACATTCTTTGAATTTTAAAAACACTTTTTCATCATATTTTTTTAAAATAGAGCATATGGTAGAAGTTTTCCAATGAACATAACCAAATATTATACTTAAAATAAACAGGGCATTACAAATCACGAAACAAAAGGAGAATAATATGAAAAAATGAATTAAAACCCGCAAGTTCTCAAAAAACTGGTCTGTGGTTACTGCAGTGGCCATTATTAAACACAAATTAAAATATCTTATAAAAAATTCACACTGGAAAGCTGTACGCACACTATCAATCATTGCGTAAGACTCAGAAGACACCAACGCACTTCGGGTTGGTGCTGGACAACGGCAGAATCGTGATAAGACCTGTCGTTTTCGACACTCACCGAACCTCATTTACGTTTGTCAACAAATGCCGCGAGAGTCCGAAAGTATTATAAAATTAAGAATTGTTCGGTCCTCCACCGAAGCATTTGGTACTTGTCGACAATCACCGGCGAATGTTGACAATCACTAATTTCGGTCTCTTGCGGTAACAGGTAGGCAATGCACCATAGCACAACACGTTGCTAACAAAAATCTCGAGTACCTCGTAGAATAAAGCGGATATTCAAACATGATTACGTAATAATGCCGTGCAAATGACTTCAAAGCTGAACTTTTAGTCAAAATTGCACAGTAAGTTTTTCCGGCTATAATTTTATGTTGTCTCATTCTATTTTAGGTCTGTTTAGAAATAAACCTCCGAAAATTTATGTAGTTGATCAATTTGCGGGGAAGTATGGCCACAGTTATACGGCTACTTACCTACCATTGCATTTTCAATCAAATTGAGTTAATATGGGGCATCACAAAGAGTTATTATAATAATCACATTGGGAGATAGAGTAGAACTATTGAAAACAACCTCAACCTGTGGACGGAAGCACTTCAAATGGTAACTCCTGAAATGTGGAAACGTTCCATTCACCACACAGAAAAAATAATAAATGATTGATATGAACGATAAAAACAATTAGATATTACAGATATAGCTCCGACCACTATAAACTTGGGCGAAAAGAACGTAGTTCGAGTGATTCTGATTAAATATGTGGAATTGCCCATATGCTTGGACACACCATACCATTGTAATTTGCAATTATTGTGTATTGTGGTTATTCTAAAAGCACGGAAGGTTAGTGTTTCTGTTGATAGATTGTTATTTTTGTCGAATGTTTCCCAATTTCAACAGTATAGAATAATTTGTTAATTGGCTTATTCCGTTAATGTTGGTTGATCAGCATCACATATGTGTGTTTTATTACATACCTCACAATACCTTAATAAGTTTTGGTAAGAACGTGTAATAGTGACGTCATTGAATTAATGACGTGCGTCGTTTTTAAGACGATTAAGCTGTACGTGTTTGTATCATTGCTACAGTGCATACTTTTTTTTATTTTTATGCTCACTACAAAAGTGGCTATCTAAGAGCCCCTAATAAAGGTTTTCTGCAGAACTGACTTGAAGAATTCTTTAGTTCTGAACCTTAAGGTTTTTTAACTGTGAAAAGGACGAATTACAATTTACAAAAAAACAAATTTAAACTGAAGGTGCAAATAATTTAAAGCAATTGTTCTAGCGTAAATGACAATCTATTATCTATGTTCCCAATAGTGAAGTTGACCAATACTAAATATTTTTAGCCCTTGACCTAAATTCATAGTGTACGGAATAGCAAAAAGGAAACAGAGGATGCTTAATTTCACACTTCACAGCACGGTCTAGAGAATCTGCCGATTAGTCCACTGGTCTCTCGGGTAAAAGGAACCACTAACTCAAATTAAGCAGAATCACTACTTCTCTCTCTCTCTCTCTCTCTCTTTCTCTCTCTCTCGTTTTCTTTCTTATAGAACTCTTAAAAGATGGCGTAAAACTTTTTATTCCTAAAATATGTTCTTTTGTAATTTGTGCTACGTATCTACGGCATTTTGTAATTGGGAACAAATATTACACGTCATTAGCACAATAGATCATAGTTTTAAAACCAGATAAGGTTTCTAATTTCTTCAATCAGCACAACGAAATACCAAACAGGTAGAATTTATTTGTTTGGTTTGTTTTTTATTCAGTTGCTAATTACGGGGCAACATAAACGTTGCTCAATATATTACACTAAATACAAAATTGCGTGGCTATTAAAAACTTTCTCATTTAATTTGAATAAGTTTTGAGTTTTTGGTTTGCAGCACAATACGACGTTACAGAGCAAAATTGGGCGGGCACATTTAATAAAAATACACAGCACAGTATGGTGCAAATTGGCACATTTACCGAAAACACAAATTTTGAATAGTGACGGATCATTTCCCTACTTACTTTACCTACGACCATATACAATGTGCCAAAAAAGTCTGGACTACTTTTAATATTTTCATTATTATCAGGTATTGTAAATGATGCTTAAACACGTCGATCTTTTGTTTGAATCTAAAAACCAGTTATGACAGGGTACTTCATTTCTTCAAATGGAATACCCTGCATATTATTGCATCTTTAGATTTTTGAACAATTTTACAAGTTATAGAGGATATATGTCTCACAACTTTGATGATCGTATAGGATATAATTCTTTCTATTTACTACTACGTTGGTTTAATTAACATTAGAAACATTATAGTAATTATTTATGGTTACTGTACAACTATTAAATATATTAGAAGTATGTCGATTTGATTCGTGTGACATTGTAATATTTTCATTTGCTGAAGTTGTATTACTATACGATTTCCAGCCACCATGGCCTTTCAAATTCAATAGATCCCGGCCAGCATCGACTAAAATAGTTGCCGAGGATCTACTATAACTGTGCCCCGAGTAGCGATTTGGATTTTTTGTAGTTTAAGAAATTTTGCAATATCTTTTGGTATACTGCCTTTTCGTTTAGATATTTAAAAAAAAAGGCTAAATTTTCATTTAGTATTGTCTTGCGTATAGTGTAATATTTTTTTAATTCTAGAATAAATATGGTCAGTGATCACAAAAGAATTTCGGTTTTTGTATTTGGAATTTTGGTAATGAAGGATTTTCCTGCGTCCTCAACATCTTTAATATTCATATCTCTTAGTTCCTGTTTTCGGCATGCATTTACGCCAATTATAAGAACACTCTAAAAAGAAAAATTTCTGTAAGCGTGGGAAATGGTATTAGTGGACATATTTTACGTTCATAAACAACTACTGATTGTCAGGAACCTTTTCGAGGAAATCTTGAATATTTCGGCCGTTTTAGATTTTGTGCTACTCAAGCCATCCGATTTCATTTTTAATAGCGCTATTCATTTGGAATAGGCTTCTATATTCATGCTGTTTTTTATGTCGATCTAAGCATTGAGCAACAGGCCCATAGAGAGCTAGGTTTAACTTTTTGCGATAGGTGTTGAAAGTATGCTATCAAAAAATTGTTGGAGAAAGAATTCACCATATTTTTTAGTCTCCAGTCCTTGAGTTTATTGTAACAATTTTCGTAGCGTTCGGAGGATGTACTTGGCAGTAAATCATTCGTTGCCATTTCTACAATTGCCATCACGTTGGGAGGAGTTAAATTTTCGTTCTCACTATCACTTGACATAGTGAAAATGTAGGTATTGTTTTTTAAACAGTAGGTATCTTATAATTATTAATTAGAACTTATTTGTCTTTCAAAAAAGTTTGTTGTATTATGTTCAATTTGACAGTTGCTATGCACTGTCATGACCTACTTGCGGAATTATTAAATGTTCCGCTTACTTATACGTATAAATTTTAATATATTAAAACTGAGAGTATTGTTTACGAAAACTGCGATTTGTTTACTGTGCGTAATAAGCTATTTACTGGGGCTGTGTGTCGTGTGTTTTTGCGTATTTCTTACAGTGGTCGTAGGTAATAGTTATTTTTGCATCTAGTGCGCGAAGTGCTACTTTGGTGACTGAGAATCGAATTATTCAACGAGGCGCAGCCGAGTTAAAAAATTAGTCGAGATCACCAAAGTAGTTCGCGCACGTATTACAAACAAAATTTTTTCTACAACCATCAAAATATGTATATCCCTTAAAATTGTTTTAAATAATTTTTTTCTTGGATTTTTGCTTGATTGAGGACCACAAAAGTTAAAATATAATAATGTCATAGAGTTTACATACAATGCGCGAAATATGTATTTCGCACTCTATTTCGCGCACGTTGTTATGGTAACGTAGGAAAATCAAAAAAAGTGTCATTTCGCATACTGTTATTAATGCGCGAACTTTGTCATTTTTTGACGTTTGTGGAAAAAATGTAATTTAACGAATGAAATTATTATTATTTTATACACCAGAGCAACAAGAAATTACAAGCATTTACGATAAGCTATAAAAATTGCATTATTAATATAGTGCATTTTTAGACATTTCAAAATTCTTGAAACTTTTACTACTTTTACATTTTCACATTCCACATTTGCATCAAGAATCAAGACGCAGGTATCTTTAACATTTATGTTCTGACATGAGGATTTACGCTTGAGAACGAAATTCTAGTTGACTAAATAGTCTACTTGTTACATCATTTACCCAAATCCAAATTTTTATTTAGGTGCATTATAATTACTACTGTCTTTTTTCAATACTTGACGCAAGCGTCTAGCACATGCATTATAGTGTAAAATAACGTTTTTCTGTAGTCGCTTAAATTTAAACTCTTTTAGTTCATTAAATAATTTGTTCAGATAAAATTTTCTAAAATATGATTAATTGAAAAATTAATGACTTTAATTAACCTGTTTGATATAATCAGTACTGAATCACAAACATATTTACCTTTTTTAATAAACAATCAATTACTCTTTATCAAAGTTTAAACTCTTTTACTAATGAATAACATCATTCGTTACAAAACCCATAAAATGTTAATTAACTTATTACCCACCAAACTTGAAAATTTAGTTTCCTATAAAATTTCAATTAAGAACAACCCGTTGCGCTACCGTTTGCATGGGAAGAAAATTTTTACTGTTATTATTTTTTTTCTTATGACTGTTTTCAGTTTCACTTCAATAATAGGGGGTGATTAGACCAGGCGGATCTAGAATGGGATAATATAAACTGCAATCGGTCTGCCATACGAGAGATTCGTATCGGAAACTATAATTCAAAACCGAACCGGTTGCTGACATCTCCAAACATAAATAACTCTTATCAATGTTCTTTTTTATCTCCAAATTACAGATAAACATCAACCTATTGTAAAAATTAATAGAATTCTAGCAAGAGAACGCCCTAGTTGATTATAAAATTGATTTCAGCGATATTCATTTAAATAAATCAAAAACACAAAGTAAAATAATATTTATAACCTAATGTGGAAATTGGGCACATAATGAATCTTTGTTGGATTATAATTTGGTTCTATTGCAACAATTCAATAGGGTTTATAATCAGCACAAGTATTTATCTTTAATGTAAGTAAACTAGCTAATCTTGTTAAAGTAATAATGAGAATCTCAAGTGGCCCATTAACGTTAAACACAAGATGTGGTATTTTGTACAACCTATTAAACAAACAATAGAGCTGGTAGTTTGGAAAATACTGTACTTGGGGAATCACTTATACAATACCGTCTTTAATAAACACGTTTTATTTCGTACATCAATGGAATGGCAAAATATCGTCTATAAACTGTCTTTTAGTTTCTTTTCACTCCGAAAGAATTTCTCAAGTAAATTTCAGCATCAAGAGGAATCACGAAACTTCTATTGATATCTAATCAATATTAATTATAAAACAGAGTACTGTGTTCTGCTTTGAGGCAGTTTTTAGGAACGAAACTGTACGATACCAAAAATTAATTACACGAGTAGTAAGGCTTATTTACACCATTTAAATCACACATCTTTCATTTATATATTATTACAAAGATTTTTTGTATTTATTACTTTAAACCCTGATGTTAGGTAATTTGTTTACATTAAACATACTAATGAATTCATTTCATTTAGTTCTTTACATGCGCTAATCGATTAAAGATAAGAAGCGATAAAAAGTTTTATTTGAACAAAGGCGACACTGTAATGAAAACATAATTAACCTATCAGTAAAAATACCTATTGATGGTATGTCAATCACGAACGTATTATTATGCCAATAGTAGATAGTTCATCTCAATTAGTATGCGTCATTCATCACGACCTGAAGATTTTCTTGACCTTTATAATAAACATTATTTGTAAAATCGATATATTGATTTTCCTCACTTTACAAACAAATAACGGTATTGAAAGTATGAGTACATCATTCTTCCATTAATTTTAATTATGTAAACAGGGAATGACTTAATATAGAATGTAAACCATATAATGAAGTTTTTTTGGCTTTATCATGTTACTTTAATTTTCGTAATTACATTAGAATTTCGAAACTGTTTATTAAAAGTGCTGTGTTATGAGGAGGCGACCAGCCCTTCCTATTTTTTAATTTGTTCATCCAAAATAAGTTTTACGTATCTATATTAAAGGAATAGCACCAATACTTACGTGACAAGCAAATTCATAAATAAAATGAAGAAAATGTAAGCGATCTAAGAGCATTTCATGTTAACCCGTAAAATTCCAGATAAAAAAGTGTATACCAGTAGCGTCGCAAAATTTTGTCATGGGGGAGGGGTTACGATGTTCATCATTTAGTTATATTATATCCAATGCACAAATTCTATATTACAAACTACAAAACTATTAAGTGCACAAACATTTTAACAATATTGCTTGGGTTTCTTGTGAATCCCGGCAGTGTTGTCGATATATATTTTCTAGCTATTTTACATAATATGCACTTATTATTCTCTCTTTTTCCTTATTTTCAATTATATTTCGGTAAATTACACCTCTGTTGTGTATTGACAAGATCATTTAATTTGTGGAGCCTTATTTGTAATTTTAACAGATCGTTAGGATTAGATAACTATCAATCAATTAATAATTAATATTGTAATTGAAGGAGGCGTGAGCAATCGAAATGTAATGTTCATGGCTGAAATTTGTATTAATTAGCACAGCTTGGATCAAAGTAAATTAAATGCAGGGGTGATAACCTCTTTTGCATGGTGTTTTCTGAGGTTAGTTAGGTCAGTGCTAACGTTATTTAACAACTTTTCAACTTTTCCCACGAGCTCTGACTGAGCTACAGGGCTACAAAAGTTTGCACCCCTATCACAACGTAGAATCTAAGATCAAAAGAGCATAAAGTAATCTTAAAAGAAAAAACAAGTATGTATTGCGCACATAACTCTTGTTCCGATAACGCAGAATTTTTAGCACCCCAACGAAAGGTTGTGAGCACCAGTCTCCTCAAAATTTTGATCAACGTAGAAATGTAAAGTACTTTTATTTCTTGGCTATCGAGACCATATGTATGACTTTTTTCCAAGGAAATTGACCTATTTAAGAAATGCACTAAAATAGTCGGTGACACGTTAAGTTAGTCAATTCTATTCCCAGTAACGGAAGGTTAAAATAATTCATGTATTGGAACATAAGACCACTCCATACGCACAAATTTTAATGTTATCGGTGATGTGTGTTACGCTAAAAAAGTTTCTTATACGAACAATTTTAAGTAGAGAGACAAAACCTATTTAAATGGAGATTTTCTTCTTGTCTATTAAAATTATTATGGTGTTTACACATCTCAATAGCTTCACGTTGTAAACGAACATAATAATGGGTTTGTCTTGACAATATTTGGCATATTATAAAATTAAATGTAATGATTTAAATTATTTAAGGCGTGGTCAGCTACCGCAGACTTCTCTGGTTGACCTAATCTACGTAATCTCATATGCTCTTTACATCTTGTCTCCAAGCTGCGTTTTGTGGTTCCAATGTATACTTTTGCACTTGAACAAGATAACTTATACACACCGGAAGATGAAAATGGGTTTGAAACATCTTTAGGTGACCTTAAATGTTCTTTAATTTTCCTTGTAGATTTAAAAATAGTGGTAATACCATATTTAATTAGGATTTATCAATCCTATATGTAACATTAGCTATAAAAGGAAAAAAAAGCAGTACCAACATTAAGAACTGGTTTTTCTTTAAGGTTATGTTTCGAAGGTGTAATAACATTATTAATATCAGTAAGTGAATTACCATTACCTTGTAAGAATTTTGTTAAATATTAATTTATATTCATCTTTTAAAAATTCAGGATCACAACTTCGTTTTGCTCGATCCACTAAAGATTTAATTACACACATTTTCTGACGTGGACGGTGGTTGGATAATTTATGAAGATATCAATCAGTATGTGTCGGCTTTCTGTAAACCTTAAAAGATAGTGAATTATTATTTTTAGACATTAATATGTCAAGAAATGGTAAAATTTCGTTAGTTTTTTTCCATGGTGAACTAGATGCTAGGATGTACACCATTTATAAAAACCAAAAACATACGTAGTGCCTCTGCTCCATGTCTCCAAAAAACAAATGCATCATCTACATATCTATACCAAACTGAAGGTATTCTTAGGAGTATTTTGTAACGCTAATGTTTCAAATTTTTCCACGTAAAACTTAGCTATAATAAGAGGACTACCCATTGCTACACCATCAATCTGTTCATAGAATTTAGTATTCCACTGAAAATAAGTCGTAATAAGCCAGCGCTGAAAAATAATAGTTACATATTTTGGAAGAATAGTTTCTGTTAGAGGGACTTTTGTAAAAAGCGAAACAACATCAAAACTGACTATTATATCACCTTCTTCAATTTTCAAATTATGCATTTTTTTTCAATAAAGTCGGCAGAATTTTTAATATAATGGGGTGATTAAAGAACATTTCGGGTCATCTGAAGGTGTTTCAAACCCATTATCATCTTCCGGAGTATATAAGTTATCTTGTTCGTGTGGAAAAGTATACATTGGAACGACAAAACGTAGCTTTGATACAAGACGTAAAGAACATATGAGATTTTGTAAATTAGGTCAACCAGAGAAGTATGCGGTAGCTGACCATGCATTAAATAATTTTTAAACCAAGACATTCAATTTGACAATATGGAAATATTGTCAAGATAAATTCATTATTATGTTCGTTTACAACGTGAAGATATTGAGATATATAAACACCCTAATAAATTTAATGGACAAGAAGAAAATCTCCATTTAAATAGGTTTTGGCATCTTATAATTAAAAAAAGGCATAATACTACGTTTTGTTTTTGATTTTAATTTTAGCTTTTGGTATGTTTGGGTTTTTTGGTGTGTTTTTCCTAGACCTTGAAGTAAACGCTTTAACAATTATATGTTGAATTATTACAGCACTATCATTCAACCTAATCAGTTGAAATTAAAATTAAAAATTACATAAAACGTTCTGCATTATGCTTTTCATTGTTAAGTAGCACTTACACTTGTTGATAAAGCTATTTCTTTGTTCATTTTAATCGATGCCAAGTCTCTATTTGTGAATGCTTATATCAATTTCAAATTTAATTTTTTCACAAGTCTACACTAACATCATATTTTGATTAAATTTTGTTAAATTTGTTTTTTGGTTGGCATTTTTCATTGTTAGCCTTCGACCGTTAGAGGGTGTTCTGATTTGTCATCTTCAAGACAGTTTAATTATATATATATATATATATATATATATATATATATATATATATATATATATATATATATATATATATATATATATATATATATATAGGAAAAATTTATTATTATTAACTAGTTGCTTAGTGTTATCAGGCTTGCCGCTAACTAGGGTCTTAATACGTTTAAAACTCTTTGATACTTGCCAATATTTCGGAAGCTTTTTTATTTTGTTCCTTTATCAAGGCTTCTACAATAAAACAATGTTAAAAACAAGTCAAGTTGCTTACGTTACTTACATCTAAGAAGGATGGTTTCAGTTCTTTCTTTGTATTATCGTTATTACAACGGCTATTGTGCTGGTGAATTACATTCTTTGATACCATCTCCGGCTATCTTTGCGAGAAACACTCGGTTCGCTCAATCACATCATCAGTATGCAGTACAAATCTCCACTTGTCGTACTAAACGGGCGCAATCCACATTTTTCTACACGGCTTCTAAACTCTGGAATGATCTCCCTAGTTCCTGTTTTCCTCTCACTTATGATATGAGAAAATTTAAGGTAGCTGTTCATAGGCATCTATTGGCAATTCGTTATCCCTCTATCCATCCTCCTAAGTGTTCCTGAGTGCTTTAGCACGATAGGCCTTATTTAGCCTGTTCAGGTCCACAATCATAAAAAAAAAAAAATTCTTTAAAACTAGTTCATAGATAAATTTGCATTATTATGTTTGTTTACCATTAAACTGTCATTGTTAATTGATGATTAACAGAAGCTGAGTTGCATTTAAAATTAATTAAAACATTTTTTTCTTAATTTTATACCATGACAGACACATGTGCTTGCATTGTTACAATCTTTCTGTCAAGTTGGTTACATTTAATTTTACTTAGGTTAAGTCACTGATATAAATAAATGCGGCAAATTTGAATTCATACAACTAATTGTCTTCAACATTAAAATTAAGGATGTAAGAATATACTGCTGACAGTTGTTCAGTATCAGATTTGTGATTCATAGCGTTACCCTCTTTTTTTATGTGGCACATTTCTAGAAATAATCTGGATTTGTACACTTTTTGAAAATTGAGAATTTTGACATTGTTGAAATCGGGTTGATGATTTAGTGTTTTACTGTGGTTTGCAAGAGCACAACTATTGCTTTTTTTGTCAATTCTACAGTCACTTCTGTGTTGTGTAACCCTTTTACGTAGCCATTGTGACGTCTGTCCTATGTAAACTTCCGTGCAATCAATGCACGGAATTTGATAAATGACATTAGAGTTAAGCAACACTGGAGTGGTATCCTTGACTTTAGAAAACAATTTGTTGACAGTTTTTAAATTATATTTGCTAATTTTCATGTTGAAGTCCTTAAATACATTTGTAATTTTGGGTGTTAGATTTTCTATGAACCGTAATTTACAATATCTGGTGTTGTTCTCTTCCAAGACACTAGGGATATTGACAGCTGCTCGAGGAGTACTTGTATTAAAGATTAGTTTATTAATGAACGCTGCTGGATAGTTATTTTTGATCAAAATTTCTTTAAGTTTGTTTAAATTTTTCTGAAGGAAGGTTGGATGTGAAATTTTTGTAATTCTATTTTTTATTCCTGTAATGATATTAATTTTCTGTTGTAATGGGTGGTAAGAAAAGTAGTTTATATAACGACCTGATGACGTTGATTTTTGATACCAATCTATGTGAATTGTATTGTTGGCTGTTCTGATAAGTCTGGTATCCAAGAAGGGAACACCTCCATTAGTTTCGGTTTCTTCTGTGAATTGAATGATTATTGAATTGGTTGCAAGTATTTTTGATTTCATCAATTTTGTTGTCTGGTAGCAATATATATATATATATATATATATATATATATATATATATATATATATATATATATATATATATATATATATATATATATATATATATATATATATATATATATATATATATATATATATATATATATATATATATATATATATATATATATACATATATATTTAATAATGCTAAGCCATTTAGTATACTTTCACTCATCGTATTGCGTAGGTATGTTTTCAGTCGTTTTAAAGTTCAAAAGGCCTTTCATTCGTAGCTGTGGGAACAGCTAATGTTATCATTATTTGTAGTTATTTAGTTAAGATATTAGTTCTCAAAGTGAATTTATTGAATAATAGGAAAAATGTTGTCAAAACCCACGATTTTAGACAACATTTTTTCTATTATTGTACTAATTGTACATTAGGAAATTCATTCTTGTCACACATCAAGTAAGCGTCGTGGTAATTTTTTGGCTGGTTTTTTAAGTTTTTACTATGACGCCACCAAAGATTCACTTCTCCAATCAGTTGCTGCAGGCCAGATTGTAAAAATTTCATATTGTTGGAAAAGAATTTTTGTTCCATGATCTTCTTTATTCAAAATCAAAATCATATATATCTGGAACAAGACACATAAAATCCTCCAACACACTTTTATGCTTTAATAATCGGTCATTCATCTGTTGTACCACAGAAGAAATGATAAATATTTCAAGTCTATAATATTCTTCTGGAGGATTGCTCACAAGATTGCATTGACGCCTTTGTTTTTCATTTCGGCGAGGAACAGTAACATCTATTTCATACTCCTCACACATTTTTCGCACAGTATCAAATTGTTACGTTCGTCTACAAAACAAATTTTTGGTAGCCCTTTTGAGCGTTGAAACCTCCAGGATCGTGGTTCAAATTGCTTCACTATTTTGTGGACAATTGATCGTTTGGACACACTCAAATTAAACAGGCTTTATTTAAAACAGTGATATAAAATATAAATAATACTAAATATTAATAACAGATAAACTAAAAAACGACTCCCGGTAAATAATAATTATAGCTGGAATTATATGGGTGGTTTTAAATATAATTAATATCAAATCTTAATTATTTCGGTAGTTATTGACTACCTGTATTGTGTTTCGGAGTTATGGGCAGCAGGATTAATTATGTGTGGAAATCAGGTGAGTGTAATTTTGTATAATTTTAGTTAGATGGACCAGGAGGTGTGAAACGTTGTAGTTTGTAAAATTGGGGTTGTATATACAGAGTAGGTAGTTAGGGATGTTCAGATGTGTTTATGGTAGAGATAGGGAATTAATCTAATAGAATTTAAGTACTAGAATGGGTATTCGGGGCAAAACCTCCGTTCATCTTCTATAGGGATATTGAGATGGTTTAGGGTTGATTATTTTCCAGAGAGGTGACTATTTGTTCAGGCCCATAACCTCCGTTGAAATAGTGATGTCTGTGTTTTCAAGTTAAAACCCAAATCGGTGCAAAACAACCAATATTGATGGGTTAAATTACAACCTTTTTAATTCCTTTTCTCTTTTGTGGAGGAAGTAGTATAATTATAGGAAAGATCGTAAGGGACGCACTACATAAGAATACGGGGTGGTACCTCCGGCAAATCACGTACAACGTGCCTTTGACAAATTTATACCCCGAGCTCGGGGCTATAAACAGCCAAGCCTGTTTGATATAAATGTGCCTGCGACAGGGTAGTTAGGGGAGTGGATTTTGGATGTTTGGTGAATGTTGGTGGTAGTACAGGTGGTGGATTTGGTGGTGAGTGTGGAATGAATGAATGTTAATGTGAATGTTGGTGTCTGGTCAGGTGGATGTATCCTGTGGAGTAAATATTTATAATGAATAGAAATAAGTGTTAGGTAATAATTGTACAAATAAGTAAAGGTAGGGTGTAGGTATATAGTCAAGGGGTATGTTTGTATCTGGTCTGGTAAATAAGTGCAAAATAGGTCAGGATAGTTCGGAGTAATGATAATCATAGTTTGTCTGGGGATCTGGTGTATATGTATATATATATATATATATATATATATATATATATATATATATATATATATATATATATATATATATATATATATATATATATATGGATATAGGGATATTGGAGAGTGATAAACAGGATAACAACTGATAACATTTTTAAATAATGTAATAGAACAGTTATGGAAGTAACTAGGAAATAAGGTTTGATAGGAATTATTTCTACGTTACTGATACGCATTATTGATTCGAACTCTCCATTTTTAATACAAAAATAGAGATATATTTTCATATATAAAACTTCTCTCGGCCATTGCAACCATATGACAAAGTGAGATATTGGTCGACTGTAGCTGGTAAAATGAGTATATTTCAAAAACGGATTAGCGCTTATATAATACTTGTGAAGTTATATATTTTTGTTGTTCTAACACATATCGTGGGAATTCTATTAGAACGTAAGTGTGTACAGCTTTCTGATCGCGGGCGATGAACTAAATAGTATGCTCTATTTTATAGGCGTTTTAAATTCCGCTTAAAAGCGTAAGGCAGTGGCACTCTGAATGTTTTACTTATTTTCACGTATATACAGAATTGCACATTAAATGGATCATTAAAAGTAATTTGTTAATTTATACAAACGCAGATGTAATAGTCATTATTAGAGAAAGGATTTAATAATAATAAGTAACGTCCTTCTGTCGCGTATGGGTGTCTTTATCTATTGTAATTTGTTTTCTATTATATACCAGTACATATATAAAATTTTCATGAACCTCTTAAGAAGTTAATTTAAGAGATTGCAAAGTTAGTTTCTTACTGCGAAAGAACAACAGCGATTCTCATTTTGATTGTAATAATTCGCTAATTTCTCAATTACGCGAACTAAAAGCTTAAATGTAATTAATAGAGAAAACATTTAATTTGATTTAAATCATATAAGTAGAACACGATTAGTAGGTACATGTAATTCCTAGAGGAATTCTGATTTGGTGATGTAAACAATAATAAAATGTTAGAAGGCCTAATTATTTTATTTACTATCTTCTCCTAAGTATGCGGGTGTAATTCTTAGGTTTATTTTACGTAACTAATACTAAGTTAAGAACGTTATTAAAAAAATAGTATGTACAATAGAAACAAGTCAAGGAAATTGTTGGTATAAGATAGATGATCTTCAGCATCACTGTCATCTGAATTTCATTCATTCACCGAAACTATGAATGGTTCTACCGTTATACCTCGCACTTTTTCTCGAGAGCACCATTCAAATATTATTTTCCAGTATCCAATATTGTCCTTTTCACTATCACATTTATCCACTCTTCTCACTTTTGTATCACTGCGCCATAAGAATAGGCATCTTCACGTATCCGCTGATCGTAATAGCACTTAAGTATACCCAAAATATTTTTAATCACTAAACTGACAGTGATATTACGGTAATCTAAGTATGTTATGACCAAGTTCTCTAATTACGTTATTCACTACATATTTCATTCCATGTTTGAGTTGCTTAGAAACGTATAAAAAATTTATCTTCAAATCAGTCTTCGAAAATAGAGTATTTCCATTGGTAGCCACTGTTGTGGCTCTTTTTTTTGAGTAACGTTATACACATATTTTTTTTGCACAACTTTTGCTTTTTCGCAAAGCAATCGCAGATTATTCAATATTTTACCTATAACAGGCTACTAGCAATTTCTCCTCGTTTAACATTTTGTAAGGTAGTTAAGTTGATCGGCCTATTTCCACAGTTTTTTCTTTTTAAGCGTGACGTTAGGAAGCGGACTCTGCTTCCGTGATCAGACTTAGCCCTGAAGAATCCTATATATATATATATATATATATATATATATATATATATATATATATTGCGCATGTTGCGCCGTAACTTATTGCGCAGGTGTACTGCGCTTAAGCTCTTCGCGCATTATAGAAATCCATATGGGTCTCATTTCCACACGCTCGGCATTTTGGATTTTCTGCTAGTGCGATGTATGTGGCTTCTTTGAGTTCCCGACGAGTTCTGTTCTCGTTCTTTGCCACGATCTGTATGTTATCCCATTGGATGCGGTGGTCTTCGTTGCAGACATGTTCGACAATTCTTGATTTTTCTGTTTCGCCCTTGCGGACGTTGTTCCTATGTTCCTGTGTTCTCACTTTAAGTGGTCTACTGCTATCTCCTATGTGTGCTCAGCAGAATTCGCATGGTTGTGAACACAATTCTTAGAATTCTGATCTATATTGTGTGGTTTGGTTTTGGTGTTTTGAGCATACTGTCTTCGCTCTATCAGCAAAATTCGTGTACGATAAAGCGTAAACGGTATGCCGATTTATATCGCAGTTTAAAAAATTATATACAAACTAAAAATATTTATACACCATACATACCAATTAAAGGAAGAGTGACCGTATGGAGTAGTAGTTAGACATCTATATCCCTCAACCGCAGTTAACGATATAAAATAAAGCTCATAAAGGGAAGGTTTCGTTGTTAGAAACATAGTAGATAGCAAGAAATGTAATTATAAATAAATTCGACCTCCGATGTTTCTTGTTGATCTGGAACCTGCCGCTAGTAACAAAAACATATACAATCTAAAATACTTTGATAATAAAGGCATTGTAGTGGGAGCCCCCACGAAAAAGTACCGATTTGGTACAGTGCACAAGATGTCAGCAATATAACTATATAAAATGCTATTGTAAGCGCCCATATGTATGTGTTAAATGTGGAGGATCACATGATACCAACTTCTGCAAGAAAACAAGGGATACCCCGTCTAAATGCATCCTATGTGATGGTGCTCATCCGGCAAATTATAAGGGCTGTCAAATTTATCGTGAATTACAGAACAAGTATCGCGTAGCTCACCAACAACCGAGAAAACGCATTAATGAATACTGATACTACAGTAATCAAATTACTTATGCGCAGAGGGCAAAAAACAACGCAGAACAAATAACCACCAACTCAGATATAACACATACTCAATTCTTAACGAATTTAAAGGTATGTTCACACAATTAGTTCCACAAAATAGTATGATCCTCAATATGTTATTTACTGTTATAAACAAGTTAGTTCAAAATGGCTCAATTCCTTCTGTTGGCGTTATGAAATGCCAATAGCCTCCAGTCAAATAAATACGAAGTGTAAATCTTTTTTAAAAATACACAAGTTATATATTTTTCTAATATCAGAAACTCATTTTACTGACAAATCTTTTATAAAAATGCCAAGCTATGTCATATACCATACTCAACACCCGGATGCCAATGCGCATGGTGGAACAACTATCATTATTCATAAAACTATTATACATCATGAATTACCGAGTTTGAGGTGAACTTTTTTCAGGCCACAACTATACAGGTTAACGAGTTGGATAATCCAATCACAATATCTGGTGTGTATTGTCCGTCAAAACATCGACTCGGCAATGACAGTATAAACCAGTATTTTGGTTCATTGGGTAAGAGATTTATAGTTTGTGGCGACTTTAACGCCAAACATCTTAGATGGGGCTCAATATTAACGACGACAAGGGGTCGTGCCTTTTTCAAAATTATCGACGACAATAATTACTGTAAGGAGGAACCGACTTACTGGCCATCAGACTTGAATAAAATTCCTGATTAGTTAGACTTCTATATCACAAATGGCATTTCCTCTAACTTCACAGATGTAAAGTCGAACTTCGATGTAGCGTCAGACCATACAACTGTGTGCGCCACCATTAGTGCCTCTATAATAAAAAAGAAAAGCAAACCGGTACTACACAACACTTTCACTAATTGGGAAGTACTCAGATAGCACACACACCAAAAATTAAATATTCCGAATACTAAGATAGAATCAGAAACCGACATAGACGAAGTCACAAATTACTTTATCACATCCGTGAAAGAATCTTCTTGGAACGCAACACCACTGCACAAAGAAGAAGAGCGACAAACAGAAAACGTTCCTGCCGAAATCATGAACATGGTAGCCGAAATAAGAAGAGCAAGGGCTAGATAGCAACAAAGTCGATATCCAGAAGATAAAACCACTTACAACAGGCTGGAAAATAATTTGCGTGAGGTCCGAAATAAAACGTTTGCTAGATATCTAAGTAACCTATAAAATAAAGAGGGGAGTCCGAACCACGGTATCGAACGTAAGAGCTTTTGTGATTTTCATTACAAACCTCTTAATTCCAAAAAAGAACAGCGTTTTTACGCTCATCGTTCCGGCATCGTGATCTTCGCCGCTTCGGAGTTAGATCTGCCACTGCGTGCATACAGATAATACGAAGAAGCGGTCATCAGTAGAGGAGCCCCAGCCTAGCAGCAAGCAGGAACCGTCGGAATACAGCAGGAGCGAAGAACGAAAATAAAAGAAGCATCCAGGAGACCACAACCGCCAACTACAGCATCGACGTCGAGTAAAGCAATAGGTACCGCTTAATAAAGAATATTTATTAATTAATTTTAATTTATTGTTTTATTTTAACACTTAATTTCCTCCTTTTCCTTTATTCCTCGGGGTGTGAGACTGCACCTCGACGGAGACCTGGCCTTTGTTTAAAACAATTCCTTTTCTTTTTACATTTTCAAACCTAACTAACAACAACCGCGATGGCTAAGTACGGTCGCCACCGTGCTACCGTAACGGTTGTATCCCCAACTCCCGACGCCGCCGTCCACCTACACCTACACACAACACACAGCACACACTTACCACACACCCTCGTTTCGCCACACCATCCTTACGTACACGGTCCCATTCAAACGTCTCATCCATTTCTACCTTATCCACACACTCCTACATTTCCACACGTTCCACCGCCTCCACAAAACCACACAAAACCGCACACACAAACCCGCTTTCTTACCCACCCGCCCAGCCACCTGTACCTGCCGTGATTTCTACACCCGCTTCCCCCAATCCTAATCCTACCCGCTTTCAATCCTGGAGGTATTGCATCCGCAATATCCCGAAATCCATAACCATCCAGAAATCCCTATTCAATTCCCTTAAACCCTAAGTCTTCGCTGGTTAAACTTAACGTTTAACCACAATCATACCTGTCTCTTAGACTATCCGGCCATCATCTCTCCAACTCCAACCCTAGACCTCCCTCCCTATCCTGCGAGATTCGTCGTAGATAAGGACATCCTATAACCCGAGATCCTCGGTGCGATTGATCTTCCACAAGTGAGGAAGGCCGTTCGCATCACCGCTAAGGCGACCAACACCCCCACATCCTTAGTCCGCATCATCACCGATTCCAAAGCTACCCTAGAGTACCTCCTCGCACGTGGTGTCGTCTTGTTTGGGCGACACTACAGTTGCGAACACTCCTTATCACTCAACCCCTCCCCAAGTATTGCTCCACTTGTACGCAGGTGGGGCATATCGCTGAGGAGTGTCCTACCCGCTCTATCCGATGTCCCAGCTGTGGCGAAAGCCACAGATCCTCCTACTGCAAATCCCCGGCTAATCCAAGGTGTAATAACTGCGGGAAAGCGCACCCTACCTGTTCCTTCAAGTGCCGGAAGCTGTCTTCCGAAGAGTCCGACTCGGAGGACACAGTCCACCTTAAACCTATTCCCTATACCGAATCCCTTACCGTCAAGGACTTCCTGCAAGTCCTTACCCACTCCCTAATCCAGATGTTCCCCGACCGGCGAACTAGGGTTGCCCGCGCCCTAGATTCGTTATCCCGAAACTTCTTCCAACGGAGTATCAACATCTGCGTATCCGGTACGCGGATGAATGTGGCTGTAATCCGCCAACCCAATCCTTAACTACTTCATAAATGGCTATCCTAGCAGGAACAGTTAATGCCAGGGGAGTTCGTCGGAAACGCCCCTTACTTAAACACTTTTTAAACACACACAATATACACATGCTTTCCATCACTGAAACGAAACTCACAAACACATGCACACACGCATCACACATTCCTAAACAATACCCATCACGAAACCGCCCTCTTAATTAAAAATTGCTTCCCATCCACTCCTTTTCAGTTTCCTGCACACCCACAGCATCTAGAATGCGTTGCTGCGACGGTACACATTCCCACTCCTATAGTATTTATTGCATATTACAACCCGCCCGGCCACAACTCCCTATCCTATGACCTTTTAATCTACGCCTCTAGCCTCCCTAATGCAGTTATCCTAGGTGATTTCAGTGCCCGCCACATCCAATTCGGTGACACCGCAACTAATGGAAACGGTAACTATCCTCCGCTCTGATGCAGTAGCCGCTCTTGCGAATCGCCAACACAGCCAACACACTTCGAACATTTAGGCGCCTTAAAAGTAGATCACATCAAAGTTTCCGAACCCTTGGCTTACTATTTCAATCGTGAGTGCTTTCTAGGCACCACGATCACATCAGATCACATACCACTACTGTTCAAAACTTCATTTTATCCACCTCCCCATACATCTTCTCAATTCACAGTTATTAAATATTTTCAAAGCAGACTGAAATGTGTTCTCCGAACACATCCCCAACAACCTTCCTGCACCCAATCTTCAAGCGACCTAAAATCTCGAGAAAGCCAGTAGAGACCTAACTTCCGTAGTTACGGCAGCGATCGATATCTCTGTACCACTAAAAACATCGACATTTCCCGCAAACCGCTCCCACAGCACATTGTGAATTGGATCAAGGAGAAAAGACGAATCTATCGTCAATTCTTGTGATCCAGGGATCCGGGTCTCAAGACCGAGTACAATCGGCTTAACGCCGAGAAGCAAACCGACGCGCCGAAGACTCCTGGACCAACGCCACCTCCCAGTTAGATTATAGAAATGTTAAACTCTTCTGGGAACAGTTCAATAGACTGACCAGATGAAAAGTTATCCCTAAATCCCACCTAACCGACCATCAGGGCAACCTAATATCCTCCGACCAAGGAAAGGCCAATTTCTCTGGTCACCACCTCCAATCCACTTTCCGATCCCCAGATGATCCCCAATTCGATAACCGGTTCAAGGCACTCGTCGAGAGTCGTCTTGAAGAATTCCGGAAACTTAACCTTCCTGAAACTCAACTAGATAACGAGAATCCCTTTTTGCTCCCATCACGCCCGACCAGGTGCACACTTATTTCAAAAAAGATAAAATTCTGCCCCAGGTCATGACGGCCTAAACCGCAAAATCCTCGGAAAATGACTTGAGCAGATTCTAGCCAGGCGACTCAGGGACCACCTCGAACTTAACGACCTCCTTCCCAACAGCCAATTTGGCTTCCGTCGCAACCTAACGTGTCACGATCCCTTGTTGAATCTGCTTACAGAGACCACCAGAGCATTCAATCACAAGCAATGCAATCTGGCTGTGTTTCTGGACATTAAGCAAGCATTCGACAGGGTCTGTCACGCCGGTCTCCTGCAGAAGATCCGTAACCTCAACATTCCCGACCCCTTCTCCAAACTCCTACTCTCGTACCTGACCAATCAGTCAGTTCGGATCAAAGTAGGGAAAACCTCAGATCCTTTCCAACCTACAGCAGGCGTACTGCAAAGTTCTGCCTTAGTCTCGATCCTCTATACTGGTGGAGAATCTCCGCCAATCCCTCAAAAACCCAAACTATGATGTTCCGACTTCCTAATTACACCGAAGATGTTCCCAAAGCTTGCCTCCAGAAATGTTTCCCTCGCCCTAAACCAAGAAAGACTCACACTCCAAGACGAAGTCACCTACCTAGGAATCCTCTTTACCAAAACCCTCAATTGGCTCTCCGATGTAAAAGAACACTCAATAGGATTAGAAACCGCGCAAACCTACTGGGCGCCCTCCGAGGTAAAATCAGAGGTTGCCACCCTAAAGCACTTCAACACACCTACAAAACATACATCCGCCCTGTTATGGATTTTCGAGCACCCATATACACCAAGATAAACCCAAGTCACCTTTCCTCTATTGCCTCCTGTAAACGCCGAATTTTTAGACGCATACATAGTCTACCCCTCAGGTACTCTAGTGACCTCACAACACAGTACGCCAACATACCATCAATCACACATAGAATCCAAATGCTTCAGAAGAACTTTGCACATAAAAGAATTTTCGGCGATACTATCCCAACCAAAGAAATCCTTACTATTCCCTACAACTACCGTTTTCCCCAATTCCTACGAAGAAAACCTAAATTAAAATTCGAGCATCTCCTCGATCCTTACACAACGCCTTGACGACCTCCCCGAGGAGATAGAAGAATCCGTAGATACCATCCCATGTGCTCTCCGCATCCCCCCGTCTATTCGATGACGACCTAGTAGGAAACCGGACAACGAATCGGATAAACCACACTAAACACGCTACACCCCATTAAACAACACACACTTAATCCAATTAACGCATTATTAAATATTCAAATAAATATAATTTTTTTTTAATTTTTTTTACACCAAGAGGTGAAACACTCCTGAACAGTCTACGACTAAGTTTTATATATAAGCTATAAATATGTGAATACTAACCATAATCATGAGCATACTAACAAAAAATAAAAAATAAATAAATAAAAAATAAAATAAAGATAACTCGATATGGAAAGCAACAAAAGGTTCCAAGCGACCAACACCTAATGTCTCTGCACAACAGTTGGGCGAGATCATACGGTGAAAAAGCAGAAGTCATGCGCAACATCTTTCTCAAGCTTTTCAATCATACACAAATGACAAAACACTAATGTCAAAGAGTTCTTGAATGCACATTTTCAAATGTTGAGACCAATTTCAAACATCCATACAATAGAGATTGAGAATGAAATAAAATGCATAAACAAGAAAAGGCTCCAGGATTCGATTTATTCACCGAAAAATTAGTATGTAAACTACCCGAAGGTGGAGTAAAGTTTTTAAAGATACTCTAGTGCTCTAGTACTCAGGTTAACCTATAGACTAACGCAACTTAAGCACGCTAACGTTATTTTGATTTTAAAACTGGGAAAACCACCCTCAGAAGTGACTTCCTACCGGCATATAAGTCTGTTACCAGTAATCTACAAACTGTTGGAAAAGCTGTTACTCAAAGAATACGGGATAACAATCTAATAGAAGAATGCTTACCAAATCATCAGTTTGGATTTAGACATAGCCACTCAACTATCCAGAAATGCTATCGACTTGCCAATATCATATGTAATGCATTCGAAGAAAAGAAATTTTGTTCAACCGTCTCCTTACATGTTAATCAAGCGTTTGATAATGTATGACATCAAGGTCTTATCTTCAAAATCAAGCAAAAGCTACTACACCAATATTTCCAATTGTTTCTACTTATCATCCCGTTCATGTAAAGTCCAGTACGGAGAAGAAACACGTGAAACATATCTCATTATATCAGGAGTTCCTCAAGGAAGTACGTTGGGGTCAATTCTCTACGCAACTGATTTATCTATAACTCCATACACCCAAATTGGAACATTTTCAGACGATGATGCTATTCTAGCAGTAAATGAAGATCCCGCTGCTGCTTCACAACAGCTACAAAATCATGTAAATCTGATCCGAGAATAGTTTAGTTTGTGGTGAATAAAGGTAAATGCAAATACCTACTGCTACAAAAGTTCGTTACTTGGGACTACACCTAGATAGTAAGCTGACATGGAAAATTCACATAACAAAAAAAGGACGGAAGTGGACCTGAAATTTAAAAAAATGAGTTGGCTAGGAAATCCCCCCTCTCCTTACAAAATAAACTCCTCATTTATAAAACAACTCAAATATGTCAAATCTAAAACTTATAGAGACATTTTACTCCAAAGTTCTCAGACAAATATCAAATGCACCATGGTATACAACCAATCAAACTTTACACACCGATCTAAATATCCCCTTCGTATAAGAGATGATTCATCAATGTGCAAGAAAACATCACGACGGTCTACAAGCACATCCTAGCCCAACGGTAGAACTAGCCGAAATACCCAGCATACAAGCGACTCAAAAAGATATTGCGACAAGGTTTATTAACCAATTAAGTTTCCCAGGGTAATTCCACTGGGCTGATCTCTCCACGTCATCCACCATCAAATCAGCTCATAGAATTCATATGTACCTTATTATTATATATATATATATATATATATATATATATATATATATATATATATATATATATATATATATATAATATATATATATATATATATATATATATATATATATATATATATATATATATATATAATGTTCAAAATATAGCTCGGTTTATATGTTTATTACTGCGGTATTTGGATTCATAAAAAGCTGAGATTTTGTCTATAGTATACCAATGTCCTGTGTATCAGTTCTGTGTGAAGGAATTTCCTCTGCGTTGTACAAGGTCGTTCAAAATTCGTGATTTTTCCCCTACATACGGAAATGGGGAAAAGTTAATTTTTCCAAATGAAACACTGTATCACCAAATATCCTCAAGCGAATTTAAGTGCCCTTCAAATGATGTATCATGTTCATATACCTAAATAGTGAGATTTTCGAAATAAAAGTTTCTGTAGAGATTATTTTGGAATGTTTCATTTGAATAGCAAATGATATAACGAGGTGGCACGTATCCTTACGAAAATTTGCCAGTTCTTGCATTATTAATAGAACTTTCAGGCGTTTATCAACAATAGTGATTTGAAAAGGTTAAGAATGGATAGATTTACATATTCAAATGAAGTGTTGTTAAAATAGTTCATTCTTCATGGACAATGTGACCAAATACTAGCAAGCACATGCGGAAAGTTCAATGAACTGTACCTTGATCTACAACAGATGAATTAGAGAAAGCTTGTGCGATATAGTTTGATTCAAATAAAGTTGGGTATAACTCATCCTTAAAATTACACGAACTAAGATTTACGTGACGTAAGTCTTCACTAAATCAGCAAAGTATCTTTTAGTTAATATTTTTATCGGCAGATGTCTCCATATAAATTTCAATAGAACGTCAAAGTTGAAAATTATTGAATGTTTTTTATATTTTAAACTAGAAAAATTATCCATTATATCCACTTATTTTATTGATAGTGGCAACAATATTTTGCTGCGACAGTGATTTGTTATAATTTAGGACATGGTTTGGTTATAACTACATACCATCATAATATATAACCTATATATTTGTAAATAAACAAATACTTTTCTTGTTTATTATATTTTATATATTATATTTATATTACATTGGAATTAAAACATTTAAATTAAAAGAAAATTCTTCACTATCCGTGTCACCCTCAGAAGTGGAATCGTTAACAAATATAATTAATGGCTGCATAACCTCAAAATGTTTTTCAATTTCCCACCACTCTAACATAGACACTTCGGCATGTTTAACGCATTTCTGCAATATGCCCATCAATTCGTTGCAATGATTCCATCCATACTTCTTTTACATGTCATCGTAAAATTTGAAATTATGTCTTCCTATATTTTTGTTGTAGTGTTCTTTCCACTTTGTTCCACACCAGCTCAATTGGATTAAATTGACAGTGATATCTGCAACTAATTGCAGTAATTCTTTTTTAAACACGCTAGATTCGTAAGCAATGTTGTGCTGTAATAGTAAATTACATATTTCTTATAGATGAATGATCTGGAATTTTTTCTAGAAATTTGGAATGAATACTAGCATTGTTGATTACAATTAAAATGGTTCTCTTTTAAGTTTGCAATTAAATTATTTTCAAACCATTGTGTAAACAACTCCGCACACATATCTCAATTGTAGTCAGCACTTTGTGACTTTGTAGAAAACAGAAATGAAGCATTGGAAATAAATCATGTACGTTACCTGCTTGAGCAACTAGAAATCTAAAAAATACAGTTATTTTATTAGCAATTATGGTGCAATAACTAAATTACAACAAACCTTCACGCTTTACTTACATTTATCATGCCAGCTTCTTTTGTGCGATCTTCAACTCAAAATCCAAGTTTCATCTAAAAATACCGGATTGTACAACATTTCTTATTTAATTTTGTAACATTCTCGTACACGATTGGCTGCAATATGTGATTGTTCCAGTAAACCTCTCCTTTAGATGAAAACCCAATGGACTGTAAGAGACATCTTAAACTTGATCTACTGGAATCGAAAACTTTACTATTGCTTAATTCTTTTTGTAATGATACCAGCGTAACGTGTATACCTACAAAAACAGGTATAGCACTAGACATGTCTTGCATGTTTGTATTTAGATTTTGAATGCATTTAAACAATTTTTCTCTATACACCATCATTCACATAGCCATAAACTTTGGTGGGCTTAGATTTCGTACGTTTCCTCCGCTTAGCTGGTGACTGTGGAGGTTTACATTCTTTTTGGGAGTCTGTAACCTTTTTTTTTTGTAGCAGTAACTGTATTTATATTAACCGCACATGCTTGAGACGAGCGCTAAAAGTAGTCCTTCCAAGTTTCATATTTTACACAATAATGTACTACATACCTGCATAACAAATTGAAATGGAAGGAGTGTGCGTTGATTGTCACGTTCCCGTTCAAAATAATTCAGATAGTTCATAACTGTGAGCTGTACTTGAGGTTAAGGTGCATATTACGTAGCATATCTAAAATGTTGTAAATTTTATAAAAAAATTATGTAAAAATGTTACCAAATTACCGATAATTTACTGTACTGTACTGTAAGTAGTAGATAGTTTAGAAGAAAACTGTTTTTTATAAAAAGTAAATAAAAACGCATAAACAATAATTTCAAAAAATGACAGGAGTGACAGATGCTGCTTCTTAATAACGATACACGTTTTAGTGCGGTAATATAAATTGTACAACATATTTATGTTTTTATGATCAACCTTCTCTAATATATGTAGTTGAGAGAGCCAGATAAAAATATTCAAATTTTATTATAGAATTTTACGTCATTGAGTCATACCCAACATTATTTGAATCAAACTTTAACAAAGTTATTTTATTAATTGCCATAAAATTTAACATACGTATTTAACATCCCGACTCTCAGTATTAATTGATTCAATGGGTTCAAATAATAAATGGCAGGCAAGTTTGTTTCAAGAAAGTATAATGTATTTTAATTTAGGAATGTTTATCAAAAAATGTTTGTTTTTAACGTTCACTCTAGCAACTATGAACCCTAGCTGTCATATTTAGAACTACAGAATGTTTCTTCAGTGGTCTAGTCATTGTAGTTTCAGAGATACGACTGATGGGCGTATTAGGACACCTGGTATAGAGCCCAGTAAAAGAAGACGTTTGACCTCGAAAAATTCCAGATATGGCAAAAATTTGGATAATAAAAGAAATTGAAATCTAAATTTTGAAAAAATATAGTTTTTTGATATTTCTGTTACAGATATTCTTTGAAATACTGTAGCACATGATCGACATCCTACGCTATGCTAGCAGTAGATGCGCGTGTTCCTCTATAATGCCAAATTTTAAAATTATCTGATAGGTAATCAATAATTTCAACAATTTATATATATATATATATATATATATATATATATATATATATATATATATATATATATATATATATATACAGGGTGTTTAAAAAAGATGCGGCAATATTAAAGGGGGTGATTGCCCAGGTCATTTTATACAATAAAGTTCCTATAAACATTGGTCCGCAAACGCTTCGTTACCGACCTACAGCGTGTTGAAGTTTAATTTTAAAAACAGTCAAAATTAGATTTTTCAAAACGGCTTGAGATATCATAATCAAATTTTACGCGTGTCAATAGCTGTAGGAGACGCATACTTTACAATACAACACGATGTTTCAGTTGTACCATTGGCGGGCGTATTGGCACGTCTCAGGCTATTTTTCAACAAAAAAGTAGGATGCCGCTGATTTCTCTAAAAACAAAAAATATTTTTTAATTGTTTGTTTAATTGTGAAGAAAAAAGCTCTCTTGACTTTTTATCGTACGACGTACCGTTTTTGAGTAAAAAAAAACATTTTAGTGCATGTGCATTTATTACAGAAAAAAAGTTTTAAAAATCAAGGGTTTCATTCAAGGGCAAAAACAAATATTTCACCAAACCAAAAATGTTACCAACCAAAAATTACAAAAACTGTTCAAAGTGACCACCTCGAGCTCGGATGCAAGAATCCAATCTTATCCTCATTGACTGGCGAACTCTCTCAAAAACAAGGTCGGTCATCTCGGCATTCGTATAGCGATTCATGATAAGGAACTTCAACAAATTCGACACATACAAAATTATTAATCACGAGACTCATTCAATATGTCAGTGATATGTCAGTGAATAATACAGGAATGTTTAAAAATATTTTTGTACGCATAATAAATGGACATGCACTAAAATGTTTTTGTTACTCAAAACGGTACGTCGTACGATAAAAAGTCAAGAGAGCTTTTTTCTTCACAATTGAACAAAGAATTAAAAAATATTTTTATTTTTAGAGAAATCAGCGGCATCCTACTTTTTTCTTGAAAAATAGCCTGTGACGTGCCAATACGCGCGCCAATGGTACGACTGAAACATCGTGCTGCATTGCAAAGTATGCGTTTCCCGCAGCTATTAACACGCGTAAAATTTCATTACGATACCTCAAGCCGTTTTGGAAAAATCTAATTTTCAATATTTTTTTAAATTAAAATTCAACACGCTGTAGATCGGTAACGAAGCGTTTGCGGACCTATGTTTATAGGAACTTTATTGTATAAAATGACCTGGGAAATCATCCACTTTAATATTGCCGCAACTTTTTAAACACCCTGTATATATATATATATATATATATATATATATATATATATATATATATATATATATATATATATATATATATATATATATATACATATAGAACTCATATGGGACGATGGTTGTGTACGTCACTAGTTAGTTCAAATTTGTGAGTGTGTAATCTTGGTGAGTTCCCACTTATAAAGGAATACACTATATGCAAAAGACATTAAATAGAAAACACGGAGGATACTTTAATATATCTATGTACACTTTAAAAATACAAGGCGGTGTTTTATCTGGTCCGATGGTTCATCTTTTACTTCGTCAATCGATATTGCATAGAGGTGAAACAGGTTTAGTTGGTTAGTGTAATTATCAGGAGGAGTGATACATGTTACCAATTTGGACTTTGTACCATAAACCGATGCAAAATAGCAAACGCTTCCTATATCTATCGGCATGGTAACTGCACCATTTTGACCAAAAACCGAAATGTATATAAGTTCATAATTTAATGAATTCAATAAGAAATTAATTACTTAAGTACTAGAATTACCTTCTATAGCGGCCCATATATGTACTCATATCTGATTACGGTGGATAAAGGTGCCCATAGGCGACAGGGAGACGAGAATGCCCTATTTTCACATTAATGATTCTTCTAACGATTTTCAAAATATTTATAACCGAAAATATTTATTTACCAAAAATAATTTGCCTACACTACAGTGTTTATAAAAGATAAATATTTTAATGAGCAACTTTAACACATTGTCCTAAAAATTTAGCTGCTTTCTACGTATTATGCCAGTTTCATAAATTATAACGATAAATAAGTGCTTCAAATTATTGGTTACTTATCAAATATTTCCAAAATAATGGTTGAAGACACACGATTTTATAAACCAAAGATCAAAATTTTATGAAACTTTAATTGCAAAATCTATGTTTTAGTATTATGTATTTCATAATATTATAGATAAATAAGTGCATATCAAATTATGGTTTTATAAATGTTTGGAAAATTTGGGATGTAATGTAGTGTGTGCATTTGTATGACATGACATGTGCATGCATGATGTGAATGTATTGTAAGTATGTGTATGTATGTATGTATGTGTATGTGTCATCTAATATGTGAAACAATGTGAAAACAAATAAAGTTTTCAAAATTATGGAAAATTATGTGTATGTATGTGTATGTGTATGTGTATGTGATGGATGTGATGTGTATGTGTATGTGTATGTATGTGTATGTGTATGTGTATGTGTTGTGTGATGTGATGTGATGTGATGTATGTGATGTGTGATGTGTGTGTAGTGTATGTGTATGTGTATGTGTATGTGTATGTGTATGTATGTGTATGTATGTGTAGTGTGTTGTGTATGTATGTGTATGTGTATGTGTATGTGTATGTATGTGTATGTGTATGTGTATGTGTATGTGTATGTGTATGTGTATGTGTATGTATGTGTATGTGTTGTATGTGATGTGTATGTGTATGTGTGTTGATGTGTGATGTGTATGTGTATGTGTATGTGTATGTGTGTGATGTGTTATTGTATGATGTGTTGTATGTGTGTGTGTGATGTTGTATGTGTATGTATGTGTGATGTGTGTATGTGTAGTGTATGTGTATGTATGTGTATGTGTATGTGTAGTGTATGTGTACGTGCACTACGTGATGAGCTGTGAGTGTGTAGTGTACGTGTACGTGTAGTGATGTGTACGTGTATGTGTATGTGTTGTGTATGTGTACGTGTACGTGTGTAGTGTGTAGTGTGTATGTGTAGTGTGTAGTGTATGTGTAGTGTAGTGTGTTGTGTAGTGTAGTGTGTGTAGTGTGTATGTGTATGTGTATGTGTATGTATGTGTATGTGTATGTTGTGATGTGTATGTGATGTGTTATGTGTATGTGTATGTGTATGTGTGTATGTATGTGTATGTGTATGTGTATGTGTATGTATGATGATGTGATGTGTATGTGTATGTGATGTGTTATGTATGTATGTTGTAGGTGTAGTGCACGTGTACGTGTAGTGTAGTATGTGTTGTGTGTATGTGTATGTATGTGATGTGTATGTGTATGTGTATGTGTATGTGTATGTGTATGTGTATGTGTATGTATGTGTATGTATGTGTATGTGTATGTGTATGTGTATGTGTATGTGTATGTGTATGTGTATGTGTATGTATGTTATGTATGTGTATGTGTATGTGTATGTGTATGTGTATGTGTATGTGTATGTTGTATGTGTATGTGTGTGTATGTGTATGTGTATGTATGTGTATGTGATGTGTATGTGTATGTGTATTGTGTATGTGTGTGTATGTGCGTGCGTAAGCGTGTGCGTGTGCGTGTGGGTGCGTGGGTGCGTGTGTGGGTGCCTGGGTGCGTACGTGCGTGTGTTAATGTGTGTGCGTGTGTGCGTGCGTGTTCGTGTTTTTGCTTTTCGCGCGTGTATGTGTGTGTACGTTCGCCCGTGTGCGTGTGTGTACGTGCGTGCGTAAGTGTGCGCGCATGAGTGAAGTCGCGACTATGAGTATTTAGTGTGTGTTTCCGTGAGATGTTGAGTTTTAAGTTAGACTGTTTGTTTGAGGATGAGCGTGAGTGTGAGTGTGAATATCAGTGTGGGTAGGTGTAATTGTGTGGAAGTTTGAATGTGAGTGTAATAACGCACACAAATATGGAAATCCATTACATTAAAATTTAAACTTAAAAATGTTTGGTTGAATCTACCGAAATAGTAAAAAGTTTTTCAAGTAGGCTGACTCAAATTTGGTCTACTAAGTATTGATTTACTTACTATGCACAAGGATATTCTATAAAGTTGTTTATCGCACCCGTCAATGATATTCATATGTTAAGCTTCTGTTACACTTCCTTATAGTTAAGTGATATAAAGGTAAAACTATTAGGTATATGGTGAAATAAATACTTTAAATACATTTAAACTTTAATCGTTTAACTTATGAACCGTACGGAAGTATTTTGTGGTACTAGTACAAATAAATAGGAAATAATGTTGGCGTAAATATGTTTGAAGGTGTGAGTGTATGTAAGTCTCAGAGTATACTGTTAGATAATTGAAATAGGTATTGCCGATAATTAAAAATGAATTTTTGTATCTTATTTCAATGCGCATTACTAAATTTATAAATAATTGTTTCCTTTATACAGTACTTCAAATTTTAGTTGCGTAATTAACATTTTGTATTCAAGATAAACTGGAAGGTTATTTTTATTAATCGCGCTCTAGTTAAAGGGATGTTTGCCAACTTAAGGATAAACATGTATTCTTAGGAATTAGAGGAACATTTACTATTTAACGGAAACCGCTTGGTCATGCTAATAGAACTCCAAAGTTTGCAACTAACCACTAATGATCCGTACGAAGTGGCATTTTACCACATGGTCCGTTTAACTTAACAATTTGAGGTTACCCAGTCCTTCGTATCCACAAACGCAAGTAAAATAAGTACAATATTAATTTCCAATAGCAGAGACAAATGCTTTATGCAAATGTTACAAAGGAGAAAATAATTCTATTGAGACAATTAATTAAGAATCCTCTTTGAAGTCCAACTGAACTTGCAGGTAATTTTGTGATAATGAGTTTACCGGTTATGCAAAGCTCGTACTTACCGGTCGATAATTTAAGTAATCTACTGGGGTACGTGAGCTTTTCCTCGATAAGGAATGACGTATACTTTGTCTCTCAAGAAAGATAACGCTAACATCTATTCAGCTCGGCTGAAATTTGTTTTAAGATAATATTTTATTACAGCACATTTCTTTGTATTAACACCATCTTATAATTACGTTAGATGATTACGATGTAACCGTATTAAATGTTAACAGTATTTATGGGTTACGAATTTTCTACTAGTACAATGCAATGTGTAATAAAATCCTAAAATACATAAGATTATAATGCACAAATACGATAATTCATTGGTTACCAAAGTTTTTGAGTGAAACAGAAACGAAACAAAAACTGTTGTCTGATAATGGCCGTGTGTACATCACAAGCTTTAAAGATAAACCTTATGGGGATTTGCAACATAAGTATGTAATTAACTACATCAGTTGTGTTAAGTGATTATGCGTTAGGACCAAATTCTATATTGAATCACGTTTTCATTAAAACATTTCATAACATGATACTTTATACAGAAATAATAATAATAATAATATCCAACAATTACAAAACTTTAGGTGCATAAATAGTACTATAAAATAATATGCTTATAAGTTTTATCGTTTAAACGTATGATTTTTCCATGTGAAACACTTCATACCAAGTGTTTTTCAAAACAATTTTTTCTTAAAGGAACCGTTATGTTCTTTTTAACTCCTTAGTAGACTTCGGCTCCAATTCCATGTGCGCGTTTGAGAAAATGATGATACACATGCGTCGGAGTATGACTATTGCATTCTATCTGCACCTTATACCTTATCTTGATTATTGCTGGATGCTTCCCTACATTCCCTCAATTGCTTATCCTAGGGATACTAATGTAACTATCTTCAATTTCGATTTTCCTTTTTTTTATTTTCCTTTCACACCTAACTAACTAGCACTAAAATTATATGACTTTAACTTCTCTTCTCTCTTAACGTAGCCAATGCAGTTAGTTATTGTTGCATTCCCTAACAAATATCTTTCCACACATAGGCCCCTTGGCACTTCCTCGTTTTTAACAATATCACTCTATCTTACTCTCAACATTTCTATGTACACATCTCGAAAATTCGTTCCACACCCATTCCACATAACACCGTTTCATTTGTTTGCCCGAGTCATCTTTTACACTTTACTCTCTTTTACTTGACACGAAATTTTACTTAACCGGTTAAAACAATTCTTTTCATCACTAGGATTATCACTTTGCACACATGATAGTTCACGAGTAATTAGTAAAATCTGACTGTAATTAAAAACTGAAAACCAACAGCAAACACCTCGTGATATTGTAACAATCGATATATTTACAGAATTGTAGGATATTTACCGCCTTAGTAGTGGCAGCCAGCTGCTGATATCCGCTACGTCAATGTGTGTGGTTGGTTTCAGACCGCAAGGGCAAGAATATTATTAAGCTGTAGTTTTTTTGAACCTCATTTACTTATTTGGTTACCTCCCCTGAAAAAACTGAGTTAAAATATAATGAAAACTCAGTGGTAATTATCTGTTAACAACAGTACCAGCTAAGAAAATAAAAAGGAGAAGGCAACGTGTTTTATTGAGTTCCCAAGGCGGGATGCTTGCGCTACTCAAGCTACTTCCGCCACAGTGATGGATTCTCTACATATATACACACATTAATGCATGCTGTGGTACAGGATAAGTGCGGTCAAAGTAAAATCGGAAATAACGCAGTGGGAAGTTACTCCCCACAGCACTCGCCTAAATATCCGCACATGATGTGAGTATACGCAGTGATCATACTATTACATGTGTATGAAGAAAATCCCCCGAACAAATCGGTTACAGGGTAGACGGTAACGGTAACCGAACCCATTACCTCCCAAATTCTAAGCAGATCGCATTGCTTCTGTCACACCAGCTCGATTAACTAATATACCAAATCCAACATTGATTTTTAAGAACGGGTACAGCCCCTCTGATTATAACTTATAAAGCAAAATGATTAGTAGTAACCTGCTGCCCTCAAATCTAAAAGTAAGTGAACTAATAGACAGAGGGTGTTGCATAATATTGGTCCATTTGTCTTCATCTCAACTGGTGAAGATTGATTACATCTTTCTCACAAAAGACACCTCACTGCTCACAAAATCCACACGCGTGCCACCTGAGGCCATTACATGATTTAAAAGTTGATGAGTGGTGTGCTCTTTCTGGAACCAGAATAATTGGTCCAATATTCTACAATCAATCTGTCAATTTCGATGTTTACTGGTAACTGTACCCTCAATTTTCTAATTAATCGACGAAGTTGGTTCCGCGTATGTGTAGCAAGATGGAGCAACGTTCACATTTCGGATCGTTCATTAGGTAGGTTACATTGTGATTTTACAGAAGAGAGGATCATTAGTCAAGATCTAAATCGCTTAATCGACATGGAACTTCTAAGGTAGAAATTCTACTAAAGTAATTAAAAGACAATCGACCAATCCAAAACGTGATTATCTAATACGGAAAGCATTTATTTCGAGGTTTAAGAAGAGCACCAAAAACGCTAGACATGCCAAAATCTAAAATTAAGATTAAGACATACCAATCTTTACATTTGTCGTTTCGACAAGAACAAGGTAAGTTATACACTGCACAAGCTAACAATAGATTTAAAGCATTCTTAGGTAATTTTAAATGCTTTTTAACCCTTCTTGTATATAGTCCTGGTACCATGGTTCTTTAAGATTTTTGCTATTTTTACTTTCCAACCTAGATATACGTATGTAGGTACATAAGATTATGCAATCGACTTTTTTTTCACTATCGCTAAACCGACTTATTACATCATTTTAAAACGTTTGATTAGATGTTGGGAGAAATCCAGCGGCGGAGAGGGGGGTTTATTAGAGGCAGTTTTAGTTTTAATCAAATGTTTCTAAAACAGCTGTATATTTCAGACACAAAAACATATAGATATAGATCTTAAGCATATGGATTAATTATGTTCTATGCATTTTTTTGATACGAGGCGTAATTTGGTAACAAAAAAAATCTCAAGGTGGAATTTAGGTGTTTGTTTGTTCAAATTTTTTCAATAACTGAATACGGATTAATTTTATAAGAAAGTGTGAAAACATATTTTTAAAGATAATTTAATTTCACTTTTGTTTGATGAAGTATTTTAATGTGAAGCCAAAATGCCAAAATTAAATAAGGTTTAAAGTATTTGAACGGTATTGATATTTTTATAGAAGCTGGCCGCTTTGGATTTTTTTCAAGTTAGCATTTATATGCCTATTAACCTATATCTGATACGAAATTTTAAACGTCCACTTGACGTATTACTATTTTTGCCTATTGTCTCATGAACGTATTAAAAAATACGTTTGCTAGTTATCCTGAAAATTATTATTAAAATTACTTCATTTCTTTCAATTTCCACTTTGTAGGTTGAAGGTCGAGTGTTGTTCCACGCCAGATATTTATCCGTAACATTATTAATAAAAAGAAAAAAGTTCGACCAAAATTAAGCGATAATTTTTCTGTATCGCTACGCTTATCACGTTTAATTATTCTATTAACGTTTTTAATGGAACAAACATTAGCTTGTAGTGAAGTCTTCAGTGATCAAATGTTAAAAAATTCTTGCTAATAAATTCTTTAGCTCGCTCTACTAGTTTCCATTACACAATTTTTTGACGTTAATCATGATTTGATATTTGTGAAGATACCATTTGGTGTGTGTAGAAACTGTGAATGTTGGGGACAAATGATTTGTTTTAGAAATTAATACATCTAAATATATGGCGTGGAACGCCACACGACCTTCCAACCTACAAAATGGAAATTAAAAGGAATAAAATAATTTGTAACAATTCTTTAAAGATAATTATGCTCTTTTATAACAAGTATGCAATATGCAACATTGTAAAAACAAAAACAATAATCTATATCAAACAGACATTTAAAACTTCATGTCAGACAGAAGTTAACAGACATCTAGATGCTAACCTAAAAACTAAAAGGAAATGAAATAATTTTAATTATAATTTTTAATTCCAAAGCCGCCAGCTCCTATAAGGTAGTAATATCGTTTTAACCATTTTCATTCACATATAAATAATTTTTAGACTTTACTTGCGTTATATTAAGAAACTTGATAAAGAAAAATTATGTAAAACTAAATTTTCTTTAAAAAATATGTCTGTACTTTTTCTTGTAAAATTAATCGTTATTCAGATATTGAAAACTTACACTTAAATTCTACATTAGGAATTTTTTTGACGCTAAATTACGCGTTATATCAAAAAATTGCACAGAACATAATTAATCAATATGTTTAAGGTCTATATCTAGGTATTTTTATATCTTTGAAATATGCAGCTGTTTTATAAATATTTGATAAAAACCAAAATGTGACCATAATAAACCCCCCCTCCCACTAGGAGTGGGGTCGGCTTCCTATCGGGGGCGTTTTACAACCCCCTAACTAAAGCCCTTTTGGCAATATGTAGAGTCTTTTTGGCGGTCTTTTTAAATAATAATTTATTAAGTAAGAGTATATTAAGGATACATCTCAAGTCTTCTGTAAGCGCTTCCTTCTCAATGGACTTCCTTGCGTCTGTAAAAGATAAAGGGTTTATTAATAATAATTTATTATAAGTAATGCTAGTTTAAGATTACATCTCATGTAGCACCTGGTTGATCTTCAGACAGAGCCTCCTTTTCGCAACCAGCACTAACTAGTTCACAGCACCAGTCACCTTTTATTTATCCTCCTCCTTCACGACTGCATCATCTTCGGGTATTGCTATGCAATAGTCATTTATCATTAAATCTTCGTAATCTAGAATATCCGCGATTGTGGGTTCATAGCATGGTTGACGATGCCACAACTAGAACGTTAGTAACGTAAAAACAGTGATGTTATCTTTTCTATGCTTACCAGTATATGACCTTGATAAGTATGGGTGAAAGTTTACAGCAGAAAGACTGGAATAGTGATGACCCAATAAGCCATTTGAATTTTCAGCATGCAACCAACTGATCACTGCAATTTGGCAGCCAAAGAAATCTATACAGAGTAATATGTTTCTAATGCTATGTTAAGATTACAGGTAGACACACAGATGCACGCACGCACGCACACACCCACACACACAGAGACAGGCAGGCAGGCAGGCAGACAGACAGACAGAGAGACAAACAGACACACAGACACACAGACACACAGACGCATAGACACACATATACACAGACACACAGGCACACAGACACACAGACACAGACACACAGACACACAGACACACAGACACACAGACACACAGACACACAGACACACAGACACACAGACACACAGACACACAGACACACAGACACAGACACATAGACACAGACACAGACACACAGACACACAGACACACAGACACACAGACACAGAGACACACGGACACACAACACACAGACACACAGACACACAGACACACAGACACACAGACACACAGGCAGACAGACACACAGTCAAACAGACACACAGACAAACAGACAGACAGACAGACAGACACAAAGACAGGCACACAGACAGACAGACAGATAGACAGACAGACGGGCAGGCAGACAGACATACAGACAGACAGGCAGGCAGGCAGGCAGACAGACAGACCGACAGACAGAAAGACAGACAGACAGACAGATAGGCAGGCAGGCAGACAGACGGGCAGACAGACAGACAAACAAACAAACAGACATACAGACAGACAGACAGACAGAGACAAGCAGACGGACGAACCAACAGACAGACAGACAGACAGACAGACAGACAGACAGGCAGGCAGTCAGGCAGGCAGGCAGGCAGGCAGACAGACAGACACAAACAGAGAGACCGACAGACAGACAGACAGACAGACAGACAGACGACAGACAGACATACAGACATACAGACAGACAGACAGACAGACAGACAGACAGACAGACCGACAGACATGCAGACACGCAGGCAGACAGACAGACAGACAGACAGGCAGAGAGACAGGCAGACAGACAGACAGACACACACACACATACACACGCGCGCCCACTCACGCACCCAGCTCGTGTGGTACAGAAATAATAGTGGTTTGTCTTAAATTCTTTCTCTGACCAAACTTTCCCCAGAATGAATTTAAAAATAACTTTGAAATATATCTAAGACCAGGATTAGAGCAAATTTTGTTTTTGTCCAATTGGACCCTTTCTAAATATTCGCGGATATATCGATCACTTGTTTCGTCGTCGTTACACCACGAAGGTCAGTCCGGACACGTTTGTTTGATATTGAGGAAGCTATCGACGTAACACGAGAAAAGACCCCTGTCGTATTGGCAAACCTCGTACTCCCATACTCCAAAAACTTCTAAAACTCGTTACCCTAGTTCTATAGCCTTTCTAAGTTCGTTCGCAACGTAAGTTCCGGTAAATTTACGTTCGTCCTGCGTATGTGTGCAGTCATGCTGGAACATGGTTTCAGCACAGGTTCTACACAAGGCGAACATTAATTTATCGTGCATCTTAAGAGTCAAGACAGGATGGTACAAATCCGTTGGATATAGCACACTACAGTTGACAAGGCCCTCGACAGTGTTAAAGACGAGGTTTATGCACTCGGCCCAAATGTGAAGTGTGGGTTGCCGCACCGGATACTTGACATATTTGTTCACATAGGGGTATAGTGAAGAAACACCCAAATACCTGATTTGCTCATCTTGTTCAACCTTATAATATAACTTGACCGTATTAGTACGGCCTCCGAAGAAGCTATCACGGGGATTCAGAGGTGACTGATTCAGCACGTTGTTAGAGCTGATAACATCTCTGGCGATCGGATTTTGCTTTAAAAATGACCTAAATTCACATTCTCAAATTTCAATTAAATCATAGTTAAAGGAGCGTACCCTGAGTGATGTTGCCACCGTCTTCTCACGACGCAAGAACACCGAATTAGGCAAGCGTTTACTATTACCAGGTTGATCGGGGTAACACCTTTCACAACCGTGGAAATAGCAACAGTGAAACTGGTATACGGTGTTTGTGTCGTGACAAGACCCATCAACCAGCATACCTTCCCTTAACCGTACTTCACGGGCGTTCCCGGAGTGCTGAATACGTCCACCTTCAGAATGTTCGAGCCAGAAAATCCACTGAATGGCAATCCTCGACTGATTGTCGCCCAATCTGTATCCACCGTTTGGGATGAGTCCAATAGTATTCTCGCGAATAAAGTTACTGTGGAAAACAAGACTACACGCACCAGCATTCTCTAAACGGGTCAACCTTGTTTCCAAAACACGAGGCAGGCTTTTCTAAGGATACTCACGTCTTGCACTATTTCGAAATTATTTGAAATTAAAACGAGTGCCCTTTGCAATTTCGTCATCGTACCAGTTTATAAAGTCTACCCGAGCCTCGGAAGACATTTCATAGACACCGTAAAAGTGCATGGCTGGTAAAACTCCTTCATAATTCTGGCTTTGCATGGTATTAAAGAGGTGAGGGAAGTGGCATTTTGAGCCGGCGAAGTTAAAGATTTTTGGAAGTTTGTCTCAGGTGAGGGACATGATTTTGGTGCCGTTATAAAATGGGATTCCATGCAGAGGGATTGATAAGGATTTCGTTCAGGATGAATTGGGCGTCTTTGGGTTTGGAGTTATGGGCTAGGGCAATGATGGATTCGCGTTTCTTGGCTAAGGATGAAATGTAGGAACGGAATTCGGTTACAGGAGAGATTGAAAATATGTGCTAGCGCTGCCCACAATGTCCGCAACCCTGCTCAATATCTCTATCGATATTAATACAAAGGTTGGGCAACGCACAATGTAGGAGTATAGATAAAATTGTTAGTAATGTTACTAGGTGTATCGTGGCGGCACTCGAAATTATAAAAGACAAAAATAAAATTTTTCGCGAGTTTGTTCGAGTTCGCTGTACTTTTGGTCATATAACAGAAATGACGGATAGGTTTTTCGGATTTACAGGTCGTACAATATGCAAAACCGCAATTATGAAGATTCTTGCCCTTACATGCACTCTTTAAGCAAGTGCGACAGCGTTGGAGTCTACTACACAAACCGTCAAGTTTGTGCTGTCGTAGACATTGATTCGCGCGGAAGTCGCTGTTACACCCACCACAAACGATAGAGCCAGCAGACTGACAACAAGGACGGGTGCTGTTACAATTCTTGTGACGTCATTGCAATTAGTTCTGTACCTACAAAATTCACAAAAATACTTTGTTGAAAGTTTGCTGGTTAAACTGGTGATCACGTTATAGTACGTATCTTCAAAAATTAAATTTAAAGCTTTGTGTATAGGACTTCTTGGTCCCTGAAAATAAAGCATCTGACCTAACTTGTGGTTATACACGACTATTGGGAAATTATCTAAATAATTTTGGAATTATTGAATATGTTCAACAGTGCCACCGTTATTTAAATCAACATTATCGACAGCACATAACTCCAGCGTCCTTTGATCCAAAATAGGGCGACCTTTTTTAACAGAATCCAATTGACGAGCACCCTCGGCTATAGCTATGGCTTATATGATATTTATAGTACCGACTTTATGTCTGCAAAGCTGCAAAACTGACACCTGTCATTCTCTGTCGAGATGAACCATCATACCCACCAGGTGAAACAACTCTGTCTACTTGTAAATTCAATCTATCGTTATTGAAGAAACTTACATTAATCTGCAATATTTTTTCCTGCGTTACCATCATCACAGTGGAGCTCAGCTGGTCCGCACGCCTGAATGAAAATCCTAAAGACTCATCGGGAAAGTTATCGTTAGTCATCACAATTCCAGCTATGTCTGATGGGTTAAATCCTACACTTACTGTCCCCGGCAGTTCATCTAATGCACCCTACAACAAAAAGATTCAAATTTAATCAATCTTAGCACAAAAGAAATTTATTGTTTGCCTACCTTAAGCCATATAGCTGGGGCTTGACCAGACTCGGCGTCTTTAAATTTAAATACGACCCTCTTTGCTGTTGTATTAAATTTTTGATAAACCGCTCAGTCGTAAACATAGTTTCGAAATATTTTTTGTTTCAGAGGGTATTGCATCGCCACCATCACCACCACCATACAGCTTTTCGGACATTTCTTCGGTGTTCTGAAATTAAAAATACAGATTAAGATGCGAAAAATAGACGTATGATGTTTGTGCTTACAACTATACCCACAGATTCGCGCTTGTAGGCTGAGTAATGATGTAGCAAACAGCATCAGGGGTTGAAGAAGTTGACGGCTTCTAAAAAGAAAAAACACAAAGATTAAATTTGCGCAAACACTTAAATGCGATAAATTTATGTATTTTATGAAAAGCAATCTACTTACAACGTCACATCCAGCATTTTCACCACCAACCACCACCAACACGTCCTTCAATTTTAGCTAACATCTACAATGATGAAAAATATTAACAATAATTTTAAACACTGAAATGGTACTTACAGTAGTCATTAACTCGGACTGAATCTTCTGCATTTTGACTCGTAGCCTCCAAAGGCGTTATGGTTTCACAACCAACAACACGCTTAACACTATGATAATACATTTCTATTACCACATCTTCAGTCATCACCACACGCTCAAAGATGTTTAAAAGAGTTGAAATTGCTAAGTTCGACATTATAGTACAGTTTAGCATGAAGTATAAACTGGAAATGAAAGTAGGGCGTGATTCATTGGTTTTATATGCTTGCCTAATTGACCAAGGCTGTTTTTCGTAAATTGGTTTTAGATAGGAAAACATTTTACGCGAACAATGTGGCGTTGAAACTCCCTTTAGTATCCCGTATATTTACCTAATTAGTCAACTTTCTAAAATATTTTAGGAGTCTGTATAGATAAATTTGTATTATTAGTTAAATAATTTTATTACCCATCTTAAAACAAATAGCAAATTCAAATACAACCAATGTAATTAAATAACACACAGCTAAAATAGTTTTAACATCCAAGCTAAAAACACACGCTTCAAAAACACTCTTGAAATAATGAAATCAAATTGGCCTAATGTAATTCCTCGACACACGGTGAAAATAACTTACATCTAAAGAATATTGTGGCAAGGTATAGATGTTGCCTGGTAGATCATTAATTTCTTATAGTGCTTATATTTTGTACTAGAAAAGATACAGTATCTTTAAAAACAGAATAGTCTGACTCTGATAACATTTAAAATTTATATAGAGCAATCTGCCCGTACTCATTTATACGTTTTAGCATGTTTCTTGACATTCATTCTCAGTCAAACAAAAACCTTAATTGATCTACATAGAATTGGCCTTGATAACTTTAAAATTTTAATAACTTTTCAAATAGAATCTGGCTTAATAATTGCAAAAAACTCGTATAGTACAGATGGTGCTCCTCATTTATATGTTTTTATTTATAGCAACGTATTTAGATTTCTGCAATCTCTAAAATAACCTTTTAGAATTAATTTAAACCTTATTTCTATATGTAAGATGGTATTAGAAACTGTTTACAATTCAGTTTCTGTAATCTGTTTGCAGCAACCATACCTTTAACCTTTTAGCCTCGGCTTATTCCCATTCACACGTTTTAGTTTGTCTTGACAGCGGTCGATTTCAGATTTTAACAATCTACAACAGTTTTTGTTTTGTATGTTGTAATTAAGTTTAAATCTTATTTGATCTACACAGAGTCTGGTTTAATAAAACTTAAATGCATCTAGGTCAAACTTTTCATTGTTATTTGCATATTAAATTAATGAGAGCGCCTATTAAAATTAAATCAATGTGACGTTTTAGAACTGCCTTTAAAATCTTATTTATACATGCAAGACACTGATTTGTAGCGTGTAAGGTATTGATATCATTCTTACCTTTTAATATAAAAATGGATTTTTTGTTTTGTAGAATATTAACATAAAAATTATTAACCATCAGATTTTTAATTTAGGTGTGAAAGTTTATCGATATTGAGTGTGAATGACCACTTACACGTTTTTACATAATGGGATTTTACCCCAAACGTTATAGAAGTAATTGAATAGTATAAGTTTGTTATTGTTTTTTCAAAATTGTGATTGAATAGCGAATTGAATGTCTTTTACAATGTATTTTTAACTATAGCTATTTTTCTTTAAATAACTAACTAATTAACAGTTTTAATAACCTAGTGAAAGTTTACCATTACTTCAACAAAATTTCAAGATAATGTATAAATGTACACCTTTAATTAATTACCGATTTTACGCAGGATTTAGAATCGTGGTTGCATAGTAGAAGTTTGATATTGTTTTATCAAAATAGAGTTTTGAATGCAAACTTGGCCGACTTTACAATATGTTATTATCCATACATTTTATGTCTATTTTTAGAAAGTTAGTTAATTAGGGAAAACATTGCTTACGCTACTTTTTTTTCCTGTTGCGTAAAGGACCTTAGAATAATTAGATTGTGTGTGTGTGTATAAAAAACGAATGAGGTGTTCTTTAGATTCAGTTGCAATTTTATCGGTCGTGTGTCAACTTTCCGTTTCTTCTTCAATACAACACTAGTGAGTTATTATTTTTTGCCTTATCTTTTACTTTATTTATTTTATTCGCTCGTGCAGGTTTTAATGGTGAGTTATAATTACAGATATGGATTTAACTAAGCTAAACACTACAACTTTTTTTGGACCTTTTAAAAATATTAAGGACTTGGAGATTGGTGTTGAATATAAAATACTCAATCTTGGACTCGTATCAACAAAGTATGGTGTAAGGGTTACTGTGGAACTGACTGAGTTTAAATGCATTCTACTTGAGCGTTTCTACAAGTTTTTTAAGACCGAGGACTAGCGCATAAACCAGTTTAATGAGCAGCTGAGGATTACATACGTTTCATTAAGTTCTTTAGGCTCAGCAGGGAAGACAACAGATTTAATATTCAAGTAGAAAATGGTAATACAAAATTACATTGTTATGTGTTACTGGTTTTAATAAAATTCTTGTTCAGTTGTGCATGAGATTAATTTTGATAGTGATTGACTTGAACGACAGCGGGATTTAATTATGACTCATGATTAAAACAAAACGCTTGCTATACATTGTGAATCATAATTAAAGTCAAAATATACTGTGCGTAACAGAGGACTGAGATCTAGGTGCATACGTCATACCTTAAAACTTGGTGTTAGACTCCTTACTTCAAACTTCCCGCCATAATCATTACAGGTCCCTGTCTGTACCTTTAAAAATATACAGCGGGACCAAATTGCGCAGCCTTACACCTGCATTACCAGTTAGCATTGGGCCCCTTATTATAATACAAATTAAAATTTTCAGTCAATGGGTCTCGACAATGCACGAAGGCCGCCGAACACGTTATGATCACGCCAAAGGGCGAAGACCCCAGAACAAGTTGTGAAACCCTACACCTGTTAGCATTAGGCCCCCTTATTAAATTAAAATTTCAAATTTCCCGCCATAACCAATCAAAAAGCGAAGAAATAATCCCCCAGTCAGAGCACATCTGGTAAGTAGTGAGGCTAAGGACCAATCAGAAGGGAGTGGGTGTGGCCACGCCTTAATGAAGCCATAAGGGGCCTTGAGCCCCCTCCCAGCTTAACGCAGACAAAATGGCCGCTAGACCACACCCTAGGGGCACCCAACATCCCTTACCAGGGCGTTAAACCGCCAAAAAGACTCTTAATATTGCCAAAAGTGCCTTAATTAGCGGCTAAACCCCGCCCAGGGGTTGAAAAACGTCCCCGAAAATAAGCCCCCCCCACTCCTATCCCCATCCGCAGACCTCCACCCTGACGCCAATCACCCCCACCTCTATGAGGTCACGTCCTCAGCGGGTCCCATTCTACTACTGTGGAATGGTACGGTTTTTCATTCTATGTAAAGATGTTGGACGTTATGGCATATTGCAGTTACTACTACGATATGGAGTTCTAATTAATACGCAGAATAGAGGAACAGGATACCATAGTTTATTGCAATTTAGTTTAAATAATAAATTATCAGAAGTACAAAGAAGACAACTTAATTGAGTAATTACGTCGACCTCTGTTGGAAATTTTTAAGCACATAAGGGGACTGTAAGCTGAACGTATAATTGTTAGAATATTCATATAACAAATCTACGTTTCAAGGTTCACATCAAGAAAAGCAATAACCAACTTCATAGTAAATACTTCTTAAGCAATACAAATTTAACTTCATAATAATATCTATACGTTTAATGGACAGAAAACTTGCTGTTTACTATACAGATACAGCTTTCTCAGAAGTCATATTGAGTAAAAATTAAATCGAAATTTATAAATAAGTTGAAGCAAAAAGTGAACGAATAGTTTTTTTTTTTTTAAATAAAATGTTACAAATAATACTGAATACAATTTTGTATAATATTTTTCGAATTTGTCACTTTCTATTAATTACAAGTTATTGTACAATTGTAATTGCTTTAATAGCTAATGTTAGTTAGAGTAATTGTGATGGATTAACCAGTGTGGAACGTTTTGATAAAAATCAGTGTTACCTTAGTTTTACAGAATAGCGTGACAGTATCCACAGTACATTAAAGGAAGGTGCGAAACGCTAAAACACTTTAAATGTCACAAAACTATGTTCCAGAAAAGAGCTTACAACCTAAATATTTCAAACAAAACATTAAGATCTTATATAAAGAGAATTTTCAACACAAAGAAAACCTTGTCTGCCATTCATTGTATTCAAAGATCAAAAGCTTGGAATATTCAAGTCGTTGCACCCCCTTTCGGCCGGAAATGAAAGTGTTACAAGAGCGCAACAATTTGAATATTACCCCCTCTGAACTTTTGTAATGAGAAAATGTAATTTACGTCCGGATCTGATTAAACATCATTCTGTAGCTCTTCTCATAATTTCCATGCTATAGAGCAATTACGTGTTAATTTCAAGCGTTGATCTAAACATTCCCATGTTGAACGTTTTCATTAATTAGTTGTTAGTCTTACAGGTGATTTGAATTTTCCTGTTCATAATAAAATATGAATCCCGATAATTACCAAAACTATTTATTTAAAGAACATAATGTAATCACGGGATTCAATCATTATTTTAATTTTAATTTTTTAATTTTACTGTGTTGTAGATACAAATGCTTTCTGGACATTATTATGCCTGAAAAAAGCAAATCAAGTGAAATTTATATTATTTCAGAGAGCTAAATCTACTACGTTATTCAATATTCACTGATACAAAACAACCAAATAAAAAATTTTTCCAAATAATGTATTTTATGTTTAATTTTACATTTAAAAACATATATAAAAGTGTAATTTATACAGTTTGCTAGTAAATTAAAACATTTTGTTATTGTACCTAACAAAGAAAAAAATTGCATTAAATCAGTTTTTTATTAATTTTGTTTATGAAAGTATTTTTTTCGTTTTTGATGTATTAGGTAAATGCTTGATTACAGCAACGTTGCCTTGGAAACCATGCAGTGTACAGAACATAGCGGTAAATACTGATAGAAGTCTGAAGGTGATGGCTATCTAGAAACGGACCAACCTGAAACATGTGACCTTCCACCTGCTCTGTGATAATAGTATCTAAGACGCTCCAGTAACGAAAAAAAATTCCTATTTTTGTTTAGTCTTTAACAAATATAAAGATAAATCTATTAATATGTTTCTCTGATTGGGTGTTAGAGTAGCAGTGATCTCTTTCCACATGGCTTAGATTTCAATTTCTTCCCATAAAAACCTGGCCACGATACTTATTACCTCAAGTCCCAAGCGACCGTAAGATTCAGAGAGGTACTAAACGGGTGGGTGATCTTATTTGGTCTCTGTGTTACTTTAATATAACAAATGCTACTTCTAACTTTCTCCAAGATATCTCTGCATTCTCTTTCAACACAACCAATGCTATTCCAAGAATACCATTTCTAGTAATATTCGATACAATACAGCGCTATCTAACCATACCTTTTAAGGTGACCAATATTACTGTTCCTACGGAAATAGGGGCACTAGTCCTTTGAAGATTAATGAAAGCGGTCATTCCTCCATATGGTCTAGTTTACCTGATGCCTTACTGAACCCACCTGGTCTGTGTAATATCACAGCGAAGCGATTTCCTTCACCTTGTTAAATATTTAAATTAAATTAGGATATTTGGTAGTGGCTCTAAAATGTCACTGCCAGCAAAACTATGTTTTATCTTCAGCTACCGAGATGCAGGTACAAATAGTAAGACGCGGTGTTAGCTTACAGACGGTTTTTTTTTTATAGTAATAAACAAAACATAAGGTAAATAGGAGAATCCTGCACAAACCAAGTTTTGAGACTTGAGACATGTGAAGGTATTAAATAAATTAATATCTTGAATTTCAGTGCACAATAAATCAAACACTAAAACCTATAAGGGTAGTATAACTACTAGAATCCCTAATATGGTTAAGTAGTTCTTCAGTGAACAAATTAACCCTCAAAATGGATACTAAGAGTGGGGACAGAACCTCAAGAATTGTAAGAGTGATCTATAAATTCTCGAAAGTCGCTTTAGAATTCTAAGTGAATGAATGTCCACGTCTAGAAATTCCCTTTGCTAGAATCCTCTAAAATTCCTTACTTTTTATAGGGAATCAACAAATTCAATAAATGGTTGTCCCGTTTCAAAACTAGGGTTCTCAAAAGCGACTGCATAATTCCAAATTTAGGGTCAAAACTGTAAGCATTGCTACCAACGCCGTGAATAAATCCCAGAAATGATTAACTGGTTCTCATGACACATGACAAATTTGTATTTTAATAAAAAAAGGCACTGAAGAAGATCCCTAGAGCAATGTATGCATACTAATCGTTAAAACTTCCGCTGCTTTTCCTTTTGCTGGATCAACTTTACGATACGGCCCAAAATGATCTTTATCTCGTACACGTTAAATATCAGTTTTGAGCAACGCTCAAGTATATCCGTCATTTAATTAGAAACCAATTGCTCTGGATTTTATTAGGAATCAAAAGATAATAAAACACTAATTTCGTAGTTACTCTAATTATTTTCTCTAGCGGCCCATGGAAATTTCGCTCGTATGAAATAGAATACCAGTTACGATAAAGACGTCCACAACAGACAGGAAGACGTTAATCACAATTATTAACCACCTATTTTCATATGCATCATTGCACCACATTAAAGACTTTCTCTATTAACCACTATTACAAATGCGTTTGTGTAAATTAACGCTTTCCTTTTAATAATGCATGCAATGTGTAATTCTGTATGCACGTAAAAATAAGGAGGTATGTTTTAAACGGCGCTCCAAACATGCCACTCAGTACTGTTATATTTTTTTAGCGCTGGTATCTCTACTCATAACGCCTATAACGTAGAGTGTTCTTCTCAGTTCAATGCCACCGGTTAGACGTCTTAGACCGACAACAATATGTAACCACGTAATAATACAACCCGTTTTTAAGTCTATCCATTCTACCGACTATACCTTATCTAACCGTAAAATAGCGTCTCCTATTTGGTCACGTTGAAAAGCAATTTTAGTTAGTTTCCACCTTCGACTAATGCTCGGAATCTTTTAAGCGGCTGCATGGGTCTTTGATATTAATTAATTTATCCTCTCAAACTGCATCCAGAAGGTATTTGCGCATTATCCACTTTCCACGGATATTCTCGCTACTTCGTTCGTAAGTTCGACTTTGCGTTGCCTTTATCTTTAAAACAGCTGCCGACCACTGTTATTATATTCAGGGGTAATCGCATTAATGATCTTGCACATATTTTTTTTATTACATTTAGATATACTAGAAATAATATGTATCAAGTACCTTTTTAATTATTATTTACAGTTTTTTTTGGCCTACCGTGCTAAAGCACTCAGGAACACTTAGGTGGATGTATAGTGAGATATTGAATTGCCAAGAGATGCCTATGAATTGATACCTTAAATTTTTTCAAAACATAAGTGAGAAGAAAGTAAAAACTAGAGCGACCATTCCAGAGTTTAGAATTCGTGCAAAAAATGTGAATTTCGCCAATTTGTTAAGACAAGTAGAGATTTCTACTGCATATTGATGATGTGGATTAACTAACCGAGTATTCCTAGCAAAGGTTTCCGAGATGGTATCAAAGAATGTAATTCAGCAGCGCAATAGCCGTTGTAATACAGATAATACAAAGAAAGAACTAAAACGATTCTTCAATGTTCAAGGGACTATATGTCAGAAGTTAAGGATGGATCATTTATATGCGTAATCACTCGCTTTTGAATACGATCATCGATATCGAGAGTGTATTGGTTAACACCATCCCAGTGGTGGGAATTATATTCTAGATGAGGTTTGGTGGGAGATAAAATACTGCTTAGATCTGTAGAAAAGCCTATTTTACAAGCTGCTGCTTTAGTAGTTGACAAAAGATGGTTAACACATGGTAATAGAATCTGAAAACTTAAGATCTAAGCCATTCATGTTTACAATTGGAAATGACGATATTTTTTGGCGGACACAAGGCAACATGGAGTTTTTTTTAGCATTGATTTTAACTAGATTATTATTTCCTCATTCAAGGATACGTTGAATGTATTTTTTTAGTGAAATTGCCGTTTCAGCTTTACGGTCCTGATTTGAGATAGAAGGTAGATTACCATTATGAATAGATGGAGGTGAACTACAGTAAAGAATGCTGTCGTCAGCAAAGCAATGTACTGAGTTAATCGTTGAAGAAATGAGATCATTTATGTATAGTAGAAAAGTGTAGGCGCTATTACTGATCCCTGTGGTACGCCTGCGTTAATTCCAACTTCTACTGAAAAGAAGCCACCAACTGCGACACGTAATCGTTTTTTATCCAGTAAACTAGAAACCCGTATCATTTAAGCCAAACGAGGTAAGTTTGACAAGTAAACACTTATGCCAAACTTGGTCAACTGCCAAAAATCATATTGGTGGTCATTAAGTAATTTGTTAGTTTCTAGGAAAGGGAGTAGTTTCTGATTGATGGCTTTTTCCATAATTTTAGACGAAACTGAAGTGATGGCAATTGGTCGATAGTTGGAAGAATGGGTCTTATCGCCTTTTTTTTTGGGAATAGGTTGTACATTTGCTAACTTCCGTGATGAGGGAAATTCCTCAGAAGACATAGGAATCGAATAAAGCTTAGATAGCACTAGTACTAGTTCGAGAGAGCATTTGTTTAAGACAATAACTGGGATACAGTCTGGGCCAAGTCTACTGATGATCGATTCTAGGAGCTTGTACCGAAAATGAATTGGTTTTATAGTGTTTGACGAAGAGATGACTAGAGGCACATCTTTTTCAGAATCATTTCGAAGCATTTGAGAGTGTGACATATTTTGTTTATTGCATAAACATGTTCAACTATGCTAGAAAATAAGATCTATAATGCTTTAAAACCAATATTTTGTTTAAATTGTTATTTAAAGTCATCAAAGAATTGAAAACGTGTTACAGAGCATGATTTACACGTTTCCGTGCAACAAGATCAGTAGTCACCTTCTGATTTATTGGAGTTTTATTTGTGTTTTTAGATTACGTGTTTTCATGTTTTTATATTACATTTTTCCCCATAAGCAACTGGAAAAAAGTCATTCCGTATGATATCACGACCGCTCTAACCCACATAATGAAATTTGAATTTTGTAGGTTTTTCAATTGTTCATAAAAAACTAAACGTTGCAATTTTTTTTTAAATATTGCATTAATGTCACGTTCCCAGCGATTTTGTAGTGTTTTTTATGGTTTCTTTTTTTTCAAGTATTTTTGAATATTCCATCCTGTCGCTAACACGTAGGCGCTATCGAATGCGTCCTGGGTATCAAAAGATATGGAGGCGCTAGAATCACCTCTCGTTCTGGATAACTTCTACCGCCTTTTACCCTACGATAAATTGCAATTAGTTGGTGTGTTCTATGTGAGTCGCTATTGGTCTGTTCATGGCCTTTCCTATTAATGACTTAATACATCATCTGCAATATTTCTGAATTTGAATGTTATATCAAGATTAAATTAGCAAATGCTAATAGTAAATACTGAAATCTTTTATTAACGATTGCTTCAGCATAATTAAATATCGTAACAATCATATCAATTAAATGCGTTGCAATTTTCTATTGTAATAATGAAAACGTTTTCTGGTAATTAATTACCTGTAGAAAAGACTAATGCACTGTGAACTACATCCATTTATATGAAATGCAACAAATAATTTAATTGTAATTAAAATACAGTACAAAATACAAATCTAATTAGTATAAGAGGCAATGCATGTACATCTATAATTGTTGATTACTCTCATTCTATAAAGTATAATGAACATCGCAGGAATGCAATCAACATTACCGCATGCTATTAACATATTGTACTATAAACACACGCCCTTCCGCAGTGGGCTGTTAGTTTAGCATTAAGCGAGACCTCAACACACAAGCTGTACTTCTCTTACAATATGCCAAGTCAAAGGTAATGATTTTTTTTATATACACTTTCCTACTTCCTATGTTTTTTTACTATCTATGGCAAACCATGATGACTTGTAACCTTAGCAAGTTGATATGATATTAAGTTAAAGTGAGATAATATAAAAGCAATCACGTTTTTAAAAATATTCATAGCATAAAGTTAAACCACGACTCTAACGAACACGTAATTACCTAATAATTTTTGCAATATTATCCAGTAATTATAATAACGTGAGTGTAACAGACGCAAGCGATGCGTATAACTCAAACTAATTAACTTTGAGTTGTGTTTCCGTACCCCATGTTTGTCACGTCGACTGCACTGCGGATTTCATAATTATTATCGCTTCATAATGTACAAATTGGGACACAACGTCGCAAAGAAGCTTGCAAAGGAATATATTAAAAGTTGGAAAGGCCATAAGCCGTAACTTTTCCGGAATAAATATTCAGTAATATACATGCCGTTATAATATTATAAAAGGAGTTATATGGCACCATTAAAAATTTGATACAATCTGGTATAGTTTATTGTGGTTTACTATGTAGCATAACTTTATGGAATATACTTTGATTGATATATTCCGATTTTGAATGTGTGTCTGAAACTTTCTCTTAACAATTGTATCACCATCACATACATTACAGCAGTATTATTTGTAAAACTTTAAAATATTCTGATATTTTCACATATGTATGTACTTAATTACAAGATTTTGTAATTGTGAGAGGGTACCATGCGTATGCAGGTTCAAAGTTTTGTCTTAAAATGTGTTCTTAAAACACGATTTCTTTACCGTCACGTCGTGATGTTTCCTAATGATGTCTAAGAATGACTTTTCCCTTATCGCCTGGTTAAGGCACTATTTTCTCAGTATTACGTAAAAAAATGTTTCGGAATTTCCACGATAAAATTAATTTTCTTTTTGTACACGTAAAAAATAATGTAACCTGGAGTATTAGTAAACCATATTCGGCTTCTTACGTAGTATGTCGTATATTAAGAATAAAAAAAAGTATATTACTCAAAACTAGCTTTCAGAATAAGTCAAATTAGTAGTATTTAATTCTTGCTTAGAAAAGTACATTTTTTTATTTTAATTTTAACCAATTAACAAATTAGGTTAGTACATTCTGTTGTATATTACTGTTCAGAGTTATGTGTGTAACCTAAACAGAAACTTTGTCAAGGGTTAACTAAAACTGAAGTGCTAAATTTTTAAAATAGATAAAGGTAGGAAATTAAATACTTCTTTATTGATACAAAGTGGGGTTCTCGAGTGTTAAAGTTGCTGCTTCCTGTAGTTCCACAAACTTTCTTCCTTGTCCCGAAATTTGGTAATTAATAAATTAAAAGCAATTCTGTCAAATTCTACAAGATGTGTCCATTTAATACGGCTTCTGTGAACCGTTTCAATAACGATTTCTCTGTATCGTTTAAGACATTAAAGTTGCACAGAAGGAAAATATTTTAATTAAATTTTTTCACAATTCTGTGACTAGTTTTTATCGTATTTGAGAAAATACACTACAAAGGAGTCCATTTTTTTTTAATTTTTAGAATTTTTTTTTGTAAATTTTTTTTCTTGGCGGGCGATCAAGATTATCTCAAATTCGGTGAGAAATAGGCACAGAAGTGTGAATCAATTTAAGTAAAATGTTCTTCTTTTGAGCAACACTAAATTTAGATCTGACTTAAACGATTACGACGTGACGTTTACGATAAATCGTTTTCTGAACTATATTTTAAATAAAACGCCTTTAGTTTTAAATTATCCACAGCCGCAATACAACACGCTTAGTTACGACCTCAAGTTCTACCAAAATCGGTGTTTTAAATCTGCAATATCCTTTTGTTGGGAAAAACGTCTTTAAAATATCTATCATTTTCGGTTAATTTTTTACAGTTTAAGTTTATTTTATTTCTGTTGTTAAAACGTGCGTACACGCACACGCACAAGCACAAGCGCACGCACACACACACGCACACGCATACGCACAAGCACACACTCACTCACACGCACACTCACAGACACACAGACACACACCTATAATTGAAGAATTTACCGATATTTTTAAGGAAAGTGATAATACACCGGAAAATCTGCAGACGGATTAAGGCAAGGAGTTTGTGGCGGTTAGTGTACAAAACTTTTTCAAAAAACAAAATATCAATTTCTATGTAACAAAGAACCCTGATGTAAAAGCATCTGTAGTTGAAAGATTTAATAAAACAATTAAAACAAAGATGTGACGTTATTTCACCTACAAAAACTCTTACAGGTATATTGATGTACTCCAAAAACTTGTCACTGCTTACAATAGCCCTCATTCAAGTACGAAGGTGGCCCCTGCGGCTGTAAACGATGAAAACATTTTGGAAGTGTGGAATAACCTGTTCGTCATCCTAAATATAAAATCGGTGAACATGTTAGACTCGCCAAAACTAAGTACATCTTTGAGAAGGGATATTAACGAACTGGAGCGAGGAAGTCTTTACGATCAGTGCGGTGATAAAAAGAAGATCTCCAGTTTATCGCATAAGGTATCTTAATAACGATTCTGTTGTGGGTACCTTTTACGAGGAGTTGTTACGGTTGATAAAGACACCTTATTCAAAGTCGATAAGATTTTGTTACGTGTTTAACAGGGGAGCTGGAAGAAAAAGAAAGAAAGAGAGGGATCTCTGCTCATTCCCAGATAGTGAGCACACCGAACTAGCTCAAATGTGTCGGATTAGGGCGGGGTGAGAGAAGAAAGGATGTTGGTTATGCTGACGCCAAGAGCCGCTCCCCTATATAGAGAGAACTACACCGCTGTCCCGACTCTTGGACAGTGGTGCAGAAAGGAATGAGCAAGGAGATTTTAGGAAAAGGGAAGGACATCAGGAAATACAAATAACGACACTGCTGTAGTGCGAAAGAAACAAATGTATATTTTATTTTTAAAAATTTAGACTAAATAGTTGAAGGTGTGAATCTAATTAATCCACAACAAAACAATATATTTAGATACACCAAATGTACAAAAAAAAAAGAAATAGTAATTAAATACCGTTCGCAAGCCAGAATAGTTTTTCTCTATTTTACAAAAAAACCAAACTTAAACATTTCCCCTTTTCAAGGGAAGGCCTTCCGTTGTATTCCTAAAAGAGAAAAGTATATCGACGCCTATACAAAGCATAACTTATTACTAAATAATAACCAAAACAACTTGCGATGGTTTACACCAAAACGGATACTTTGGCTACTTTGTAATTACTTGTGCGCATCCCAATTACAGTGATGTCGCACACAACACCAAAAATGGCAGCCACAACAGATACCATTAAATGTTATTATTATAATTACAAACAAAATGAGGGAAGGAAAGTAATGGTAAAAGAACAGATAAGGAAGGTTACGTGGTTGTGAAGTGAAGGATTACTTATTGATACAGCAACAAGGATATAGTGATAACAGGTATTATTTTAACTGACTAATTGATTACGTTATTTTAGCAGGTGTACTTTATCATTATTCAATTAAAGTTCATGTAACCATAGAAAACAAAAGAAAAGGAACGATCTAACCTTTCTATAAGCAGATAGTCATTACGTTCAGTCGATGCTCTCGGATCACGAACATAGGCAGAATTGTCATGATCCTGTTTGATTTTAGTTACGACTCAGAAGGTAAACCAGAATAGTACTTGTATGTAGATAATATGGAGATAATAGTTGAAGTTAAATCGTAGAATCCAAAAATAGAAGGTACTTCGTTGAAGCCAAAAGAAGAAGGTAATTCGTGCAAGCTAAAAGGAGCAGGTAATTAACTCTATGTAGGTAAATAATCTTTATTCGTTACCCCTTAGATGTAACGGGCCAAATGAAAGTCTATCGAAGTGCTTTCCCTGCTTTATGGAAGCATCAATTATTCATGTCTTGATTAAAACGTCTTCAAACGCTAAGAAAGAAAGTCAGTTATTACTAACAAAATCTGAGAAATTCATCTGTAACTTACTCGATCTTGCCGAAGAAAATTTTTCTAAAACCGCATGTAAGCGAGCAACAAAACTTGTAAATAATGATTAGAAAAAGCACCAATTGTTTTATAGCAAATTATGCTTCTTGAAGATATATCCGATTAGTTATATCGTATTATATTATAAGGAATTTTTTCCAAGAAGGCATCAAAAATTTTCAGCTTGACAAAATAGACGCCACGGGAAAGAAAGAAGACGTAATTTTTATGTTAAAGTTGTATTAAACACAATACATTGTTATCACCCTTTTTATCTAAATAAAACCAGAAATTTTAAATTGAGATTTCTCGACATCTAGAGAGGACTTCTAAAAGCTTGTAATATAATTCCCCTTAATTACCTTAATTTTAGGATACGCCACTAGAGGGAGTAGCAATGCAGATTTTAAATGAAATATATAAATGTGAATTTATAGCATTTGAATAACCAAAGGCACGATAATTTATATTAGACTGATAGTAAAATTACTTGGAAATATGTGGTTCAAGTTATGAACAGAAACAACGTAAGCATTCTTAGAAAGAAGGTTTGAGTAAATATGTACAACTTGTACAGAAATTTATAGAAAAGTACCAAAGTAACTTAAGTATCCAAAACACAAATTATTTCGTTACAATTTTAGCAGAGAAGGGCCGCGGACGATATAAACAATACCTGGTCAAGTGGCGTGGATATAGTGCCAAATTTAACAGCTGGGTGTTAGCTTCGCAGCTGAGAGATATATAAAACGCAGTTCTATCTTTACCTTAATAAGTAAGAGTTATATGACGTTTTTTCCCGACAATATGACGTGAAGTTTTATTACACAACTGCCAAAACGAATAAGTTTAAGAGGCTAATGTGTTGTAGGCATATCGGAAATTCAGTACCCTTGTTCTTTTACCTCTGTAAGTGCGACCGACAATTTAATTTATTATATAGGCGATCCACACGTATTAGACGAGTATGTGTTAAAGACTCTATTAAAAATGGCTGCATCGCATTTCCAATACTACAACGAGAAAACCATTTATTTAAAAGGTACGGATGTTATGTGTTACGTTTCGCCACGGGGAATTATGCCAGCATTGAAGAAATTGCCAACGAGCTAAATAACCACGAGCTAAATTACTAACAATCGAATGCCATAATCTAACTAAGCGCGTCACTACGAAATTAAAAACCTCCCTCTCTTTATTCGGTTCAGCGTCTAGCCTTACAGTTGGGTTATCGTCCGCACCAAGACATAGCTATGGAACCAATACCACAGCACCCCGTTAGTATATGGACATGATTACCAACACAGATGTTTGTGTATTGCGACATTGTTGAACCGCAAATTGTGGGTGATGTATGTCTCCCCTTATCCATATAGTAAATATTACTTCAGAAAACTACACTTATGGGGGTCATAAAGATGTGGCCTTTTCGCCTGCACACTACATTCCAGTGATGACACGGGAATTTGAAAACATCGAGATTAATACACAAACATACGGGTGCTGCAATACCATTCGAGTTTGGGACGTCGTGTTTGAAGTTACACTTTAAGAAAGTGCAATAATGGTTTGTTCTTATCATCAATATTATATGAATCAGGTCGGTGAAGGTATCGGCTCTATCTACATAGGCGCACCATATCAACGTGGTCACGGAATAGGAAGCTGGCTAGGTGGTATATTTAGAAGTATAACGCCGTTGTTTAAGTCTGGTGCAAAGGCTATTGGAAAAGCAGCTCTCATAATCGTTTCAAGGAAGATTTCACGAGGCAAGTAGAAATCTTAAACGTAAAGCCGACGATAAAAACTATAAAGATCATGGAGGGTTCATGCTATAAAAGAGTACGTCTGAGCAACAATAACCAGTCTTTACCCAGAGCTGTTGCTACGAACAAGAAACTATAATGGCTTTTCTAAATGCCCAAGTCCGAATTGGATTTGTTCGCTTTACCGTCGACGCAAACAAGTATAGAGAGTGGTGAATGGATATTTTACAAGCTCTTATCAGCTCGTGGTGATGACGCCCCAATAGAGTTTGTAGTGTCCGTAAAAGGAAACGATTACATAGATTTAAGACAGACCATGTTGTACATCACAGCTAAAGTTCTAAAGCAAGACGATACAGCATTTACTGACGTGATGTTGTAGCACCGGTAAACAATTGGATGCATTCGCTTTTCTCACAAGTGGAGGTTTACTTAAATCAGAAGATGATGTCATAACCAAACAACACCTACGCCTACTGTTCATATATCGAAACGTTGCTAAATTATGGAAAGAGGCCAAGAGTTCACATCACATCATAAGGTTGTACCTTATGGCACAATGATACAATCGGGTAGATGAATACACTTGGGCCGCAAGTACTTGCAGCAACCAGCCAAAAGGTGAGATGATTGGTTACGTGCACTCGGATTTGTTTAATCAGGAAAAGTTTCTCATAAGTGGTGTTGAGTTAAAGACTAAATTTGTACAATTAGTAGATAGGTACCTTTAGTCTAATGGCGGCGCACGGTATTGCTAATCAACCCCACCATCCTAATTTCACACGCTAAAGCTTTAGAAACAACTGAAGCAAAATATCCTGTTACAAGGACCGCCGTAAAAGTGTTAACTATACCTACAGGCATACAGCGAAAATCATTGGATATCTTCCTGGGTCAGATACTTAAACGATGCATCGTAGGTTTTGTAGCAAATAAAGTCTTCAACGGTGATTACTCCTCAAATCCATTCAATTTTCATCACAGAAATAGAAACTACATGTCGTTATATATTGGTGGCCAACAAATCCCATCAAAGGCTTTACAACCAGACTTTACAGGTAATGGTTTATATGTATGGTCATATCACACCTTATTCTCCGGTACGGGTTTTTATTTTTGGAAGGAGGGAAGCGATATATCGAGAAGCGATTTCCCCAACGGCTATTCTTTAATGGCCTTCGACCTAACTCCTGATTTGTCCTATTAGTTAGAAACGATTTCTTCCGTCTAGAAGTCGGCTTTGAAGAAGCGCTTGTTGAAACCGTTAACTGTTTGGTGTACGCCGACTTCGATAAAGTAATCGAGATCGGTAAACATCGGAATGTGGTCCGGACTTCACCTACTGAAAGGGATAACCCTATATAACAAGCTTAAGTGTACAGCAGCAGCTGAAAGAAGATGGGCGCATACTTGGACGTACAAGGGATTAGGATTCAGACCGAAAGAAATTGCCGTGGTTCCAGATCATAGCTTCATCGTTGACACTCATAAAGCCACCTTGAAATTATTTTACAACAAAGCTCTTGTCAAGTCATATCAGGTATTTAGAGAAGAAGAAGAAATATCGTGGGCTGAAATGGCAGTCGGGTCAAGTAGGGAAGTGAGAAGCAACGGTTTTGAAGATTCCCTAACAATCCAATACTAAACTTGGACGAGATTGGTTGTCCGTCGATTAAAAAATTGAAAAAGGAACCAAAGTTGTGTAGTTATTTAAACTATAACATGGAGGAGTTTATGTTTGTGCTGGAAAACGCATTACTATTGCAAGACAGGGCGCATACCAACGCGAAAGATGTGTGCGGTACAAGTGTTGAAATGCCTGAAATCGATCCCTAGCCACAATAATGTGTCTCCACTTGTATCTGCTTCTAATCAACAACCAAGCGTCGAATCTAGACCTTGTACAATTATTGTGAACACGGATTCTGCAAACAAACCAGGTCAGCATTGGACAGCAATCTACACTGACGAGAATGTTAACGTGGAATATTTTGATTCCTTTGGACGATCCCCGAAACGTAAAGGGTAATCCTTTACGTTTCCTTGAGAAAAATTCTAGATGGTTTCGTTACAATAAAACGACGCTGTAGGATTACCATGCGGATGTGTGTGGACTTTATACGGCAACGTCTTTGTGTTTTATAATAAAAATAATTTACCAATGCTTGATTTTGTAAATAAGTTTTCCGGTGCCCGGGTACTACTAACATAAGACAACATAGTGCTATATTGGAAGAGGCCTACCGCTCAATCGAAATTCACTACTTGACAAAATAAAATGAAATTTAACATTGTAAATGATTTTAAAAGTCTGTGTTTTACGTATAGGGAATATTACAGTAACAAGCGCTAATTACGTCAGTATAATTTAAATATGTTGTAAGATATTCTATTTTTAAGGGGGGTATAATTAAATTTGCATTATTAACCATTATTGTGTAATTTGGAATAATGGAAACGCAATTAGATTTTGTTCACAAGCTTATCATATATTTTGGTGATAATTTGAAAGAATAAAAAAAGGACGCACACAACTGTAATGAATAAAAATGAAACCTTTCTTGACCAATACAGGTAAAAATGTCATAATTTAACGTGATATAAAACAACATTACTCTTTCCAAACTATTAATTTAATACTTCATCATAACGAGGTGTCCGTGTATACATTTCAGGTGATTACCGCAGTGTAATTCATATACTTCACAATGTAAAGCTGCTATAAATGATTATTTTTAAATTATAGTTGGAGACATTTACAACTTTATTAAACGATAGAGTTTTTACTCGGTTAGTATTTTATATATTAACAGATAATAAATATTTTGTAAGACCTTACTATTGTTTCGATTTTTCAAACAAGAACATTACCTACTTTAAATATTAATTCGCTTTATAACTATCCCTAACACTTTATACAAGAGTATACTTTTATTTTTAATGTTTCTGAAAGTCAACCAAAGAGATATTATCTTTGTTAAAGAATTTTTTTGTGTATATAAATAAGACTTATCGATAATTTATTTTTGTATGATTCTGAAATTATACTTCTTCTATGATACAACATTTTCATTTAGATTCAATTTTGATAAACAAAACGCTCAAAGCAATTCATCAGGAGATCAAAGAAAATAATAGATTGATAAGATTAAAAAAGCAATTTATGTTTAAAAGAAAAATATGTTTTGGGATTTTTTTTCTATGAATCATTAAAATATTTAACTTTGTTATCAAATGAGTAGGAAGCAAAATTATCCATTTGAAAACCGAAATCTACCCTGTATCTAAGAATAATTGTAAACGAAGTTATATCTCATTATTCAACTTACCACATGCAATGTATTTTTGCTACGCTTATTTCATTTTTTACCTATATCTCTTCTATCACGTGATTAACGCAATGCTGCACGCTACGTATTAAACTCCTTCTCCATAATCACGTTGAAGTCAAATTTAAACTAGATTTATAGGGTCATATACGTAAATTCCCTTCTCTCTTTGGATTTAGCGTGTACACATCGCAGCCACAAAAAGTTGAATCAAAATTTTTAATTTTTATTGATTTAAAGCGAGATTATGCACTTTTAAATCACGTAGACGTTACTCGTAGGCTTTCATTTTGTGGAAAGCGTATATCTAGACGAAATATCTCAAATATGTGCTATAAATATGGAAATTTAGTTTCGAAAAGAAAATTTGTTGAAAAGGCTGCTTATTTTATATGCATAGACAAAAATGGAGTGTAAATACGGTGACTACAGGAAAAGTTCTATAATAATGAAATTGAAAGACCTCGAAAGAGCTTTTATATTCTGTGAAATTTTCCAAGATATTAACATTTTTCATCATCTTTAGTTTTTACGTAGTTAATTAGTTAGGTTACCTTTAAAGTACTTCTGGATGAAAATAAGCAAACTTCTGAAACTCAGTTGATGTGGATGTAGATATGTCGTATGCAGTATCCTATTTACAAGTTTCAACAGATTTTCCCTTTGGGTTACTTATTTGTCAGTCACTGATTGATGGATTATCAGTTACAATCTGTATATTCATCTTCTACTTTGAACCTATATTACGTTTCTGAAGAAGTTGATAACAGCATTACCCTAAAGCCTCTATAAGTAGCTGACTTAAAATTGCTTTAAAGCTATAAAAAGCTTTTTTGTATATATGGAGATAAATAATGTTCAGTATTGAGTTGACTTCATGCTATTACCAACAGCAATATTTTTAAGCCTTATATAAAATTATGGTTTATACATTTATTAGCGTGGCAAAAAATTTTTAATTACAGTATAAATTGGTGTAATGTAGTTAGTTATATAATTAATACAGAAAACAGACGAGAAGCGGTAATACCAAATAAGTAGAAAATTAGTCAGAAGGGTTAAACCCTAAGAATTTCGTTAGATACTTTATGGTTACATTTCTAGTAAAATATCAGCAACTTAATCTCCATCCCACACTAACCCCAAATACGTAGATTTAACTAAATTATGTTTGCTTTTAACATTCATTCAAGTAATGTAATTTGTTATACGCCAATTCTCCAGATATTTGTGCACAAACAAATAACAAATCTACCATTGCCAAAAATTAGGAAACTTTCAACGTAATTGATTAAATAAGACGATGAGGATGAGAAATTATAGTGTAAAATAATGAATAAAACGCTCAATTGACTTCCATATTTAAATGTTCGAAATTATTTAATTACTTTGGTTACTTCTTCATCATATTTTTTTTTCTTTAAACACTTTTATAAAATAATAATTCTAAAAAACAACTTCCCCATTATTGGATAATCGTTTCTAAGGTTATTCCTATCTGATTCGTTAACACCAATTAGCTGTTTCGTAAATACTATTGCCTTTATAAGTTCAGGTATGTTCTCTAACGCTAATGTCTACCTATTTTTATAAGGTTCAAATGTTTTGTTTCAAAAAGTTGTAACACTGGTTGCATGAGACTGTACCGAAGAAATACAAGCATGTACCACACAAATAATATTAGTAACACTGAACCCGTTTCTGTAGCTAAGCTATCATCATCAGCGTTGGACGCTTAGATATTGAAATGGTGTCAACGTACGTGAATGTACTTTGTATGTTGCTTGTTTTTATAATTATTTTATTCACGGTATATTATTTAGAATGAAATACCTTGTCCAATTTATTTATGGACTGATTGGTCGACAACAAGCAAGATATTGGGTTTATTGTAGATTAGGTACACGTAATGGACAAGTGATCACTATTGAAAATTGTTATAAACATTTTAAATTATGGTTTAACTGCTGAAGGACCAGGTTATAATATGACCTTCCAGCAAAATTTCTCTGGTACGATGCATGATTCGTGGCAAATTTTACCAATAGTGTACCTCGCATCTAGAACTCTGCACAAAATCCCATCACGTGAATAAGAAAATACGCTGAAACTACTGTTACTTCAGACATCACCTCCTCACCGAATATAACTTTGTCTCTCACTGAGAACGTTTAAAATTTGCTACAAATTGAAAGAAATTCTATGTATGAAATTACAAACTTTAACGCGCTTTCTTCGACATAACTAAACAACCATTTAGTGTAAAAAAATCGGTGCATAAATGCGAACGTTTACCAACTTTTAGTGGAAGTTGGAGCTATCATCAGCAGAAAGAAATTTCCTAACAAATGATAATATGAACAAGCTTATAAGTATGAAATACCTAAGAATTCCCATTATTAATTATATGATTTTAAAACCTACTATTATTGAATGTAACACCATTTTTCGTAACGATTAGTAACTAAATCTTTAAAAGATTGAAACAGAATCAAACCGCTTAGAAAATAATATATTGTTCTGCTTCTTGTATAGAATTTTTCGGTGTTGGCTTATTTATTCGGTAACATCGGTCCTGGGCATGTGTAGGAGTTTCACTTTATGTTGGGGCATCTTCTTTTTGGTTATTGTTGCTAATGAAAGTTTCCCCTGGATTGGTTTTATGTTTCTGGTAATCATTGAGTATCATACCTTGCATTTGAACCGTTACGACTATTTTGATTTCTAAGACTTCTCGTAATATTGTGTATGCTGGCAAGTAAGTAGTTCACCGACACCTTCCGACAACTTGGATTTTGACGTCACCTCCGGTCAGGCTCACGTGGGAGACCGTATTTGTCACCCTTATTTTATGCTTTCTTTTCGGAGGCCTTTTTCAACCCCTACTGGAATTTTTATCCCTACTTAGCCTTTTTGTTTTTTACCCGCTCACGTGGAGGACGTATTTTCAGCCCCTATTTTTATGGTTTCTTTTCGGAGGCCTTTTTCAACCCTTTTTTTACACACCCACGTGGGAGACCGTATTTTCCACCCCTACGTTTCTTTTCGGAGGCCTTTTTCAACCCCTAAATTTTACACACCCACGAGTGAGACCGTATTTTCCACCCCTATGGTTTCTTTTCGAAGGCCTTTTTCACCCCTAATTATTTTTGTTTTCCTTACTCGCCCACGTGTAGGACGTATTTTTTCACCCCCCCCTTATTTTATGGTCGCCCACGGGTGAGACCGTATTTTCTACCCTATGATTTCTTTTCGAGGAATTTTCAACCCTAATTAGAGCCTT